>CAMZMU010000085.1:83869545-83954362 GCA_947311845.1 Poa pratensis
ATGAGTTATGAGTAGGCATACAACATTATACACTTTCTGGACATGTCATATGAATTTTTGTTCAAGGATTATATGCAGCAAGAACCTATTTGTTTATCACTATTAATGCACCCACAGAAAAGAGATGGAGAGAAACGGTGTTTTGAAGTTTTTCACAGGGAGGGAGGGTTTGGAGGAGTATTCAGCACAAGAGCTATCCAAGGATGGTGAAGACCATAAGCTTGGGGATGTGAAGACAACCCCGCTGGACCTACACACTCTCGGTTTGCACACGTCCAACTTCTGTTTTTCGATCGAAACACTTTATCGCATAAACTTGGAGCGTCGTTTTTGTTTTTGTTTGAGTCTTGAGAGACCACCACACTATCAATTATATATGAGAGAGCTACTGGAAATATGGGTTGAAATATGTTGGATGCTTTTATAAGATTGGGAAAAGGGATGTTTGACTTGATTTTTAATGATACATATAGTTGCATGATTCATGAGCTTGTTTATGAGTAATAGTTTGCAAATTCTTTTTGTAGAGCTATCACTTATTCATGTTTTGGTGCTGATTGTTATTTCACTTGGTTTAACATGGATTAGTTAGTTCTATGGACACTCATGCATGCATCTAGATGGTCAACTTTCTCCCTTTTGCTAGCCCAAAAACTCCAACAAGCAAAAACTTGTTTCCAACACCTTCAACCAAAGTTATTCCAGTGAGTCCACCATATCTACCTATTGGCTTTATGCTATTCCGAGTATGTTTAACATGTTGTTTGTGTTATCTTACCTCTGAATGAAAATGTTTATGTTATTGATTGCAATGGAAAAAATTGGTTATATAGCTCTCACGAACTTGATGCACAATGTTCTTTTATTTGCATAATAAAACTTGACCCATTGTGATTAAGATTATGATGTTTGTGGCTTGATGAATGTTTTGGGTTGGAAGTTAGCCCATATGTGCTGTCACATGGCAAGCTTTCAACACGCTCTTCATCTCATTTAGTTGATATCATGTGCTTTTGTCTATGGATGCTTATCATGTTGAAATAAATGTGGAAATAGAGTGAGTTTAAATGAGTTTGTGTAAATGGTTAGAGAGACGCCTGGGCCGCTAATCTAAGCCATGCATCATTCATGGTGGAAATTTACTTACATACTATGGTGAACCTTCTGTGATACACCTTGCAATAAAAAACTATTCCAAATGGTAAATAAAAAGGGTGTTGAGATTGTTCATTTTGTTTGTTTGTCTTGTCATTTTGATATGGGCTTGTTCCATATCTTGGGACAAGAGGTACCCCAGTTGACGCTCTTGATGATACTATTATGCTTACAATGATATTTAATTGAACTTGCTTTGTTTCCCAAGTTGAGTAACACATGGTGTAAGTACTTGTATTCAAGGGGCATGAGACATTCAACCCATTCTTTATCAAGCACACTACTCATATTTGCTTTCACTTTAACCTTAATCATTCAAGATGCTATGATAGGGGCAATGAGAGCTTGACACCAATGAATACCTTATTGCAATCATTAACTTAAGTAGAAGAGTTTGGAAGTTGGATGAAACTTATGCATGCTTTACCTCTACTCACATATACATCTTTCCAAAGTGTACACCTATCATATTCAGATTTTCATCTACACTCTATGACCATTGTAGGATGTTCTACTTATCATTATGCATACATGTGTTCCATATTACTTGCTACCATGTTACACTTTGTGAACTATCAATGAACATCCTTGTCTTGAATACTTGATATCACTTCATAAACTATTTGCATATTGCTACTCCTTTGAAGAATGAATCATTTGACTATATGTAGCAATAGTAATCATCTTTGATTCATTGTTAAGTATTAAATTGCAAAGTCCATGTTAGTTTTATCATCTTCATACTCGAGGACGAGCATGGATTAAGCTTGGGGATGTTGATGCATGTAAAATGCATACATGAACTTTGCACTTTAATTGCTTATATTCCAATCATATTTGCATCATATAAGGGTTATATCAATGTTTTATAATGATTTTGGGAATATTCATATTTCCTATTTTTATGGAATTAACCCTGCACAGGCAGAAAACCCCGTTTTCTTATTTTAATGTTTCAGGGACCCAAACGTCAACGAAATCACCTGGAAATTTACGGGCGTCAATATTTGGAAGGAAGAAGACCTGTGGGCGAAGGAAGCGAACAACGGAGGCCCGAGGCCAAACGGGGGTGGCCCACGCGGCCAGGTACTGTGGCCGCGTGGGGCCCGTTTGGCCCTCGTGGCTCCGTTGCCGTCGATCTTCGCTCCACCATAGTCTTGACCTAAAAACGCCTATAAAAAAGGTCCCCCGACGTTCTCTGGAAGGAGCGCCGCACAAACACAGAAACACCGAAACGGAGATCAGGAGCTGCAGATTGGAGGGGGAAAACTCCGGCGGGGCGCTGCCGGCGTGGTCTCCATCTTCTCCATCGACTTCTCCACCGTCTCCATGATGAAGAGGGAGTAGTCCACCTCTGGACTATGGGTTTGTGGAAGTAACTTATGTATCTCTCCTCTCTTGAGCTTCACTAATTAGCACCGTATGAGCTGCTGAACATGATTACGGTCACCGTTGTAATACCTTTGTGGTGGATCTTTATGAGTTAATATATGTTTGAGATTGCAATGTTTGTTTCAGTTATGAGTATAGATGCATATTATGTACCCCGTTCTTGTCTACTTGTTTTGATCAAGCATGTTTATGAGAGCGTGTGTGGGGGAACGTGTGCATTAGTTGGAGTAACGGGGGTGGCTAGTGCAGTGAACGTGAGAGAAAGTTCTGCGATCCACTTTGGTATCTTTACCTTACTTTGTTACCTCACTAGGGATAAACTAAAATACCATGCTACCGGGGATGTGGGCGTGACCATTGCCACTACTCCATGACTAGATCTAGCATGTTCTTATTTTCACTTCATGTCATGATACTTAATGCTATACTCTGAGTTATCTTAATTACTGAGGTGTTATGATTTAGTTCGCATCTTGGTGGAGTATAAGAGAGGTTAATAACCAAAAGATCTCTATGTTAGGACGTGATGCCCATATATCTAAGTAACTTGTTATCAAACCCTGTGTTGCAATCTCATATGTTAACTGTGTGTGTTCCATTGTCTACCACTTTATAAAGAGAGAGTGCATTTGTGAAACCATGAACCCCAGTCCATTTTTAATCATAAGAAACACCTTTCCAACACCATATACCACTTTTCTATTTTCAGCCATCATTAAATCCGAAAATACAAAAATACTTTTCATCTTGCATACATCATTCAAAAACCCAAAAATATCATTTACATTGCATCCACCATCATTGCATATTTATTTCTTGTTTGCATTGCATAACTATCCTGATATCATTCTTACACCTTGTGCTTGACAACCACAGGTGAGGTTGAGGACCAAAACATCTAACCTTGTTTTGTAGGTAACCAAAAGAAGGATAAGAAGATAAATCTACCACTTCAGATTCCCCGAGAGTTCGATATTAAACCCTCGAGTCACCCCTCGTGGGGAAAACTGTCTTCCACTTACTATACACTCTGCACTTGGAGTCTCAACCTAATCCCGTTTACTTTTGCAGGTATCAAAGCCTTGCTCTTCGGGACCATCATATACGCACGGCAGGTCTGGCATGTTTGCGCTATGCGATGCGGGATGCACATTCATCTACCTGCTAACGAGGCCTCTTTGGAAGAGTGGTGGAGCTCAGAGCGCAACGGACAGTTGGCCGGCGACAAAAGGAGTTTCGACACGCTCGTGTGCACTGTTAGTTGGTACCTCTGGAAAAACAGAAACGCCTGGGCTTTTGGTAATGTGAGCAAGCAATCTTCTGTGGATCAGCTGGCTACTACCATCTGCGACGAGTTTGCTCTATGTATGATTGCGCGTAGGGCAGGAGTTGGAGACCGAGATGTACCGTGAGAGATCAACATGTGGGGTTTTAGGTGTGGAGTCTAAAACTGGTTTTGCTCCATTGTTTGCAATGGCGAACTAGTCCTGTAATTTGTCTTCTCTTCTATAATAATAAGGCACGCTGTCGCGTGCTCTCTAAAAAAAAAAACATCTAACTGCTCAAGCTCAAGATCACGCATAGCAACAATGGAGAAAAATGTCCGAATAGAACTATGCTTGACAACCGGAGAGAAAACATAATTATAATCAATACATGGGATTTGACTGAAGCCTTTTGCCACTAACCTTGCCTTAAACCTCGGAGGCTCACTAGGAGATAAACCCCCTTTCTCTTGAAAATCCACTTACAGCGGACAACCTTCTTCTGTTTAGGCAAGCGCACAACATCCCATGTGCCATTTTTCTCGAGCGACTGCATCTCTTCTTGCATAGCAGCAATCCACTTCTCACGATCACTCGAATCAACAGCTTCAGTATACGTGGACGGCTCATGTCCATGCTCCACCTGTTCTGCACAACTCAGAGCATAATTAACAATGTTACACTCTTTAATTAAACGTGCTCGAGGACCACAATTTCTCTTTTGTCTACCAGCAGCAATAGACTGATTTTGTGGCTACAAAATAGGGGGTGAGTTCTGAACATTATCATTGTCAGAATCAGAATCAGAAACATCTGAAGTAGCACCATCATTGTCAACAGTGACATTTTCCTTTTCAACAGAGTGCTCCACCTCAACACGAACTTGTTCCTCATCAGAACTATCTGAAACATCTGAGGACAACTTATCAAAGTACATAACAGATTCATTGAAAACAACACTCCTGCTCATGAATGCCTTGTTAGTTTCGGGATTCCACAACTTATATCCTTTTACTCCCAAATCATAAACCAATGAAAACAAACTTAACAGCTCTTGGCTCTAACTTTCCATTATCAACATAAGCATAAGCAGTGCAACCGAAAACTTTAAGCTGTGAGTAATCAGCAGGAGAACCAAACCATACCTCAATGGGAGTTTTCTTGTCGAGGGGAATAGATGGTGACTGTTTATCAAGTAACAAGCGGTGGCAGCTGTCGTGGATTTGTCACGTCAGATGTCATGGAGATGACTTCGTAGAGTTGGGGATTAAGCGATCGAGCGTCTCCGAGCTAAGGATCACAGGCACGAGGAAGAC
Organism: Poa pratensis; assembly: GCA_947311845.1. NCBI lineage: Eukaryota > Viridiplantae > Streptophyta > Magnoliopsida > Poales > Poaceae > Poa > Poa pratensis. Next base: position 83,874,674 of record CAMZMU010000085.1, read on the forward strand.
AATGTTTTTTACCCAGGTTCAGCCCCTCAATGTGAGGTAAAGACCTACGTCCTGTCTATCCTAGATTGGTATTGATATGAATATGGTGTTACAAGGGGTTGGCGATCGATGTGTCGAGTCGCCTATCTCTGGATGTATGAGATCTAGGGTTTCAGAACTTGTCTGTCTAGTCCTGCGAGTCCTCTTTATATATCCAGAGGCTCGCTAGGTTACAAAGGAATTACTTGGAGACTACTTTTCTTGCCTTCCAAGTTAAGCCATCTTGGATCTTCTGGATTCTTCCATTGGCAAGCCATAATCTTAGGCCGGCCCATCTTCTTGTCAGCCCATCTATAGTGCGACCGTAAGATAAGTCGCGCTTTATCTGGATGAGTCGCGGGATTATTATTCCCCGACATTAGCCCCCAAGCTTCCGGCTGATTCATAGAGTCAAGTGGAAGATTTGTCTTGATGATGATATTGCGGGCTTGCGATTGTAGAGCTTGACGACTCGCTGGTGTTAAGTCGCGAGCGTTGCGGCTTCTTGAGCCGCTGATGTAGAAGCGATGAGTCGCTAGCTTTGCGGCTTATTTGGCCGCTGATGTAGTATCACTAGCCTTTGAGGCCAGAGACGTCTTGTTGAACTTGGTGACTTGTGATGAGTCGCAATCATCGCGGCTTATTAAGCTGCTATGCTGCCTGCACTTCTGTCTTGGTCACATTGAAGCTGCAGAATCGCGGTAAGTTTTCCGCGAAGCCTTTGGTGAAAACCACCTTTTCCTGTTGGATGTAAGACTGAGCTGAAATCATAAGAATAATAACTTATGAGCGTCAATACATATTAGCCAAATGTGTATATAAGGTACTGAGTCATAGACATCAAAGCAAACAAACATAGGCACAAATAAGCTGGACAATCATTAGAATACAATCTGTCATGTTATCATGACGAGCCATTTGAGCACATGTTGAATCATGGCGGCTCAAGAGTATATAGCCACAGCCTGTATTTAAAAATTTCCGAGTCGCTGATTTGACTCGCAAATATATATTATCATGTGCTGCAAATTGAAATCTGCATATAAAACATGGTATATCAATATAATAAAAACCGCCAGATAGTGGTGGATGTGTAGCCCCCGAGGGCCGAGTTGTATGCATAATCATGCTGCTCGGGACTAAAAAATGTCACAAGTTGAACAGAAATTTAATTGTCCTAGCCCCTAGGCATTAAGCAGGCATGATTTCTTTATCCTGCTTGATGGCATATCGTTGCATTTTGATCCTGCAACAGATTGAGCAAATATTTTGCCGCAAGAAAATAATGATACTTGGAGTAGGGCAGAGCCGCATATAAATTCCAAACTGTGAAATATTGGTTGAGATGCTAGGATAAAAGATAATCCCAGTCAATATTTTAGATACAAATTAAGGAATTATCCTTAAAAATTCCACTTGATGTGGCTGAAATTAAATAAATGATGGTGGCTTGTACAGCCGATATCAGGAATGATCATCCCATTCCGAAAAAATCTGGTCATGCCAGTTGAAACCCAATTGGCTGAGTTATATGTTCATGAAATTCAAAGGGAAAAGCCCCCGAGGAAACAATGATAATGACTTGATAATAACATGTTAGCCTTGGCGGCTGATAACAATGATAAAATATTAGTACTCCGTATGATAGCATACGGTACCCTGCATAATAGCAAATTTTGTCCTGCATGATAGCACATTATAATCTGCATGATAGCAAATGGTTGCATAATAGCAACTAGTTGCATGATAGCAACTGGTAAGATGCATGATAGCATATTGTACGATGCATGATAGCATATGGTACTTGACTCAGTATTTCCCAGATCTAATGTGTGTTCAGGGTCGAGAACGGGCATGATAGGCATTCAGACTCGATTGACGCCACACGCGGGTACTTTAGCCCTTCTGAATTATCTCTGTTACCATTAAGCAGGTCTTCGCGCATCTCAGTATTTCCGGGAATGTGTGTTCAGGGTCGAGAATGGCCATGATAGGCATCAAACTCATGAATGACGCCACACCCCAGTACTTTGGCCACATAATGCAAAGATACTTCTAACTTAAGGTACCGTTAAGTAGGTCTGCGCGCGGCTCAGTATTTCCCAGGTGTAAACGCGTGTTCAGGGTCGTTGAGAACGGCCATGATAGGCAGCCATGATAGGCATCAGTCTCGTGAATGACGCCGCGCCCCAGTACTTTGGCCGCATAGTGCGAGATACTTCTGACTTAAGGCGAGAATAACCAGGATTATTGCTTTTATCGACTGCAATAGCCGTGACGAGCTCTAATTAGCTTTGATGATAACCAGCTCTGATTAGCTGTAGATGTGGTACAGCGAGTCAACTGTTTTAACTCAAATATTGATAAGATAATGATTCATTAATGACTCATAAACTGATGTAATGATGAGCTGTATGCGACTCATAAAATGATATGGGGGTAAATCGCTATGCGACTCATAAATTGATATGACAATAAGTCGATGGTGATTAATAAAATGATATGATGATAAATCATGAAATTATATAACGACCAGTCATAAATTGATATAATGATAAGTCATAGAATGACAAATGAATCGCCAAATATCAATGCTTGAACATGTAGTGGTGATCTTGATATTCAATGCAAGCTGTAAATAGCTAGACTTTGCAATGCGAGTTATCAAGAACTCTAATTTGACGAATGTATTGAGAAGTAGGTGTAATTAAATCTACAAAAGCTGATATGAATTTAAAGTCTACGACATGATATAATATGAGTCGCAAAGACATTTAATAAAAGGCATAATAACCTAGAAATGCAGCCCCCGAGATAAACTCGAAGAGAACTTAATCTTATTTGATAAAGCAAAGACTGTAAAATTTGAGTATGATAGTAACTTAGCTTGTTTTTATTCTCCTGACGTTGATGACGCGGTATGATCTGCGTACCGCAGTGTCGATTCGTCAAAGGCGAAGTAGGCCGCGATGGTATTTGAAATCAACCATGCCGTGTAGACGAAGATAATCATGACGTTTGGTGGACCCGACCATGATAGGTGTGAGGTTAAAATTGTGGTGCGACGGAGCCGAAGCCGACCGCAGCAAGGTGGAGCTATCCGTGGTAGAAGTTCAGTTGACTGCGGCGACTCGTCGTTTGTTGTCGTGACAGAGTAGAAGCCGCTATGGTGGAGTTGATGAAGCTAGTGCAGGTCGGCTAGCTTGCGGGCGATAGTCTCGCTTAGATTTGTAACCGTCGGCCTTACTTTACTGTTGAACCAAACGTATTTCCATGTCCAAGTTGTCAACGCTTGAGTCATATACTGTACTGCACGGCTGAGGTCGGTAGCTGCTCCGTAAGCCGCAGCTATTTTTCTTTTGGCTGATTAATTTACATGAGCACTAGTTACAGTAGGTTTGCCTCCTTTTTTTTTATGCTCACGTTCCTTTCTTTGAACCAGATAGCCCTTGATTTTTTGGAGATATCCATCGCATTAGTTGTAGCAACCTAGCGACTTTTCTTTCCTCAGTCCATACGCGACTCAAACTAGTAGCGGTTGCTCACATAAAGTCGCCATGTAGTAGTGACTCAAGTTGATATCTTCTTTCTTCTCCTGATCCGATCGAGCACGAGTAGTGCCAGCTGAATTTTTCTTCACGTTGTCGGCAGGCAAAAATCGACATGTAACTTTCCTTTGGCTGCCCTCACATGCCTACTTATTTTCCTTCCAATCGGATTGGAGTCCGTCTCTGATGGTGCTGGCAGTCCGGTCCGTCTTCAGGTCTTGTTTGGCAATGACGTCTGGGCCCGTCGGCTGGTACGGCGAGTTGCCAATGTTGCTTGCGAGTCACCGTAGCAAAGCATGTTGAGATTGAAGTTTTTACGATTCACCCATGACGTAGTCTTTGACCAAATTGGCGTTGATCCCAGATTCGTTGGTTTGGATTCACGAACTCGAGTAGATACAAAACTTGTTGCAGTGCGCGGGCCGCTGACGGAGATCTAACCGTTGGAATTGTCTCAAATTTGTTGGAGGTCTTCGCGATTGTATTCCGCAAGGTTCCACCGGAGGGATCTTCGAATTGATGTCCAAGTCGACCTCGATAATTATTTTCTCGAAGACTCGCGGAGTTCCGTCAGTTTGTGACAGGGCTTCAGTGTTTGAGTCGGCCACGGAGATCCAGCCGTTGGAATCCGATGCGCTTTTAACATATGCTGGGAAACTCGATTGCGCATCTTTCCACCGAAGGGATCGTCGAGATGAGTTCCGAGTCGCCGTCGGTGATGTCCGCAACACGGACGTTGCTGCTGTCCTGCCACCCGCGCGTGAGGGGCATTTTCGAAGTTGAGTCTCGAATCCCGCAGTCGAATTTTTCCATGCTTTCTCCTCTTGCTTGAGCTAGATCTTGATGTAGATGTTCGACGATGAGATCCTCCGTCCCTGGCACAGATCCAGCGCGGAACATGACGCTCTTGACCGCAGGCCCCACGGTGGGCGCCAACTGTTGTGGGTTTGTCACGTCAGATGTCATGGAGATGACTTCGTAGAGTTGGGGATTAAGCGATCGAGCGTCTCCGAGCTAAGGATCACAGGCACGAGGAAGACAATGTTTTTTACCCAGGTTCGGCCCCTCAATGTGAGGTAAAGAACTACGTCCTGCCTATCCTAGATTGGTATTGATATGAATATGGTGTTACAAGGGGTTGGCGATCGATGTGTCGAGTCGCCTATCTCTGGATGTATGAGATCTAGGGTTTCAGAACTTGTCTGTCTAGTCCTGCGAGTCCTCTTTATATATCCAGAGGCTCGCTAGGTTACAAAGGAATTACTTAGAGACTACTTTTCTTGCCTTCCAACTTAAGCCATCTTGGATCTTCTGGAATCTTCCATGGGCAAGCCATAATCTTAGGCCGGCCCATCTTCTTGTCAGCCCATCTATAGTGCGACCGTAAGATAAGTCGCGCTTTATCTGGATGAGTCGCAGGATTATTATTCCCCCGACAACAGCCGCCTCAGCCCAAAAACGCTTACTCATGCAAGCGTTCGATATCATGCAGCGAACCTTGGAGATGATGGTCCTATTCTGCTAGGGCGTGTACGGGATGGTGAGGTGCCTGACAATTCCTTCTGTTCTGCAAAAATCATTAAAAGCATTCGAACAAACTTCGCCACCATTGTCAGTACGAAGTAATTTCACCTTCCTTTATGTTTGCCTTTCTATCATAGTTTTTCACTCTTTAAAAGCAGCAAACGTATCATCCTTATTTTTCATGAAATAAGGCCAAACTCTTCTAGAGTAATCATCAATAATAGTAAGCATAACGAGCACCACCAAAAGAGGGCCTACGTGACGGCCCCCAAACATCAGCATGTACATAATCAAGTGTACCTTTGGTGGTATGAACGGAAGCATTAAACTTTACTCTCGTGTGCTTACCAAAAATGCAATGTTCACAGAATTGCATTGATGCGGGTAGGGTCCCGATTTTCACAGATTGAGGGTGGATGAACGAAGAACGCGATGAACACGAAGAACACAAGAGGGGAAAAGTCAAACACAAGATAACTAGCAAAGCAACACGGATGAAATCAACCGGTAACAAGTCCCCAAGGGCAGCCCCCGATTCTCAATCTCCAAGCAACCTTACTCTTAGGATTGTTTCTCTCACCGGTCAATCCCACCGGTCCAATCTAGTCACTCAAAAAGGAAAGATTGACAAGTAATCGCAACTACAAGAAGAGGCCTTGGAATCCACTAGAGGGATCTTCTCCACAAGGGGAGGTCTTGGTTCATCTCCACAAGGGGAGGCCTTGATTCATCTCCATAGGAGGCAACACCAACAAGGGGTGGAAAGGAGCACAGCTCAACTCAAGTCTAATCTCAGTCTAACCCTAGAATGGAAGAGGTGAAGTGCTATTTATAGTCTTAGTACAAAAGAGGGGTGCTGGACCCGAGTAGCCGGCCTGATAGCCGGCCTGGCCGGGCTGGAGGCCGGCCTCTCTGGTTGGCCGGCTCCTAGGCCGGCCTAGCCGGGCTGGAGGCCGGCCTCTCTGGCTGGCTGATGATCACATAAAGATCACACCATGGTAGAGAGAGATAAATCACATAGCTACCGGTAGAGCCCTCAGCCCCGATGAAGAACTACTCCATCCTCATCATGGGAGGCAGCAACGGCGATGATGGAGGCGGTGGTGTCGATGGAGATGGCTCCGGGGGCAATTCCCCGTCCCGGCAAGGTGTCAAAACAGAGACTTCTGTCCCCCGAATTAGGGTTTTTGGTGGCGGCGGAGCTACGGAACCACTAGTAGGAAAACCCAATTCTATGGAAGCTTATTCTGTGGCGCACCTTATAGACGTGCGCCACAGAATAAGCTTCTGTGGCGCACCAGTGATGGTGCGCCACAGAATAGCCTTATTCTGTGGCGCACGGCTATAAGGATGCGCCACAGAATAAGCGCGGGCCCCACACCAACGCACGGGTCTGCCACTTTTGACCTTATTCTGTGGCGCACATGTCAGATGCGCCACAGAATAAGGCTATTCTGTGGCGCACTTGGCCAGGTGCGCCACAGAATAGGCTTATTCTGTGGCGCATCCATGTAGGTGCGCCACAGAATAAGATGCTCTGGCCCCACAAATAATTGGGGGGAGCTATTCTGTGGCGCACCAGACCCAGTGCGCCACAGAATAAGCTTATTCTGTGGCGCACCAGTAAGGGGTGCGCCACAGAATAACTGTACCAGATATTTTAAAAGGCCATCTCCACCCCACTTTCCCCTACCCATTTCTCATTTCCTCTTCTTCCTCCTCTCTTCCTCCTCTCCTCCCAACTCGTGGTGATCCTCCTTCCCATCCATTTTTGACCATATATTTCTCCTTTGTTTTTAGTTAAACTTATTTTGGTTGATAGACTCCTCCATACATAGCTAGTCTCCTTTCTCCCATTTTCTATTTTGGATCAAATCTACAAGGTGAGCAAGGTTATTGTGCTTTGACCATGCATCTTGTTGGAAATGTTTGGAGGTACCTTGAGAGACCCTTGAGATTGCCGGAACGTCGATTAACTTCCGTTCCGGCAACTTCGGGTACTCCATATGTCCCTTTTTTAGGAAAGGTCATGCCGACTTTTTTCGTGAAATTTGGCATGACTTTGCTAAAAATAGGACATGTGGGGTATTAATTGTGCTTGTGCTTCCGACCATCGTGTCGTTGAGATGCCGGACTGAGATGTGTTGTGTGTGTTTGTGTGTGCATGCATGTTGCGGCTCTAATTAAGTTATGTACTCTCGTTTCTTCTCTATGTATAGCGCGTAGTCAACCATGGTCATAATGATGAGCTCCAGTCAAATCAGAACATACAAGGACCAAGCGAAGGCGGACATGATTCGGTCCAACGGGAGGCAGATAAGATGTCCGTGTCGAAAATGCAAACATGAGAGGTGGATACACCCTGATTCTGGATTATTGGAGGAGCACCTGCTCAGGCACGGTTTCATGCCGGAACAAGCCAAACAAGATCATCGTCATGACGAAGGAGATGCCCGCGGCGGACAAGATGATCATGACGAAGGAGATGCTCGCGGCGGACAAGATCATGACGAAGGAGATGCCGGTGACGGACAAGATCATCATGATGACGAAGGAGATGCCGGCGGACATGATCATCATGACGAAGGAGACGAGCAGACCCCGCTAAGTTTGGGCTTGCAGGATGCTCATTTTCAAGAACTACTTCTCAGTCAGACGAGCAACGACAGAGAGAAAGCCAAGCTAGCGCAAATGGGGATAGACGGGATCACTCCGTTGTATCCTGGGTGCCGGCCTCAGGATACGCGCTTGCAAGTAACGCTTAATGCTATGGAGATGAAGTCGGGAAATAGTTGGACCGACAAGAGCTTCAACCAGAATCTGAAATTCTGGCACGATATTCTCCCCGAGGGTAACACATTACCAACTACTATCGAGGAGGCCAAGAAAGTCCTGTGCCCTCTTGACCTACCGCACGAGAGATACCACGCCTGCATCAATGATTGCGTAATTTATCGGGGCGATTACGAGGACTTGACCAAATGTCCGGTGTGCGGCCAAGGACGGTACAAGAGTGGAAAGAAGAAAAATCCTCGAAAAGTGGTATGGTACTTTCCTATCACTCCCCGTCTTCAGCGGTGGTTCGTGGACCCTAAGGAAGCAAAGCTCATGCAATGGCACGCGGAAAGGGAGAAGCCCGCAGAAGATCCGGAGAAGGGCACCATCTTGACACACCCTGCAGACGCTAGCAATTGGCAAGCATTGGACATCGCCTTCGAAGATTTTGGGCGCGACGCAAGGAACGTCAGGCTGGGTATGTGCACAGATGGAATGAATCCGTTCTTCAATGGCACACATAGCACCTGGCCCGTGTTTGTATGGCCTTACAACCTTCCCCCGTGGCTGTGCACGAAGTCAAAGTACATACACATGAGTATGCTTATTCAGGGTCCGAAACAACCAGGTGTCGACATACAACTGTATTTCGAGCTGTTGAAAGAGGAGTTAGAAATGTTATGGAAGACGCCTGTCCGTACGTGGGACGCCTACACTAAAGATTATTTCAATATGAGCGCCGCGTTGCTCACGACGGTGCAGGACTATCCTGGAATGTCGTCTGTATCGGCCCAGGTGGGCCACGGATTCTGTGGATGTATCAGGTGCATGGATGAGACCCCGCATATCCAGCTACCAAGAATACAAGGGTCTTCGAAAACCGTGTACCCAGGGGCTCGAAGGTGGCTTCGCATGGACCACCCGTGGAGAAAACGCGGGGATTTGTTCGATGGTCAAGAAGAAAGAGAAACAAAACCGATCCCGAGGACCGGCATAGAAATTGATGAGCTTTTGACAAATTGGGAGGAGTGCCCTGCGCCAGGAAAGAAGCGACCGAGGGTAAAACCGCTGCTGGGTGTATGGAAAGCGAGGTGTGCTTTCCATGACTTGGAGTACTGGAAGGTCCTCCACACGCCCCATAGCCTTGATGTAATGCACATTACGAAGAATGTTACCGAGGATGTTCTTGGCACTCTTTCAAACATGCCGGAAAAGACCAAGGATGGGAAGAAAGCAAGATACGATCTGAAATGGCTTGGTATCAAGAAAGATATTCACGGCCCCGATAGTGATGATGATGATGATAATGATGACCAGACGGAAGGGACTCAAGGTCGCCGCAAAAGGAGGAAGAAGAGCGCGGTTGTGCTTCCACCTACCTGCTACACTATGAGTCCGGAGGAGCTCAAGCAGTTCTACAGGTGCCTCTTAGGAGTCAAATTTCCTTTCGGTTACGCGGGGAAGACAAGCAGATATCTGGACGAAACAAAGAAGAGGTTCAGCGGGATGAAGTCTCACGATTGTCATGTGCTTATGACGCAGATAATTCCCGTTGCGATCCGAGGGATAATGGACGAGCACGTCCGTGATACGCTGTCTGCACTTTGCAACTTTTTTGACGTCATCAACCGTAAGTCGATCGGCGTGAGGCAGCTCCAGAAGATACAGGATGAGGTCGTGGGGATACTATGCGAGCTCGAGATTTACTTCCCGCCCGCGTTCTTTGACATCTGCGTGCATCTCCTTCTCCACGTCGTTGATGACATACTGAATCTCGGTCCGACGTTCCTGCACTACATGATGCCGTTCGAAAGGCAGAACGGTGTCATCAAAGGATTCGTTCGCAACAGGGCCCGTCCAGATGCAAGCATGGCCAAGGGCTTTCTGACCAAAGAGTGCATCACCTTTTGCCAGAGTTATCTAAGCACCGAGAACGAGGATGTTGGTCTGGCCACCAGGCCGCACGTCGGCAGGCTCGCTGGTTTTGGTCACCGCGAGGGCTGCCGCTCACTCCCTGTCTTGATTGATGGTCGACGCGTCGACTTCGATAGGGCTCACCGGGTCGCGCTACAACACTTAGAATTGATCGAACCTTGGGTGGAAGAGCACAGAAGCATAATCGAGAAGAACTACATCGACCTGGGCCGGCCGAGGAAGAACGGAGACGTAACCAGAGAGCACAACTCTAGCTTCACGCGTTGGTTCAAGGAAAAAAACTGTCTGAATCACGGGTCAGAAAGCCATGTACGGAAGATGAAAAACTCATATTCTGCATATCACAGGGCCCCGCGCAGAACGTGAAGACCTATCAGACGTACGACATCAATGGTTACAGATTCTGCACCGAGGAAAAGGACAGGAGTAGCGAATATCAAAACTCAGGAGTAACTATGCTATCCTACGCCGATGACGAGGCTACCGTCAAGCAAAGATACTTCGGAAGGCCGGTATTTCACCACCATGGTTATACCCGAAGCCAACTCGAAGAAAGCCTCCGCGAAAAATGAGCCATGGGTACTCGCTAGCCAAGTTGATCAATGCTTCTTCATTACCGACCCGTCAAAGCCTAACCGTGTTGTCGTGAGGAGGGGCAAGAGGAGCATCATTGGAATGGAAGGAGACGCCAACGAGGAGGACCTAGACGGCGATCCGAAGATCGAGGAGGAATTCGACAACTATTTCGACATGCCTACTACTAATTCTAAAGAAAAAAGGAAGACCTCCCTACCTACCAAAGGTTGTCCGTTCACGCGAAGAAGTCTCAAGGTGACCGGCCTAAGCTATTCAAACCGCCAAGAAGGGAAAGAAGAAATGCTAGCTCGGAACCGGCCGGGACGAAGATCGAAAACTTTTTTGTGTATTATATATAATTTGTTTTGTATGCGAAAGACAACAAGCATATCGTCGCCGACACGGGCTGATCAGGAGAGAACAAACCCCGTACGTCAAGGTAGTGGATCCCTACTACATGCGGGACAGCCACCTAGAGGAAGGATCACCGACACGGGCTAAGGCCACGGAGTACCTCCAGAGAATCATGCTGAACATGAGCACGAAGACCAGCCTTCTTGTGCCTTTCTTTTTTAAGTAAGTCCGCATCTAGTCGCCGCTGTCGTATCTTATGCTTTCTTATAGATTTCTTCTGTTTTGTTGATCCTTTCCAATATTCCGTTTCAATTGTGTTGAGCAGTGACAAGTACTCAGTACTCATCGCCGTGCACCCGAAGTGGTCAACTGCCACATATTTAGACTCAGGGACTACGCCGAAAGACTACACTAGAATTAAGGGTGTTCTCGATGAGGCTCTCGAGGGCTACGCCAAAAACGGAGGTTCCTTCGAGAAGAAAGCGAAACGTATAATTGACAACACACACAAGTTTTACCATGGACGGGGTTTCATTGCCTCAAGCAAAAGTCTCGCAACGTGGATGCCTTCTACGTCCTCTTACACATGAAATCGTATGTCCGGGATGCAGTGATAACGAATTTGCCATATCGTCTCCAAGAATGGGCCAAATATGATGAGGATCTCACTGATGATGACCTTAGAGCAGACTTCCATCGCATCCAGTTACAGTTATCGAAAATCATCCTGGAAGATGTCAAGACAGCAGGGGGGTCCTTACACAACGCCAGAGGTAGAAACCTTGCTTCTTTCTTTTCTATATTAGATGAATAAATCATACTCTAGTTATATCATGCATTAATCAAATATATATCCCAACCGATTTTCAGCGTTGTCTAAGTGGGAGATCGAAGAACGCCTAGATAAGCAGAATGACAGGAGGACGTGGATGACGAAAGACGGCATTTATCCGTTTCCGGAGCGGATCAGGAAGAAGGATCCATCATACGGGTTTTTCTCTATTTGATCTTTTTGTGGTAAGTTGATATAAAATATGAGGCATGATTTTTGTAAGTTGATACCAGTTAAGTATGAGGCATGATTGTTAGTTGACCTTAGCTAATTCATTTCTAGAATGCCGATGATTAAAATGTTGTGACACTATGTGACGCAGAGATGGCGTCAGTGAAACTTGTGATATGCAGGAATACAAACTCAAGGGCCTCTCGGCAAACCGTTCCCGGCGCCGCTCCGCTCGTAGCGCTCGCGAAGAAGGCTACATGAGATCGTCGTGTTCCCGCTATTGCTCACCGTCAACGCCGAGATGTAATCTATTCGATCCTAGTGTAGGCGGTGAACACTTCATTTTGTAACGTGGGCAACGATTCGATGAACTTTTGTATATCTCAACAATTGTGTAAAACTTCCGCACTTTTGTATCAACTTGTGATGACATATATTAGTAATGTGTTTGTTTTGATATATCTGTGAAAATATATCTCTGTTTCTGTTATATCTGTGTAAATATGAAATATACATGTATTGGTATTATACTGGCATTATACTGGTATTTGTATGAATATACGGGTACAGTACTGCGCAGTAATTCTGTGGCGCACCCAGGACTATTCTGTGGCGCACCCTATTCTGTGGCGCATGGTTACACGGGTGCGCCACAGAATAGCCACTATTCTGTGGCGCATGGGTGGTGCGCCACAGAATAGCTTATTTAGTGGCGACTATTCTGTGGCGCACCACCCATGCGCCACAAAATAGAAAAATGGTGCGCCACAGAATAGCTTTTCTGTACTAGTGAACTCTTCTGGAGAAATCGTCGATTCTTTTAGGGTTTTCACCGCGGAGGCAATATATAGTCCAAAGGGCGTCGCGAGGAGGTGACCGAGGTAGCCACACCACCCCACGGCGCGGCCACCCCTCTGGCCGCGCGGGCCCATGGTGTGGGGGCTGTGGGCCTCCCCCAGACCTGTGCTTCTAGCTCCCGTAGTCTTCTGGCGTTTTAGAATTTCTGTAATTTTTTCAGATTTTTCTGAGCACTTTCATTTTTTGACCTTTTCTGCAATGCACAGACATAATAAACAGAAACTGGCACTGTGGCATCTTGTTAATAGGTTAGTCCAATAACTGTCATAATATGATATAAAGTGCATATAAAACATGTGATATTGATATAGAACAAGCATGGAACATCAAAAATTATAGATACGTTTGAGACGTATCAAGCATCCCAAGCTTAGTTCCTACTCGTCCTCGAGTAGGTAAACGATAAAACAAAATAATTTTTGAAGTGACATGCTACAATCATAATCTTGATCAAATAGTATTGTAAAGCACATGTTATGAATGAAGTGATTCAGGTCAATGGTCTATAGTTTGCTAGCAAGTAGATAATGAGCAAACAACTGAATCATATAAGCAAAAAACTTTTCTTGAATAGTACTTTCGAGACAAGCATCAAAGAGTTTTGCATAAGAGTTAACTCATAAAGCAATAGATTCTAAGTAAAAGGTATTTAACCAACACAAAGGAAGATTTAAGCTTCAGCAATTGCTTTCAACTTTCAACATATATATCTCATGGATATTTGTCAACACAAAGCAATATAATAAGTATAATATACAAGCATATAAAAATTGTTGCACCAAAGTTGACACTAGTGTTTGCTTCTGAGATAGAAAGAAGTAGGAAAACTGACTCAACATAAAAGTAAAAAAAGGCCCTTCGCAGAGGGAAGCAGGGATTAAATCATGTGCTAGAGCTTTTTAAGTTTTTGAAATCATATAGAGAGTAAAAATAAGTTTTGGGAGGTGTTTGTTAATTGTCAACGAATTAGAAAATGGAAAGTACAATATGACCCATGCCAACCAGACTTTTAAGAGCGGCTCCCATGAAGGACGTTATTTCTACCAGTAAGGCAGATCATCCCTCTTCTCTTTTGTTTACACATGCAGATATTTCACTGTTTGTCATTGCTTGACTGATAAATCAGGTCAAAAATATGAAGAGAATTACGCGGTTAAAGTTGTAATTAATTGGGACTGGGCACCCTATTTGCCAGCTCTTTTTGCAAAATTAATGGATAAGAGGATGTATATGCCGCTAGTCTGGTGGTAAAGTCTGTTTGACAGTTAACATAAAGACATCCACCCCGTCCTCATGAGCTTGGTAAACATTGACACAAAAAGGAGTAATAATTTTTGAATAGTTTAAAGGTAGCACATGAAAAATTTATTTGGAATGGCAAGAAAATACCACATATAGCTAGTTATGGTGGATACAGATGGCATGGATTTTGGCTCAAGGTTTTGGATGCACGAGAAGCATTCTCTCTCAGTACAGAGTTTAGTCTAGCAAGCTTATTTGAAGCAAACACAGGATATCAACCGACACAGCAAGACTTATATGAAAACATATTGCAAGCATTATAAGACTCTACACTGTCTTCCTTGTTAACCAAACCCTTTTACTAGAAAATATCTAGACCTTAGAGATACCAATCATGCAAACCAAATTTCAACGAGCTTTACGGTAGTTCTTCATTAATAGGTTTTAACTACATGATACAAAAGCTTAAACATGAACTACTTGATAACTCAAAACAATTGACAAGTATCAAATTATCCAATACAGTAATCTACAAGAATATGTAAGTCTTTTCCATTATACCATCTACCACATGCAGCATTTTCTGTTCCAACCAAACACCAATCAATTTATTTCAACATAAACTCTCGAAACAATTATCAGTGAAGCAAGAGAGTACTTTCTCTAAAAGAACTAACAGCTCTGAACAAGAGATGCATGAAAAACAGGAGCTAAAAGCATAGCAATAGCTAGACAAGAATACTCAACAAGTATAAGTGAAGAATAGGAGTATTTATATGAAAAAGCGGAGCGTGTCTCTCTCCCAATCAAGAATGCTTGGATCCAATCAAGTTGACCATAAGAAAAAATAGAATACTGAAAATAAAAGCACACAGACGCTCTAAGTAAAGCACATATGATGTGAAAGAATTAAAATATAGTTTCACTAGACATGACCTGATAAGTTGCTGATGAAGAAGAGGATGCCCAAGGCATCCCCAAGCTTAGACGCTTGAGTCTTCTTGAAATATGCTGGGGTGATCCATGGGAGCATCCCCAAGCTTAAGCTCTTCATTCTTCTTGATCACATTATATCGTCCTTCTCTCTTGACCCTTGAAAACTTCCGCCACACCAAACTCAGAGTAATTCTCATTAGAGGGTTAGTGCACAATCAAAAACTCACATGTTCTATAAGGACACAAACATGACCGTTACTTTTAACATTAACTACTGCCACTGATGTTATGTGAAGCTCTTTACCCTAAAAAAAGAATTCCACTCAACACCAGTAAAAAGAGAATGCGAAAAATAAAAGACAGAATCTGTCTAAACAGAACAGTCCACAAAGACGAATTTTTTCGAGGCACTTACGTTGCTCAGATCGAAAAACTTTAAACTAACGAAAGATGCGTACATATATGAGGATCACGCACAAAAACTTGCAGATTTAAATAATTTTTCTGTGATTTTACAGAATTAAAACGGTGAACAACAGAAATCTGTTCCTGCGCAGAAATCCAAATCTAGCATCATCTTCCTATTAGAGGCAATACTTGGCACGACAATGCGATAAAATAAAGATACAAAGGAATTGCTACAGAAGTAAACAGCACCTTGACTCAAAAAGAAAAGAAAAATTGCAGAAATAAAACAATGGGTTGTCTCTTATAAGCGCTTTCCTTTAAAGCCTTTCAGCTGGGCAATAAATTTTGTATGATGCTCTCATATGTATAAGAGTTGAAAATAAAAGAGCATCAAGAAGCAAATACCAAACTCATTTAAATCTAACCCACTTCCTATGCAAAGGAATCTTGTAAGAAAATAAATCAATAAAGCACAAATTGACTAGCATAGGAAGGCGAAACAAGTGCAACTTAAAAAAATTCAACATAAAGAGAGGAAACTTAATATTATTGTGATTTATAAATCCATGTCTCCCTCTCTCATAGTAACTTCCAGTAGCATCATTGATAAAATCCACAATATAACCATCACATGAAACATTCTTATCATGATCCATATGCATAAAAGTATCAATATTTTCCACATAAGCATAATCAATTTCATTAGTAATAGTGGGAGTAAAACTAGCACATGCATCATTATAATCATCATAAATTGGAGGCATAGAATAATCATAATGAATTTTATCCTCAATAGTAGATGGACTGAAAATATCATATTCATCATTGTAAACATCATATATAGGAGGCATATCATAATCAACATAAACTTTCTCCTCAATACCTGGGGGACTAAAAATATTATTTTCATCAAAATCGGCCTCCCCAAGCTTAAAGTCTTCCATAGCATTAGCAATAATGGTGTTCAAAGAATTTATAGTAATAACATTGCTACCATCATGCAAATAAGTTTCTATAGGTTTTTTAATTTTCTCTTCAAACACATCATGTCCCAACTCAAGATAAATTTCATAAAACTCTCTAATTTTGTTGTTGTTTTCCATTAAGCCTAACTAGTGAAATAAAAACAAGAAACAAAAAGATATAACTGCAGAATCTAAAGGAAATACCTTCGAGCACTCACACGCCGACAACAGTGCTAGAAAATAGCTTAGTAGACGGAGGATGTGAGTAACTTTTACCTTACCTCCCCGGCAACGGCGCCAGAAAAGAGCTTGATGTCTACGCACGCTTCTATTCTTATAGATAGTGTTGGGCCTCCAAGTGCAGAGGTTTGTAGAACAGCAGCAAGTTTCCCTTAAGTGAATCACCCAAGGTTTATCGAACTCAGGGAGGTAGAGGTCAAAGATATCCCTCTCAAGCAACCCTGCAATTAAGATACAAGAAGTCTCTTGTGTCCCCAACACACCCAATACACTTGTCAGGTGTACAGGTGCACTAGTTCGGCGAAGAGATATTAAAATGCAAGTGATATGGATGATTATAAGTGGTAATTGCAATCTGAAATAAAAATGGCAGCAAGCAAACATGTAGCAGAACTGGTTGTAAACGGTGTTTCAATGCTTAGAAACAAGGCCTAGAGATCATACTTTCACTAGTAGACACTCTCAACAATAATAATATAATTGAATACATAGATATTTCCTCTTCACTATGCTACTCTGAACTATTCTCCTGTTGGATAACGAACACCAATTCACTGTGTAGGGCTATAAAAGCACACCTTAAAGTCGCATTCCACATCTAGGGAACCCCACACTGTCAACTTGAGCGCCCTAAATAGTACTAGACAAACACCACAATTTCATAGAGACATCCAACACAAATAATAACTTATGATAAGTATTCCTGTAATCTTTAGCCTAAGAGCCACACACGGTGCGCACACTGTCAACTTCGCACCATGGGACAAAGGTGACTCCGGAGTTTACATTAATAAACCACTCAAGTAGCATATAAGATAATGAAGAGTAACATCTATGGATTCAACTAGATTACAAAGCTCATGATCACATAAAGATCACATCATGGGAGAGAGAGATAAACCACATAGCTACCGGTAGAGCCCTCAGCCCCGATGAAGAACTACTCCCTCCTCATCATGGGAGGCAGCAACGGCGATGATGGAGGCGGTGGTGTCGATGGAGATGGCTCCGGGGCAATTCCCCGTCCCGGCAAGGTGCCGAAACCGAGACTTCTGTCCCCCGAATTAGGGTTTTTGGTGGCGGCGGAGCTACGGAACTCTTCTGGAGAAATCGTCGATTCTTTTAGGGTTTTCACCGCAGAGGCAATATATAGTCCAAAGGGTGTCGCGAGGAGGTGACCGAGGTGGGGGCTGTGGGCCTCCCCCAGACTTGTCCTTCTGGCTCCCGGAGTCTTCTGGCGTTTTAGAATTTCTATGATTTTTTCAGATTTTTCTGAGCACTTTCATTTTTGGACCTTTTCTGCAATGCACAGACATAATAAACAGAAACTAGCACTGTGGCATCTTGTTAATAGGTTAGTCCAATAAATATCATAATATGATATAAAGTGCATATAAAACATGTGATATTGATATAGAACAAGCATGGAATATCAAAAATTATAGATACGTTTGAGACGTATCACTGGCCTGCCTGGGAGCCGGCCTAGGCCGGCCTGGAGGCCGGCAGTCTCTGGCGTGTGGCCAGCCTAGGAGCTAGCCTTGGCCGGGCTGGAGGCCGGCCAGACTGGCTCCGCCTCCTTCATCTTCTCCTTGACCATCTTCTTGGGTCTTTCTCTTGGTCATCTTCTCCATCATCTTGGATCTTCTCTTGCTCATCTTCTCCACTCCATTGTAGGTCGTCATCAAGATGGTTCCTGAGTATGCACAAGGTACCGGCATGAAGTAGCAAACCATTCAAAGGAGTATCGAAATCACACATAGAGAGGAGCGAGGTCACATTTTCATGAAGTGATTTGACTCTTGATCTTGTCATGGGACCATTAGGTGTTGTTGGTGTGGTGTGCCTAGGTTGCACTACATCACCTCCCCCCCTTGGGACAGAGTCGTCCTCGACTCTTCGCTCTCATCATCACTTGGGTTCCCATGGTAAGGCGAGATGTCGGCTACGTTGAAGGTGTCATGTACGCCGTACTTGGACTTGGGTATGTCGATCTTGTTTGCATTGTCGTTGATGCGCTTGAGAACCTTGAACGGGCCATCTCCTCTTGGTGCTAGCTTAGACTTTCTCTCGTCGGGGAAGCGGTCTTTGCGTAGATGTAGCCAAACAAGGTCTCCTTCTTCAAAGATCATGGTGCTCTTGTGCTTGTTCATCTTCATAGCATGGTCTTCATTGTGCTTCTCTAGCGTGGCCCTTGTGTCTTCATGTAGTTTCTTCATGTAAGCGGCGCGCTTGTCGAAGTCCATGTTGACTTGCTCTCGAAGTGGAAGTGGTAGCATGTCTAGCGCGGTGTAGGGGTTGGAGCCATAGACGACCTCGAAGGGTGTTCTCTTTGTTGCGCGGTGTAGTGCTCGATTGTAGGCGAACTCGGCGTGTGGGATGCACTCTTCCCAATTCTTCAAGTTGGGCTTGATCAACACACGAAGGAGTGTGGATAGGCTTCGATTCACCACTTCGGTTTGACCATCGGTTTGAGGGTGGTATGCGGTGGAGAATAGTTGCTTGATTCCCATCTTGGCCATCAAGGTCTTCCAAAAGTAACTCACGAACTTGACGTCACGATCCGACACAATGGTCTTGGGCACTCCATGAAGACGGACGATTTCCCTAAAAAACAAAGTAGCAATATGTGAAGCATTGTCGGTCTTGTTGCATGGTATAAATTGTGCCATCTTAGAGAATCGATCAATGACGACAAAGATGGAATCCTTGTTTGTTTTAGTGCGTGGTAGTCCTAAAACAAAATCCATAGCAATGTCGTACCATGGGTGATGTGGAATAGGCAAATGTGTGTATAAGCCATGAGAGTTTAGAGTAGACTTAGCTTTAAGACATGTTGAACATCGTCGAACCAAGCGATCCACATCCCGGTACATCCTTGGCCAATAGTAATTTGTGGAGAGCATTGCAAAGGTCTTGTCACGTCCAAAGTGTCCCATTAAGGTGCCTCCATGCGATTCCTTCAAAAGGACCAAACGAAGCGAAGACTCGGGTATACATAGTTTGTTAGCCTTGAACAAAAATCCTTTGTGCAAATAGAAATCATCAATGCCTTTATGTTCCGTGCACATGGCAAAAATTGGACCAAAGAAAGTGTCCGTGGCATAAAGATTCTTGATCTCATCCAACCCCAAAACATTGATTTCAAGATGCGTAAGGAGGTTGGTTTTGCGGGATAGAGCATCCGCGACAACATTCTCTTTTCCCTTTTTGTACTTGATGACATAGGGAAAGGATTCGATGAACTCAACCCACTTAGCATGTCGTTTGTTTAAACGTGTTTGAGTTTTCAAAAATTTCAAGGACTCATGGTCGGAGTGGATGACAAACTGCTTAGGACGAAGGTAGTGTTGCCAAACATCTAAAGTTCGAATCAAAGCAAACAATTTCTTGTCATAGATGGGGTAATTCAAACGTGCTCCATCAAGTTTTTCGCTATGGTAAGCAATTGGTCTACCATTTTGCATAAGCACGGCTCCAATGCCTAAACCACTAGCATCACAATGAATTTCAAATGTTTTTGAAAAATCCGGTAAAGCAAGAAGGGGAGCTTCGGTTAACAACCTTTTGAGCTCATTGAATGCAAAATCTTGCTCATGGCCCCAAACGAACGAAACATTTTTCTTTGTAAGTTCATGTAGAGGGCAAGCAATGGTGGAAAAGTTCTCAATGAAACGGCGATAGAATCCGGCAAATCCAAGAAAACGTCTCAACTCGGCAAGTGACATAGGAAATGGCCAATTGCGAATTGCGTTGATTTTTGTTTCATCAACTTCAACTCCCTCGAAAGAAACAACAAAGCCCAAGAAAACAAGCTTGTTGGTTGCAAAGGTGCATTTGAAAAGATTGGCATAAAGCCGTTCATTGCGAAGAGCCAACAAAACTTGAGCAATATGTGTAGTATGCTCATCTAAAGATTTGCTATAGACCAAGATGTCATCAAAGTATACCACAACAAATTTTCCAATGAAAGGTCGCAAAACATGGTTCAAAGACGCATAAATGTGGAAGGTGCATTAGAAAGACCAAATGGCATGACTAACCATTCATAAAGACCAAGTTTAGTTTTGAAATCGGTCTTCCATTCGTCACCTTCACTCATTCGTATTTGGTGTATCCACTCTTAAGATCGATTTTGGAAAAGATGCAAGCACCACTAAGCTCATCCAACATGTCATCTAAGCGAGGGATAGGATGGCGATACCGTACGGTTATGGCGTTGATGGGGCGACAATCCATGCATAGGCGAAGGGTGTTTTCGGCCTTTGGGACGAGAATGGCCGGTACGGCACACGGACTCAAGCTCTCTCGAATGTGTCCCATCGATAGAAGTTCTTGTATTTGACGCTCGATTTCCTTGGTTTCTTCGGGGTTGGTGCGGTATGGGGCGTGGTTTGGTAGAGGAGCGTCGGGGATGAGGTCGATGCGGTGCTCGATGCCGCGAAGAGGAGGTAGTCCCGGTGGCACTTCTTGGGGAAACACATCTTCGAATTCCTGCAAAAGAGACATCAAAGGAGGAGGAAGGTTTGTGAAGGTGTTAGTTAAAGAAACCTCTCCTTTACATATGAGGACATAGTGGAGGGTGGATGGGTTTTCTCTCAACTCTCGCATCTCTCTTTTGGTGGCAAGCAAAGACATGCTTTGTGTAACTCTCTTGGTATGTGTACTCTCATTTGGCTTTTGGCTCTCACTCACATTTTGGTGGATCTCTCTCTCTCTCCACTCTTCTCACTAGAAGCCTTGTCTTGTTGTGCTCTTGCTATTGTCTTGGCGTTGTCGGCAATCATTGGCTTGGTGTCATGGGACGGAGGACAAAGTTCTTGTTGTTGCTCTTGAAGCTATAGTAATTGGTCCTTCCATCATGCACTGCACCCTTGTCATATTGCCATAGGCGTCCAAGAAGCAAGTGACAAACGGACATAGGCACAACATCACAATCAACGGTATCTTCATATGCTCCAATCTTGAAAGACACTTGTACCATGTGTTGGATCTTGACGGATCCGGAATCGCTCAACCATTGCACATGGTATGGGTGGGGATGCTTCTTGAACTTCAAGTTGAGCTTATCACAAAGCTCTTTGCTAGCTAAGTTGTGGCAACTTCCACCATCGATGATGACCTTGATAGACTTTCCATTGATTCCCGCTCTTGTTTGAAACAAGTTGCATCTTTGGTCTTCTTCTACTTGGACATTGGCGGTTAATGCTCTTGCCACAACCAATGAAGGGTTGTTATCGCCATCGCAATAGATGTCATTGGAGTCTTCTTCAACATTTTACGTTGCGGTGGCTTGGTTCAAAGCATGGTATTCATCTTCACTCATCGACTCATATTCTCCCATGTCGTTGACAATCATGACCTTCTTGTTTGTGCACTCAAAGGATTTATGTCCTTGTCCTCCACACTTGAAGCATTGCAATCCTCTTGTGCCGGTGGAAGATCTTTGAGGTGTGTTGCTTGAGGGAGGTGCCTTCTTGAAATGTTGAGTAGCTTGAGTGGATGGTGTAGAAGCTCTTGGAGGACCTTTAGTGTTTCCTTGAGGAGGGGCTTGCGCGGATGTAGGCGTGGATGATGAAGGCTTGTTAGCGAAGAATGTCTTGGCCTTGAGGTATTTGAGCTCTTCAAGCACGTGATGCTCGGCCTTTGTAGCTTGATGGACTAGCTCAACCAAGGTGGCATAGGGTTGGAATTCCACAATCTTCTTGATGGGATAGATGAGGCCATTCATGAAGCGAGCCATTAATTGCTCTTCCGATTCCACAATATTGGCTCTTATCATGGAAATTTCCATCTCCTTATAGTACTCATCAACGGATTTCAACCCTTGCTTCAACTCTTGCAACTTCTTGTACAAGTCTCTAGTGTAGTGACTTGGCACAAAGCGCGTATAGATCGCTTCCTTCATCTCAACCCAAGTGTTGATTGGTTGTTGGTGGTTGTCCACACGTGAATCTTGAAGTTGTTCCCACCACAAGAGAGCATAATATTTGAATTCCATTGATGCTAAGGCAACCATCTTGTTCTCGGAGTAGTTTCGAACTTGGAAGATCTTGTCAACCTTAAGTGCCCATGAAAGGTATGCTTCCGGGTCAGTTGTTCCGTAGAACTTGGGCATGTCAAAGCGAAGGTTGTTCAAGTTGTCATCGTCATCTCGACGGTTTGGAGCTGGGAATGCACGTCCACGTCTCCTTTGGTTGAGTCCATCACCAAGATGTTGGTTGGATTCCGCATCACTTGATTCGGTGTGGTTGTGGTGATGATGATCATGCGGATGCTCTTGGCGGTGACGAGGTTCATGGTGAGGATTATTCTCGTGGTGTTGATGAGGCTCATGGCGAGGGTGATTCTCTTCATGCTTTTCATGCGCACGATTGTTGTGGCATGGCCTTGTAGGATGGCGGTGTCGACGGCCTTGGTCCCCATAGTCATGCGCACCCAGAACACCATTGTCATTGGCCAAAGGGTCTTGACGATCTTGATGTCGAGGTGGTGGTGAAGGATTTTGTTCACGATGTCCACCATTTTGTAGATGTTGTTCTTGATGTCCATTGTCATGTTGCGCTCTAGGCGAAGGTGGGTGTTCTACTTCATTGCGATGTCGATCATGTGCGTCGCGCCTTGGAATGTCTTGACGAGCTTGTTGCGGTTCATGATGCGCATGTCGTGGTTGTGTCGACCTTGAGGTGCTTCTTATACGGTGGGAGCCCGAAGAAGAAGATCGACGTTGCGCAAGGTTGTTGATAGCTTCGGTCACGCGCGCCATTTGGTCGTTGAAGTTGGCTTCTTGTGCTTGAAGACGGCGCTCATAGCGACCTAGCCCATCACGAACAAGGTGTCGTAGGCCCACGAACTCGTTGTGTGTGACATAGCCATTGTCACCTTGAATTCCTCCATGGATATCATCCTCCGAGCTTGAGCTTCCGTTTGTACTTCCCCTAAACATGATCTCAAGAACAAGTGAAATATGTGGAAATGGAGAACCAAGAGAAACTATATCGTAAGAATAGAGTTGCTTGACGAAAACGAATCCGGTTCTAACACCCAACACACACACTTATGAGGATAGGAAGGTATAGTGTCTAAAAGAAACAAGCAAATCCAACGAAAAGTATATTGTAAAGAGTAGAGAATAACCACAATGACCCAATTGACGAAGAACAAACTAACCACACAAATGTTACGGAACAACGGAAACACACACACACACACACAAAAGATACAATGGGGATAGTGTGACCAAAGGGCGAGCACTACGAAGATACTATATGAAGATCCTAACGAAGACTACGTGCTCCAATGTCACACTACCGCAAGAAGGACACTAGTTCAATTGCCTTGTGTAAGGGCAACTAGATTTGCACACGTGCCAACCTTTTACTCTTCACTAAGCATTCGCAGCGTGCTACTCACAAAGGATGAAACTTGTCACTTTTTTTATACACAAGCACAAAGAAAACTAACTAAGCTGCGTTTTATGAACTATTACTACGAAGGTGACATGATTGCAATGCCCGCAATATCAAAGAACTAGTCCAATGGGATAGGTACACAAAGGAAGAAGGGTTTACAATGGAAAAGGATTGAGTCCAAGGTGTCGTCACTTGATGTTGATCGTAGAGCGGTTGCGGAAGGTTGTCGACGCTGTAGACGTTAGCACCTCAAAGAAAGACTCAAACAACAAAACAAGATGCCAAAACGAAATGAGGAATAGGAAAAATTTGTGTAACAAATCGTGCCTGGCGGTAGTACCGCTTTCCTTCCCCGGTAGTACCGCTGTGTTCTAGCTCTAGCGGTAGTACCACTGACCCTGGCGGTAGTACCGCTGGTCAGATTCCTGTTCTTCACATATCATGATTTGGGGTGGAAAAGGCAACGAAAAATCCTCAAATTCGTGGGAAATTGGCAAAAATAGGCTTGGAAACTTTGAACAAAGGTGGAGGAGGTCCTTAGGCAACAGATCCGTGGATCAAAACTACTCCAAACGCAACAAATCGACAGATAGGCTCAAATCCAACAAAGGCTATTTTTGGTGGAAATTTTCGAATTTTTAAAAATCAAAGAAAATTTTGGTGGATTTGGGGATGGAAACACAAATCAATCCATGTCAACCCAAGCTCTGACACCATATGATGCGGGTAGGGTCCCGATTTTCACGGATTGAGGGCGGATGAACGAAGAACACGATGAACACGAAGAACACAAGAGGGGAAAAGTCAAACACAAGATAACTAGCAAAGCAACACAGACGAAATCAACCGGTAACAAGTCCCCAAGAGCAGCCCCCGATTCTCAATCTCCAAGCAACCTTACTCTTAGGATTGTTTCTCTCACCGGTCAAT
This sequence comes from Poa pratensis, assembly GCA_947311845.1. Classification (NCBI taxonomy): domain Eukaryota; kingdom Viridiplantae; phylum Streptophyta; class Magnoliopsida; order Poales; family Poaceae; genus Poa; species Poa pratensis. Next base: position 83,899,398 of record CAMZMU010000085.1, read on the forward strand.
CCCACCGGTCCAATCTAGTCACTCGAAGAGGAAAGATTGACAAGTAATCGCAACTACAAGAAGAGGCCTTGGAATCCACTAGAGGGATTTTCTCAACAAGGGGAGGTCTTGGTTCATCTCCACAAGGGGAGGCCTTGATTCATCTCCATAGGAGGCAACACCAACAAGGGATGGAAAGGAGCAAAGCTCAACTCAAGTCTAATCTCAGTCTAACTCTAGAATGAAAGAGGTGAAGTGCTATTTATAGCCTTAGTACAAAAGAGGGGTGCTGGACCCGAGTGGCCGGCCTGGAGGCCGACCTCTCTGGCTGGCCGGCTGGGAGGCCGGTTGCCTCGACTGGGAGGCTGGCCTGGAGGCCGGCAGTCTCTGGCGTGTGGCCGGCCTGGGAGCCGGCCTAGGCCGGGCTGGAGGCCGGCCAGACTGGCTCCGCCTCCTTCTTCGTCTTCTCCTTGACCATCTTTTTGGGTCCTCTCTTGGTCATCTTCTCCATCATCTTGGACCTTCTCTTTCTCATCTTCTCCACTCCATTGTAGGTCGTCATCAAGGTGGTTCCTGAGTATGCACAAGATACCGACATGAAGTAGCAAACCATTCAAAGGATTATCGAAATCACACATAGAGATCAGCGAGGTCACCTTTTCATGAAGTGCTTTGACTCTTGATCTTGTCATGGGACCATTAGGTGTTGTTGGTGTGGTGTGCCCAGGTTGCACTACATCATGCATCTTTCCCAAACTGCAGCCTCGCAGTAGATCTCTCTTAATCAATTCTGTCATACCTAGTTCGCTCATATGTCCAAGACGCTTATGCCAAAGGTTAATTTTACTCGAATCATCATGAGAAACAGCAGCAATAGTACCAGCTAAAGTGCTACCTCTAAGGACATATAATTTAGCAAAATTCATATCACCAACCATAACAATGAGAGAACCTTTTGATACCTTCAGGAGTCTGTTCCCGCTGGTATACTTGTACCCGTCACAATCAAGGGTACTAAGCGAGATCAAATTTCTCGCCATGGTTGGTATGTGTTTCACTCCCGTCAACGTGTGCGCGTCATTCCATCATGTGTCTTGATCTGAACAGAACCGACACCAGCAATGTGACATTTGGAAGGATCAGTATGGCCACCTAGAGGGGGGGTGAATATGTGCTACTCAATTTTTTGCTCTTTTTCGAATTTAGGCTTGGCACAAAGGTAAATTCTCTAGATATGCAACTACGGTGAATTTACCTATATGACAAGTTAACACTAGACTAAGCACGATAGAAGTAAGAGCTAGCAAGTAAGGAGTAACCGAACGGGAAGCACGCGGAGACAAGGATGTATTCCCGAGTTCCTCCTTTTTAGGGGAGTACGTCTCGTTGGAGGGGTGTGAGTTTCAAACTCAAACGCCACAAATGGACTCACCCTATTCTCCGATGAACCTTGCCCAAAAGCTCGGTTCACCTTCCACTATCGGAATCCTTCAAGGCCTAGGATTGGGGGCTCCCAAGCACCACAACACCTGCTACACAAAAGTAACAAGCAAGTAAGTACAACAAGATGCCTAGGTTTTCCTAGTGGAAACCCTAGGCTCGAATCCTCAAGTGAATGAGGGGAAATGAAGAACGCTTTGGTGAAGTAGTAGATCCGAGCCTTCTTCTTCAATCCTCCAAAGATCAACGAGGTTGGGTGGAGGGATTGGGAGATCTAGTGATTCTTGGGCTTACAATAATGGAGGACTTCAATTCTGGGCGAGCTGAATGGCTGGAGGTAGGTGGAGGGGTATTTATACCCCTCCTCGAAATATGGCCGTTGAAGAGTCTGGGAACCGGATAATCCGACTCAAGTTAGAACCGGATAATCCGACTGACCGGATTATCCGATTACATCCAGGAAAAAATGATTCAAAATATCCGGCTCCCTACAGTACCCTTCGAGTTCTGGTCCTTAGCCATTTTTCTCTTTGCTTCGCTAGAACCGGATAATCCGATAGACATCGGAATTTCCGATTAGGAAATATCCGGCTACCTCCAGTAGCCTCTGCGTTCTGGTCCTTAGCCGTTTCTCACTTGCTTCGACTGAACCGGATAATCCGGTAGACACCGGAATATCCGGCTACCAAAAATCCGACTGATCTTTCCTTCTCACTTTTTGGTGTTGATGCACACAAGCTTTTATACAACTGACACCTGCATCACTTAGCACCTGATTAAGATCTCACTAGTGTTGTTAACTAACACACAAAACATAAGGGATCACGAAATGCCCTTTCAACATTGCTGGTCATTCTCCACACGCATGAAATCTCCAGTCTGCACTAACTCATAAGAACTGAACCAATCTTTGTTACATCAAATATGAAACGAACATGCAGTATCTAGAATCGATTCATCCTGACAAAAAACACATGCAGTAAAAACAGCTAGGCATTCGCCATCAGAACTACCATCAACAACAGCAGCCTCACCGGTATCATTACCTTCATTATTTTTCGGTTGGTAAGTACCTTTTCTTTTCTCCTTGTTATGCAACTTCCAACAATCATCAATAGTGTGATTACTTTTCTTACAGTACCTGCAGAACTTGTCTCGTCCTTTAGACTTTGAGCGACCTCTGTCACCCTTGCTCTTATCTCTGTTGTTGTGGCTGTAGTTGTTATCTCGCTGCTCAGGCCTTCCGCGGACCTACAGAGCATCACCCTTGGAGGACGACTCCTCCTTCTGTACCATACCTTTCATCTTTTCCCTAGTAATCAGGGCCTCATATACTTCCGCAGTGGTTAGTTCATCATGGCTTAACAGTATGGTATCACGGAAATTTGCAAAAGAATTTGGCAGCGAGCACAGAAGTAAAAGAGCTAGATCTTCATCATTATATTTTACCTCCATCGAAACTAGGTCGGAAACGATCTCCTTAAAGACCGATAAGTGATTCATCATCGAACCACCTTCCTGCAACTTGTGCATGAACAACTTCATCTTCACGTGCATCTTGCTGGTTAGATCCTTGGACATGCAGATCGACTCCAGCTTAACCCACAACTTTGCTGCGGTTTTCTCCTGCAGCACTTCTTGCAGAATATCATTGGAAAGATGAAGTTGAATAAGAGACAAAGCCTTATGGTCTTTCCGTTTCTCAGCTTCGCTCCATGTTGCCTGCGCCTTCTCAACGAAACCATCCAGCGCCTCATCAAGATCATTGGATTGTGCGAGCACCGCATGCATCTTGACTTGCCACAACGAGAATCTCGTCTTGTAGTCCAACAACGGTAGATCAAATTTCATCGATGCTATCGCGAAACCCTAATCTGAAAATAGATCTGAAACCTGGCTCTGATACCACTTGTTCTAAACGATAGGCAAAGAAACGATGAAGAGCGGAAAGATCAAACCAACGGGGACATGAGATTTAACGTGGAAAACCCCTCCAACAAAAGAGGAGAAAAACCACGGGCGCCAGCCAGCAATACTTCACTATATCGGGTGAGGTTACAAACGCCGTGGATTTACAACATGCGACTTATCCCAACCGGCGGCTTACAAGATGCATTTATATGGACGCAAAATGCTAAGTCGGCTGCAGTCCAACTCGGAAACGATCCGTACCGTACCGTGGGGGCTGCCGCCCCCGCACCCTCGCGAAGTGGGCAACCGGAGATGGGCCAAGCCTCCGGCAACGGGCCTCCGCTCCGCTTCGAAGTTAGCCCCTATCTTCATATGAATTTGGATCACCATAAAACAACACTAATAACGATGAGATTTTTTTGTTAGTGCTAATAACGATGAGTTGATGGTGCAAAAACAGGAGTTGGACAGAAACGCTCCCTTGTGTCGCCTCCTCTAGGCAACAGTGAAGGAAAGAAACACTGGGCTTTGCGGTCCACCACCCCCTTCCCTCTCTCCCTCATCCTCGTTGCCCGCAGAGGCGCTGCCAGACAAGGTGGGGGATCTTGCTTCTCTGCTCCTCGGGTAGCATGGAGCACTAGCACATAACCCACCATTAGAGTCAGTTTTTGCCCATAGGACTGAGTCGATTTCCACTTCCTATTATGATCAGACAGTACTGGAATCGCCTGCTCTGCCGGGTATCAAAAATACCAGGCGAAGGCTAAATCAAACTCGGAGATGGCGTAAGAATACACACTGATATCTGCAAAATATGTACTTAGTTACACTTACAAGTGAATCATTATTTTACATTCCCTTAAAAAGTCATAGGATTAAATCGTTATCTTCAATATTCTTCATCACATAGATGATATAATCCTCTACAACCCTCTCTTGTTGATCGATGCTTCGGTGCGAAGCAACCTGAGGGTCCATGAAGACTACTTTTTTGGAATGTTGCCTTGGCATGTATTTCTAAAGCACTATTACAAGTCCAACAAGGTCGCATGCAAGAATGCAAAATGCAACAATAACTAGGCCATTAATGCATCACTAGATCTTAATCTTGAGAAGCGGCAGTTCATTCTGACTGAACAACTCACTTCAGTTATTTCCTCAAGCAACCCGAGTTACGGCCAACCACTGCATGCATCCATAAAAAGAAATCATGCCAAATAAGCAAGCACATATCGGAAGTTTTTAATAGAAGTCAATAAATTGATTCAGATGAAATGAGCTTTCAACCAAAAAAGCATCTTAAATATTTGAAGGAGCAACAACTAGAAAAACTATATGTTATGTTCATATCTTATTATGGAACTAAAATAATCCTCAATTGAACGGCATAAAAAGCAAAAGAAACTACACACCATTTAAAAGAATAGCACATTTTTTAGAAATAAAAAGGTTTACATACTTGAACATAATTTTAATTCTCGTGTATCACCATGATCAAACAATTCATTACCCCCTAACATAATACAAAGAATAGCTTAACTATTTAGAAATAAAAAGGATGACATAGTTGAGCATAATTAAGTTCTCGTCTATAGCCGTAATCAAACAACTCATTACCGCCTAACAGTAAATACATAGCAGTTCTTAAGATAAGAGCAAGTGTAATGCATGTCATTTTTATCTTACTGAATTGCACATCGTAACAAAATAGGGAATTTGAGGCTATTATATAAATAAATACCTGGAACAGCCGCATTAATATAACTGGAGATCCTACTAGTGCAAAATTCAAGCGAAAAGTCCAAGCTTCTTTCAGTTTCAATAGTAGCCATAGCTTGTGCTCTTCTCTCCCTCATGTTAACAGCAAGAACCCATGCCTTGGGGTGCAGGAATTTGCTCCGTGTGATCAAGTAAACAATACATTCGTCATCATCAAGGCCAAGAACCGGTTGACATGTGTGCAAATTCTGCAAGTTGCGCCCTGCATCCTCACTGATCTTCTGTGCTTTAAGCAGCAACCCACGCAAATTCTGCAAGTTGCGCCCTGCATCCTCACTGATCTTCTGTGCTTTAAGCAGCAACCCACAACGCAGCATTTCAGAATGCAGCGCTTCATCAATGCTGATGTAAGCTTCCACGGTGCAGTCGATTTCCCGGTCATTAGTACGTACTCCATCCGTTCCAAATTACATGACTTTCATTTGTCCACATGCACATGTTTCTATACATGTAACATGTTTAGATACATCCACATGTGGAGAAAGGAAAGTCATCTAATTTGGAACGGAGGGAGTAGTAGCGATCTTTGAGTTGGTATACGTGATGAGTGTCCAGTCATGGGTTCTCATGGGTTCTGAAGTCGGGGCCGTTGGTTTCAGGGTCATTATGAGGAAGCACTCGGTGCCCAGAAACCTGCAACTCGACTAGGCAATTCTCCTTGGTGACGACAGCAATGCCCTGATAAGGCTTGGGACAGCATTCAAGACCCTCATCCGGGTCTGACAGCCTCTCAGGCGTCGGCGGCGGCATCGGCACACTGCGGAGTTTAGGGTTGTCGGAGAGCACGTCGCAGAGCAGGATCCCACGCTAGAGATCGACCCAACCAATGGTGCCACCCGCACCTCCGAGAGTGATCACAGTGCTTGTGACATGGTTGAAGAGCCTGTAGGCGTTGTTGTCGTGGGTTTGTCACGTCAGGTGTCATAGATGACTTCGTAGGTGTGGGATTACGCGAGTCAAGCATCTCCGAGCTTGGGATCGCAGGAACAAAGATCAACACAGATTTACCCAGGTTCGGCCCCCTCAATGTGAGGTAAAAGACCTACTTCCTGCCTACCCTAGATTGGTATTGATATGATAATCGAGGTGTTACAATGGAGGCGATCCGATCTGGTACTCGCCGTATGAGCTAGGGTTTGGGGCTTGATAGCTTGACCCGCTCTAAGTCCTGCGAGTCCTCTTTATATACACAGAGGCTCGCTAGGTTACAAAAGGAAACTTCCCCATAAGGAATACATCCACAGAGGCCTACTCGGAGACTACTTGGTCTTCACGTCCTCCGGGATTTGTCTTCTAGATCTTTCTCCTTATGGCGGTTCAATATTGGGCTTGTTCCCAAGTGGGCCTTCATCCGTGCGAGTAAGTTAAGTCGCACTGGGCCGCGGGTTAATCCAGAAAGTATTCCCCCGACATTAGCCCCCAAGATTGGTTAGGACTTTACGGTGAGAATCTTCTGGCCTCTTGAAATGGTCTCTGAGCCGCACTGTAAACGTTCTGACCAATCTCCTGACTCATGCGATTCAGCTGTGACTCATCGCGCGACTCATCTCTCCTTCTGGAAATATTCTGTTTCCTTTAATTGCGGACCGTTACTCTTTTTGCGGGCGCAAATTGTGCCGTTGGTTGCGAGCACAGATAATGCCGTTAGTTGCGGGCCCCTTCAGTTATAAGCTGCGGCCACCTAGGTCATTATCCATTTGCCCTTGCAATCTTCTCATCCCTAGCCGCGCCGTCTTCTTCCTCGACCCGAGCCTAGTTCCCCAATTCAATCTCCCCCTCGCAATGGCGCCCAAGGCGAAGCCATCTGACATAGGCGCAGATCTCCTGCAACTGGGAAGGATCCTGGGTAACAGGAAACTCTTGCGGATCTGGCCGAGGCTGGCTTCTTGCCGCCGAAGGGGACGGCGTCTGGCGGGCGCCAGGCGATGAAATCGAGCCGCGCCCCAAGCCCAACGAGCTGGTGATGTTCGTGGAGCACGTGGAGCGTGGATTCACGCCGCCAGGTTCTCCCTTCTTCCGCAATTTGCTGCAACGCCTAGGCCTCCGTCTTCACGACATCGGGCCCAACTCAATGCTCCAGGTGAGCAATTTTCACGTGCTGTGCGAGGATTACTTGGCATAGCCCCCAACATCGATCTATGGCTGGCCTCTTTCACCTGCAACAGCCAACTTGTCTCCAAGGGTGGCGCCTACGTTCAGGTCGGCGCCATCTCTCTTCAGCGCCATAGGAACTCTTGCCTTCCCAAGCTAGCCCTGGCGAATCGACCCAGGGCTTGGCAAAAATCTTTCTTCTATTGCCAAGATACTTCACCGGAGGGCGAAACTCGCCTTCCCTCCTGGTCTAACACCCTCTTCGTGCCTACCGAGGCACTGAAATCAAAACCCCGCGACTCGTCCATGTCCTTCATCAATGAGTCGCTGATCAAAGTCCGCGCCTTAATAGGTCATGGTCTTACTGGCCTTGATCTTCTCTCTTGCTGGACCAAATGGCGCATTCAGCCCGTGAGTCCACGACAGCGATCCTTCCTTGAGTGCACAGGCACCTCTGCTGACGTTGATCGTATCAAGGCTTCGGACTGGAGGCCTGAGGATTGGGTGGAATTTGTCACCCGCGTGACTGAGGAGAAGGACATCTCCTTCGATAAGGTGGGGCTTGCCCCTTTCAGTGTTAACAACAAGCCTTTTGAGGTAACTCCTCTTCTCTGTCTTTTCGCCTTCGTAGTTGAGTCGCATTCCTTTTCTTAATACTGCAACTTATATTTCTCATCCAGGCTGATGAGAACTACTGGTCGCTGCCTGCGACTGTCGCCGGCACTGCTGCTCCCAAGCGTGCCGCACGAAAGAAGTTGCTGCCCACTCTAGAGGGCAGCGAGACTGCTGATATCCCTTCTGTTGCCTCTGCGGCCTCAGATGATGAAGAGACGAACTGGACGAGGACGAGAGTCCAGTGCCAGCCGCGAGTTCTGTTGCCGCGGCTGGACCAACTCCCCGTAGAGCCTCCAAGAGGCTATCTCGTGAGGAACCAGAGGTTGATGCTCTGGAAAACCCCGAGGCCACGAAGCGTCGCAAACCTGCTACGGGCGCGATCTCCTTCGTTGCCAGGCGTGCTTTCAAAGCCACCGCCTCTGCTGAAGAAGACATGGGTCCCCACTCTGGTAATTTCTGCTGTCTTGTCATCTTGAATGCTTATTCTTTTTCCTCTACTGACACGTAAAACTTCTACTCGTAGATTCTGGGACCCAAGGCCTGTCCTCACCATCAAGTGGTGAACTTATGGCCTTTGTGAAGATGGCTCCAGAGTTAGTAACTTTTCCCTGTGCTTTCAATACTTTTATTCTGGCTTATGTTCTTCTTCTTCACACAATGCCCTTGCTTTTTTCAGAAGTGCGGCTAAACCCGCGACTGAGCCTGGAACCGCGGTTGAGCCGCATTTATCACCTGCGGCTCATACCGCCATGGTAGAGGGCGTGGCCACCACTGATGACCTGGCCACGGTCCCTGTTCTTGACACAGCCACCCAAGAGGTGGCTCTGGAGGATAGAACGGATCCCCTTATGATCCAGGACGTGGAGAAGGTCAACCCCTCCTCCATAGATGTAATGGCCAAGGATGCTGATACGCCAGTGGTTGAGTCGCCAGCGGCGGACAATCTGCGGTCGCCAATTCTACATGCTGAGGTTGCTTCTTCCTCCTCCACAAGCCGCGCTGAGAAACTGTCAGAGGCTATCATTGCCTCAAATGACAAGCAAGCCATGGAGCTCCGCAAGGCACTGTCTGACCTGTCTGCGGCTTATAAGGTAAACTTCTATCTCCAGTTATCTGTCTCTAGCCCCCAAGGATCAAGTTTCTTCTTTGACTGTAAAGGGAGACTTGATGCTTCTCTTTTAGCTGTTGATATATACTTACTAACTGATGTACCCTTCATAGGAGGAACTAAGCTCCATAACAGCTGCCAAAATTGCCTTGGAAAAGCAGCTGGGGGATACTCCCTCTGAACTGGAGAGGCTACGCGAGCTCCTTGGCCAGCGTGACGCTGAGCTAAAGAAGAGGGAAACCAGGATGGGCGAGCTATCTGATGAAAGCTTCAAGTTATCTGAGCAAGCCAAAAACCACCGAGCTGCGGCTTAAAACTGTTGAAGAGAAGTTCCAAGAGAGGGTCCAGCAGCTGGAGCTCCAAGTCAGTGCTCAGAAAGACGCCATTGCTGATGTCAATGAGGACGCAAGGCTTAAGGCTGTTTCCATTGGCGAGCTTGAGAAAAAGTTGAAGAAAGTTTCTGATGCCCATAACCTCGTCCACGCCAAAGTGTGCATCATGACTCAAGAGTTAACTGGTATGTATTGCGACTTAACTGCATCTTTTTCTCTACTATCTTTGCCTGTGTGTTGTAGAGCTGACGGAGACATGCCTTGATGTAGGTGAAGATGCCAAGGAGCAGCGCGGCAGTACTCAGAGCAGCTGGAGTATATCCGCGATTTTTCGCGAAGAACTTGTGACGCCATGAAATCACTGTCTAAGTGCCTGCTGCCGACCAAGCCAGTCCCTGGTGATTCTGAAGGGCTGCTGAAAAGACTGCTTAGGGCGCCTCAGTTCTTTTTGGACTGGAAGAGTCCTCAGCTCGCACCGGCGCGGCTCATGTTCTTGCTTTGGCCAAGACGTACTATCCTTCTTTTGATGCTGCCAAGGTTGCAAAAGGTAGGCCCTCGAAGAAGGTGGATGGCACCGAACTGACGGCCTCAGAATATGCGACGACTTGGAAGGATATGCGCGGCCATGCGACTGAACTGGTGGAGGGGATTGATCTTGCGACCTATATGGGCAAGTATAATGCAGATGGAAGCAGATGGGAGAAGTTACCCGCTCCGTCATCCAGCGCGGTGATTCCGCAGGAAAGAACCCCTCTCCAGGCGTATCCAGCTCTGCAGCCCCCAAGCCCGCGACTGAAGAGCCCTCCAGCGAGCCTGCGATTGCTCCTTCTGGCAAGCTTGGTAAGCCGCCTGTTCCTCCTTCCCACCGGCCAAAAGCTGCGCACAAGTGAAGAAGAGAAAACAATGGTTTGATGCTTGGCCCTTAGCGGTCTGTAATAATTGTTAGAATTTATGTGTCATAAGACAATATTATGGTTTGCTTAAGTACTCTTGGCAGTACATGTTTCGACCAATAGGCTGGTCCTTATGATTTGTCTCGGTTTTTCCTCACTTAGGCCCTTGCGCGGCTCAGTATTTCCCAGGTAAAAAGTGCGTGTTCAGGGTCGAGAGCGGCCATGATAGGCAATCAAACTCGATTGACGCCACACCCCCAGTACTTTGGCCGCATAGTGCAAGTCGCATCCAAGAGAGGTTGAGTATAATCACGATAAATGCCACTTGTTTGGCGATCCCAAGGAATAGGCCGCGCTAAAAAGCTGCCGCACCCCCAAGGGACCAATGATTAAAAAATAAAAGACTCACAGCTCAATTGGTAGTTTGAGATGCTTTATTTCAGAATCATTATATGATACATAGGGTCGGTCGCGCCTAGGTGGCGACCAGAAGTGATGCTTGGGTCGGTTGCGCCTAGGTGGCAACCAGAGATGTTACATGGGTCGGTCGCGCCTAGTGGCGACCAGAGATGTTACATGGGTCGGTCGCGCCTAGTGGCGACCAGAATTGGGTCGGTTGCGCCTAGGTGGCAACCAGAGATGTTACATGGGTCGGTCGCGCCTGAGTGGCGACCAGAATTGGGTCGGTCGCCTAGGTGGCACCAGAATTGGGTCGATCGCGCCTAGGTGGCGATCAGAAGTGTCATATTGGGTCGGTCGCGCCTGAGTGGCGACCAGAATTGAAATTTTTAGCCCTGAGTGGCCAGCTTGATGATGTAAACTCTTAATAATTTTGCTGCGGCTGCTGATGGCAACTCGCGACGCCTGGGATGTGTCCTTATTGGCAATGGCTCGTAGCCTTTGACTTCCTTGCCTCCCTTGCGGCCGTAATCTGAAGTCGCAAGTCAGGCAGGTGCCTCTTGGCCTTCACGATGTCATCAAAATTCTCCTGCGACTCGCGCATGGGCGCGCTCTCTGCGATGCAAGCTGCTCTGGCTATGGCCTTGTCGCCTTCTTCACATTCTTGAGCTATTCTTTTGTCGCCATTGATGGTGATGACACCTAGGGCCTGGTATTTTAAGCTTTAGGTACACATAGCACGGCCTAGCCATAAACTTTGCGAATGCTTCTCTGCCAAACAGCGCATGATATGGGCTCTGGAAATCTACAACCTCGAACCAAATGTACTCGCTCCTGAAGTTGCTTTGTGTCCCAAAGGCGACCTCCAAGTTAACTCGCCCCAATGGCTGAGCTGATATGCCTGGCACGACACCATGAAACGTTGTTCTTGATGGGTGTAGCTGCTTTTCTTGAAGGTTCATTCTTTTGAAGGTTTCATAGTATAATATGTTGATGCTGCTGCCTCCATCCATCAGTACTTTGCTCAACTTGTACCCTGCGACTTGAGGGGCAACCACCAGCGCGAGTTTTCCCTCTTCATTTATTTCTCCTGGGTGATCCTCGCGGCTCCAAATACTGGTTGTCGGACCACTTTAGCCACTGTGGGACGGCTGGTACTATGGCGTTAACAGCCTGATTGCGTCGTCGCAGCTTTTGTTCCCTCCTTGAAGTATTCACCACAATGGTATGATACTGACCCAACTGTTTTGGGAACTGTGGCTGATCTGGCTGCGGATTTGGGACGGCGTTGTTGCTGTTGTTGCCTCCGCCATGTTTACCTTCCTCGTTGTTTTGATGATTGAAGTTTGTGTTGAGTGGCTGTCCATCCTTCCACTTTTTGTAATGATAACACTGTGCCTTCGTGTGGTTGGGTGGTTTCCCATCTTTTCCTATATGGATGTCGCAGGGGCGGTTGAAAACCTCTTCCAAATTAACTGGGTGAAAATTCCTTCCTCTGCTGCTGCTTTGTTTGTAACGAGTATTCGTATTTGCGACTAACCCTGAGTTTCCTTCCTCGTTTTTGCGCTTGTTATAACTCGCATTGGCATTGCTAGCTTGCTGTTGTTGAGGCTTGCTACTGGCCTTCTTTCCCTTGCCAGTGTTTTCCTCTTCCTCCCATCAGATGCGTCCCTGGTTTTATCCGAGCTAGCATACTTGTTGGCCGCCGCCATTACCTCGCTTAGGCTCTTGACTTTATCCTTCATGCGACCTAGTTTGTGGACTAGCGGCTCAAATTTGCAATTTTTCTCCATGACAAGGACTGCTGAACTGGGTGGTATATTGTCTGAGGAATGTATGATCTCTGCGACCCTTCTCATCCAGTGGCGACTCGACTCGCCTTCCTTCTGTACACAACGCTCAAGGTCCTCTATGCTGCAGAGTCGCTTGCATGTTCCTTGGAAATTCTTGATAAAAGCTTCCTTCATCTCATCCCAAGAGTTTATTGAATTTGGTGGCAAATTTTGTAGCCATATGTGGGCTGCGCCTTCTAACATCATGTTTAGGTAACGTGCGCAGATCTCTTCGGATGCATTTAGGATGCTCATGCCCATCTCGTAATTGTTGAGCCAAGTAACAGGGTCCATGCTGGCGTTGTAGTTGGCGACCTTGCGAGGTCCTTTGAAATCTGCAGGAAACGGTTCAGACCTGATTCTTTCGCTGAAACAGACTGGGCCTTTGAGTCGCGACGATAGGTTGGACGAAGCTGGCCTTCCTATTGGTTGGCCGCCGGCGCGGCTGCACAATCTCTATGGTTGAATTGCTGAGGTTGATTTTGAGCCGCAGGTTGATCTTCCCTTTGTCGCCTAGCCGAACTTGAGGTCGCAACGTGTGGCGACTCCGCGTGGATGCTTCTCTCCGCCGTTGCTCTGCTATTGTAAGGGGTGGAGTGCAGCCGTCCTGCGTGTTCGGACATATTCGCCTGCTGTATTACTGCTGTGCTCAGCATCTCAATGGCGCGCCGTGCCTCTCTGTCCATTGGCGTGTTTCCTGCTGGCGCTAATCTGGCCAAGATGTTTGTGGCTGCAAAGAGATTCTCCACTGGGCTAACATAATGCCCTTGCGGCGTGTGGAACCTTTGAGGCTGCTGTGGCGACTGCTGAACAAAGGTTGGCTGCGTCAATGGCGGGGGCATCATGGCCCTGTTGTTAGCCTGTACTATGGCCCTTGACCCAGGTATCTCTGCTACTCTTGGTGCTGCGAAAGATGGAACCGCTGGTACGATTGATGGTACAGCGATTGCTTGAACCGCGGGCGCAGCTAACGGGGCCGCGGACCGCATAACCATGGCAGATGGTGCCATGTGCGGGTACCGCGACTGAAGGTTGTGCGACCCCTGACCATGCGACCGGGTGCGCCGTGTTGGTGGCGACTGATGGGATGTGTTGGTGGCGGCTGACGGGACCGCAATTGCTGGTTCAGTGGTAGGTGATTGGAACAGCTCCATAGGGTTTACTGTTCCTGGCTGCAGGCGACTCGCGTGGCGTCTGTGTGGCAAGGTGGCCTGTATTCCTTGCAGAGAATTGGTTTCCTCGATGAGTCGCAGTTGCTCCTGTTGGAGGCGCTGTTCCTCACGCGCCAGCCTGGCTCTCTCATCTGCGATTCTCTGGACTTCATCATATAGCCCGATCCTGGTAGCCTCCAATTCTGTCACCCTAGCAGCCGCGTTAACCGCAGATATTGGTGTAAACAACACGCTTCCCTGTGGCGGCGTGACCGCTGCGCTGGGGGTTACCCTTGACCCTGATTCCGCAGGCGCGACTCCAGGTGGAGTTTCTCTGTTTGCGACTCCTGAGGCCGCGACTCCTGGCGTCATCGCAGCGGATGCCGCGACTCCTGATGCGTCTAGCGCGGCTTGTTCTGCTGCTTCCGGCGGTGTGGGGGCTAAGCTGCCTGGTGGCATGCCCAGCCCTTCGTCTGCTTCTGTGGTCCTGTAGACCCCTTCCACGTGCCGATCTTCTACAGAGGGCGAGCCACTGTCCACAGGGCCTCCGCATAGCCTTTCCTCAAGGACATACTCAATGGATTGGCCTTCTTCGTCTTCGAGAGGCAGCGACTCGTGGTTGATAGATCCTTCTTCTTGGTCCACTGTTACCGCGACTCCTTCTTCTGAGTCGCCATGTTGCGATGGATCCTCTGACTCGCCGCCAATGAAGCCGACGAAGACGTTGATGGATCCAAAGGGGATGACGTGGCCGGTCTCCAAGTAATCTGCTTCCGGCCCCCAGCTTGAATCGTCGATGAGGGGTGTGCCATTGACCGTGATGATACGGCCAACAACAAGATCTTCAGCTCCCTTCATGGATCCTGCGCGGAACGTGACGCTCTTGACCGCAGGCCCCACGGTGGGCGCCAACTGTCGTGGGTTTGTCACGTCAGGTGTCATAGATGACTTCGTAGGTGTGGGATTACGCGAGTCAAGCATCTCCGAGCTTGGGATCGCAGGAACAAAGATCAACACAGATTTACCCAGGTTCGGCCCCCTCAATGTGAGGTAAAAGACCTACTTCCTGCCTACCCTAGATTGGTATTGATATGATAATCGAGGTGTTACAATGGAGGCGATCCGATCTGGTACTCGCCGTATGAGCTAGGGTTTGGGGCTTGATAGCTTGACCGCTCTAAGTCCTGCGAGTCCTCTTTATATACACAGAGGCTCGCTAGGTTACAAAAGGAAACTTCCCCATAAGGAATACATCCACAGAGGCCTACTCGGAGACTACTTGGTCTTCACGTCCTCCGGGATTGTCTTCTAGATCTTTCTCCTTATGGCGGTTCAATATTGGGCTTGTTCCCAAGTGGGCCTTCATCCGTGCGAGTAAGTTAAGTCGCACTGGGCCGCGGGTTAATCCAGAAAGTATTCCCCCGACAGTTGTCCCGGGATCGGTACCAGGAAGGGATCCTGTGGCGACTCCAGCAGCACATTCAAGGTGGTTCATTCCCAGTCCATGGATTTGAACAGGTGGAGCTGGAACTCGGTACCTGTCCTAGTCGGAGAGAGAACGCCGACGGTAAACTGGTCATTGCTCTCGGAATGAAGGCCTGCCTCATGGTCTCGAAAGAAGTCGTTCCGCCGCACCCGAGGCTCGTCCCCGCCTCCTCCCTCTCTCCGCCGCCGCCGGCGGGGCCTGCGGCGGCGTCCCCTGCTTTTCCCCGTCCTCGCAGGATCCCAGCTCGGGAGGCAGCGTCCTGGCGGCGGTGTTGCTTGGCTGCCGACGTGCCGGTGGAGGCCGGATGGCGCCGTGGCGGAGACGCTGCTGCTTGGCAGCGGTGGCGACGGTGTGGGCTTGGCGAACGGCGCCCTCGGAGCCCAGATCTGGGCCCTTTGGGCCCGATCTAGGTCTGGGCGGGCCAATTCGAATTTCGATCTGTCGCTTCCGGTTGGGCCCGTAGAGCAGCTCGTGATGGGGATGGCGACTACAGCACCGGCGTCTGCTGCAGCGCGGCGGCGGGAGCTTCACGAGCCCGTCTGGGCACGGCCGGGCAGGGTGGCCCGGTGTGCTCCTGCTGCTACGTCTGGTCTGCTACTGCCATTGGCGGTGGAGGTTGTTCCCTCCCACGCGGTTGCGGTGTTGCCGTCCCCTTGTCTACGGCTGGTTCTTTTCGGTCTAGCCGGTCTCGTCGCGTTTGCCATGGTGAGACGTCGTGGATGACCTCAAAACTGTTGGCGCGTGTTCGTGGGCGGCGAGCTAGGTGGAGTTGACGGTTTGCCGGGATGTGGATTGCCGGGGTCGGGAGAAATCCCAGTCGGCTCTTGCTGGCCTCGACGCGGTGATGTCTCCGGCGCCGCCAACCTTCTTGAAGGGCGTTGGGTGTATCCCACACTACCCTCCGTGTATCGGGAGAAATCCTAGGATCATCCGGGCAGCAGCGTCGTCATCGTCGTTTTCCTTCTTGAAGGTGTTGTTTGGTACGCGGTAAATCGGCGACTTAGGAGTGTGGTGGGAATCCTCCGGTGGGCGCGACGGTTGCGGGTCATCTTCGTTTTCGTCAATCTGACGTTGTTAGCATTAGTTTCTTTTCTCTTTCTTCTGTTTTTTCTCTTGGGCTGACTTGTGCTATTTGCCCTATCAATGGTCTCACAGTTGTATTGGGTGGTTGCTATATTAATATAGCGGGGCGCAAGCCTATTTCGAGGAGCATGGTATCGAAAGAAGCGAGGGTGAGGGTTAGGGAGCAGCTTGAGGGATGGGCCGCTCCGGCCGTTGGCCCTGTAGATCAAGTAGTCGCACATCTCCTGCTTGACGCCTCGGGTACGGGACCAGAGGTTGGTGCGGGCAGGGTCTGGGGTTCGACCACCGATGGCGACGCGGAGGAGGAGGAAGCCCTCCGCCGTGCAGACTATGCAGGGTTTCTGGAGGAAGACTTGGCCGGGACGACGGTGCACGATCAGGCGGGAGGGCGGGGCATAAGGTCAGCACGATCGGCTGCTTGCTGTTGTTCCACGCTAGGGCAGTCGTGTAGTTGAAGTCGGAATTGTCGACGATGTCCGCCTGGGAATCGAAGAGGATCCAGGAGGGACGATGGTCCGTGGTGGCCATTTTTGGATTCGGTGGCAGACCGACGAGGTTCGGATCGGATCGGAGGATGAGGACTGCTGCTCTGCTCGAGGGTTTGGGGTGGGGAGACTCCGAGTCCGATACATGCGCCAGATACAATACTGCCACACGAAATAAAACAAAACAAATGTCTAATCTGAACGCCAATTCTACTCGGATTAGTACAGTATTAGGCAACCGTAACCACCCAGATTACTGCTAGTAATAATCCGTCTCGGCTCGGAACTCTGCCTCTCCCGCCGTGTATATAAAGCTCAACACCTTCCACCCGATACGTACGTACTTTTCATCGCGTAGAGTCGCACTTGCGGAACACGAGCGAGCTTAGTTCTGCGACGTCGATCGCAATGGCGCTAGGCATGGCGGCGGCTGGCGGAAGCAGCCAGGATCAGGCCGAGGTTGCGCTCCCCCAGTCGGTGAGCGGCACCGGCCCGGCGCAGCTTATGGAGGCGGTGAGGAAGAGCCAGGAGGAGATCCCGAACATGGGGATGGACGAGCTGCTTGCATACCAGGAGAACCTGCGGGCTCTCAGGCTCCGCGTGCTCCAGCGGATCAAGGAGGAGGAGGAGAAGGCCGTAGCGGCTGAGCAGGCCACGGTGCCGGAGCCACGCCGTGCTGGTTGATTGTTTCTAGGTTTAGGCAGGATTCTTTAATTCTTTATTATGGTTGTGATTCTTTAATTCTTTTGTTCGCTCCGATGGATGTGTTCATGTGTAACTACTATGGTTGTGTCCAACTGTCGATATGTAATATTTCTCCATTTATTTAGTTTTGTGAACAAGATATATTTGGCTTTTTATTCAGTGCTATTAACGATGAGTTGATGGTGCTCAAGAAATATATATACGATTATATGGTACCCGTGTAACGTTCGATCGATTTCGATCAAACACAAACTAATACCGATTCAAACCCTAATTGTCTAATTGACCCACGTCGTGTTTTAGCAACGAATTTCATCCTTTTCACCGAATCAAATCATTCCCCACTATCTTCTCTCTCCGAATCGCACAAGCTCCTCAAGCACAAGTATCCCAAGGTGGAACTCCACCAAATCGGTGTGGTGCGAAGGAAGAGAGACGAGTGGGGAACAATTCAACCGGTATTGGCGTGTGAGCAAGAGAACATCAAGGACTGTGGGCATGGATGCAATGTTAGTCGAGCCTGAAAATGGGTTGGATCGTGCTGGTAGCGAGAACACACTCTGTTGGTTCTGGGTTGCATCCCAATCACTAGCCACGCCGCCTTATCAAATGGGGAAAATCTGAAATTGAGTAATTGATAAAATTCCGTGTTTGCCGTAGTGGTTTTCTATAAATGTTAAGCTAGTTGGGGTTTTAGTAATTTAAATTCAGACACATGGTGCCTTCTATCTAAAAAAAGTAAATTGTCAAATTGGGTATGTTTTGACACAATGTAATGTGTTTCAGGTAAAATGTAGCAGAAAATTGTAAATAGGTAAGCACTGTCAGAAATTCACAAATAGGCTAAAAGTTTGAATTTACTCTTTAGGTTTAGTCAATCTTTAACCATATTCCAAGTCCTTATGTTGTAACGGCATCAGAAGAGCATGTGCGCCGCTGATTCCTGCTCATGGCAGCATATGAGGCAAATGCCGTACATTGGCTATCCTGTACTACCGAGACGATCCACCATCCACTACCGGTTCTTTATCGCCGACATGGAACATGTTAATTGCAACTACGTTTTTGCTGTTGACACTTCCAGTTCAGTTCAGTTGGAAGGGAAAATAATTAGACATGGTAAAATGATACTGATGTTTCATTCAAAGTAATGGAACAGGGAGACGAAGGACATCTCAAGGATCTCGATGTATTTTTCGTTTTTGTTGAGGTGTTTTGTACTATTCGGTGTTTCTTTTAATGTTAGGATCCTTTTCGCAAAAAAAAAGTAATGGAACAGGGGCGGTGCCCTTTCACTCTAAAAATAATAATAAGATATGGTCGGAGGTTCGGAGCGAAGTTAGTCATGTGTTATTCAGTCACCCTGTTCACATCGTGTTATCGGTGTACGTAATAAATCGTAGTAGACATTTTTTTTTTGTACTCTGTCAAAATCTAGTTACTTTTCCCTCTATATGAATTGCCATGATAGATGTTAGCAGAACTGAGATTAAAGGACGCATGTGCTGCTGGATTTCTTCTTCGTTATTTAAGATGGTGATATTAGATAGAGCATATGCATATTCTAAAGCAGCTTCAAGTAGAGTGAAGCCAAATTTACCCTCTCTCTATCTATCCAGATCTCTCTCGCTCTCTCTCCCTCTCTTGCTCCATTCCTAGGCGCCATCTTGGGGCGCTAGCTCATGCTCGCGGAATGCTGCAAACAGAAACCAAAACACGCAGTGAAACAACAACAGTTAGAGATGCTAGCACAAATCGCATGGGATTAGAATAAAGTACATGGTTAGTTTAGCATAATTCTGCCATATGTGCTGAATAGCAATCTTTTTTTTTTTGAGAATACAGTAGCAATTCTTCTGATGTGGTAATTACGCACGTACGTGTTGCAGTCGAAATCGAGGGAGAGAGGGAACGGCAGGGGCGAGCCGCACGTCGCCGGGAGGTCGCGGATGGCGTCGCTCTTGAGCCCGTCGACCCGCGCCGCCGCCTTCTTGACGCACTCGCAGACGAGCCGCCGCTCCGCCGTGCCCGTCGGCAGCGCCCTGATGCGCTTCACGCCTTGGCAGCACGGGGCGGGCGGCTTCGCCTCCTTGCCGGTCACGTACTCCACGCAGGGGAGCAGGTTCACGTCCACCTCGACTCAGGTCACCGCGCCGTGGCCTACCTCTGCCAGTAACGCTACGGCCAGCGTCGCCGCCACGACAGCCGCCACCATGGTGCTCTTCATCTTCTCTAGCTAGCTAATGGCCGCTGGCTTGTGGTGATCTTCTCTTGAGGAGCTTGTGAATGATCATGGAGTGTGGCTCTGGGTTGGGCCTTTTATAGAGTGGAGAGCTGGAGTCTGGAGATGCATGGTGATCCATGCCAAACTCATTCAATGCCGTGTGTGTTTGTGTGCCAAGAATGGATGAGATGGTTAGTTTGTTACAATGCGACAGCAGAAGTCGATGCTGTGTATGAAGCCCACGACAACCTTATGTAACAGAAGGTGATGCTTGGCAGCTACTATTATGTCATGGCTGTTCGATCGGCAAATAATTCAGTAACACTAAGATAATTGCATGCATCTATGAAGTAGATCAATTACTTACTCAGAGATTTCATGAGAAAGATTTGATTAATCTCAGCTGATGAACGAAAGATCCAGAGAAGAGGGGACAGTTCATGATCAAGAAATCATTCAAATCATTGTGTTAAGTAATTATCACAGTGCATATGGTATTCGTTCACCATTTTTGTGGTAGTTATAGGATCCGTGTTTTGCTCGAGCTTACATCTGTATGCCATGGCTAGGACATGAGCCATAAATCTGCGGCGGCAAGCGCGGTTGAGCGGCGGCGATGAGCGGCTTGGCCTTGGGCATGGTCATCCCGTAGACTTCGTTGGTGTCAATGTCTTCCGGGCGGAGGCCGTCCGGCGGGGACCAGTCGAAGCAGTGGAAGAGCCTGGCGAGCGCCATGAGCACCAAGATCACGCCGAGCGGCGCCCCCGGGCACTTGCGCTTCCCGGCGCTGAAGGGCAGGATCTTGAAGTCCGGCAGGTGGCTGATCTCCACGCGCCCGCCGTCCGCCGGGAGGTGCCTCTCCGGCCGGAACTCCTCGATGTCGTCCCAGATGCGCGGGTTCCGGCCCAGCGCGTGGGTGTTGATGAAGATCCTCGTCTGCGCCGGGATGTCGTAGCCCATGATCGTCGTCGGCTTCAGGACTCGTGCGGGATCAGGAACGGCCCCGCCGGGTGCATCCGGAAGGACTCCCGGACGACGCAGCGGAGGTAGGTCAGGTGGGGGAGGTCAGACTCCACCACCATGCGGCTGCGGCCGACGACGGCGTCGAGCTCCTCCTGGATCTTGAGGAGGACGCGCGGGTTCTTGATCACCTCGGCCATCACCCACTCGTTGGTCACTGATGAAGTGTCGGTAGCAGCAGCAATCATGTCCTGCGTATACACATGGACGATTTGGTTTAAGCAGATTGTGAACTTTCAGCCTGGTTTTTCTCACACTGGAAGTCACATCCGACCAATAATCATAGTAACATGTAATGTATGATTTTGTTTTTCGGGACCTAAGCATGTCTACAAACCTAAAGTCAACATAATCTACAACAGAAATACCATGGTGGTTTCCTTGGTACAAGAGACAAATAATGACAAAATCCAAACTTCTGTTTCAAAAAAAAAGGTAGATTCCAAGCTCTGCTGTGAAATCAAACAGTGCATTTCCTACTCTGTTCCAAAAAAGACAGATAAAAGAACTTTTTTGTGGCTCGCTTTTGCGGATATGATTGCACAGCAACTAGGAGGTCACATTCAGTTTCTAGAATAGCACATGCAAATGTTGACAGAACACAAACAAAGTGTAGTCTAGATTAAAAGACCAGACTAGCTTAAACGAAATGAACTGAGGGTCTATAACAATAGTAACGAAACCTAGGTCACATTCAGTTTCTAGAATAGCACATGCAAATGTTGACAGAACACAAACAAAGTGTAGTCTAGATTAAAAGACCAGACTAGCTTAAATGAACTGAACTTGAGGGTCTGTAACAATAGTAAGGATACCGGGGTCACATTCAGTTTCTAGAATAGCACATGCAAATGTTGACAGAACACAAAGTGTAGTCTAGATTAAAAGATCAAACTAGCTAAAATGAAATGAACTTGAGGGTCTCTAACAACATTAAGGATACCTGCATTAAGGCTTTGATCTCCACATCATCCATGTGCTCATTCCCATTCTCACCAGGCAAGGAAAGCAGCACATCAACAAAGTCCATCTCTTTGCTATCATCACCATCTTCATCAAGGGATGCACTCTTCCTGACTTCCCTTGCCTTCCTGTGCTCATCTATTATCTTCTGGTGAAAATCATCCACCTTCTTCTCAACCTCCCTCATCTTCTTCTCGCATCCATATGGATCGAGCCACCTCCAGGCAGGCAAGTAATCCCCAAGATAGATCAGGCCCAGCAGAAAGAACAGCTCATGGGTGATGTGCATGAACTCCATCGCTTCACCAGGGCCTGCTGACTGCAGCCCAAAGTACTGCTTCCCTAGTAACATTCTTGTAACATTGTTCATCGAGAAGGCCCCGAGAACCTCTCTGAGATTCACAGGCTTCCCTGACTCGGATTTAGCCCATACAAACTGACAGAGGTGCTCAGCTTCCTCAGCTCTGTGTGCAGCAAAAGATTCGAGCCGCTTGGTGGTCAGCAGGTGCTCCATGCAGACTCTCCTCATCCTCTTCCAGTTTGGCCCCAGTGGAGCAAGAGCCACATCGCCGCACCCATAGGCAAGGTGAACAGCAGCCAACGTCCGAGGCCGTGAAGCAAAGACCTCATCTTGCCGGATAAGTATTTCACGGATGACTTCAGGGTCGTCAGTGGTGATAGCATCGATGGTTCCAAGACGGAGATAGACAAGGGGGCCATACTTGGTGCAAAATCCAGCAAAGTCCTTGTGGGGAAGAGGACTCAATTGGAGAAGGTTCCCAAAGATTGGCCATCTTGGAGGTCCAGGTGGAAGCCTTAGCCTCGTCCTGTTGAATCTTCTCCAAAACACTGCAGCAAGGATCCATGCGCATAAGATGATGGAAAGAAGAAGAGGATCCATATCACAAGAAGATGCAAATTATAGTCGAATTGCAAATGTTGTTCTATTTATGGGATCTCATCAAGCTTGCCGGTGAAAAAACGTAAGTGATAAAGTTGAAGCGAATTGGTTAGAGTATTAGAGTGGTCATGAGTCTTGTGCTGATCTCTACGGTTAAACATCTCACCTAACATCATATAATAAATGTCATGGTCTTGACATGACTAAGGTAGGGATGCAGAGAACATAAAATGCCCAAGGTGAATACAGAAAAGAACTAGGATAACATAAAGGTCATCAAACCTGGCAACAGATCATTTATTCACAATTTTTTACTCTTTCCCACTGTTATCAGAAATTGACAAATTCTAATTTTACAAAAAAGAATTAGGCATGAACACTCGAACAGCATCTAGGAGTTTGTTCAGAAAAACCTGTCATTATGAAGACATAATATATCTAGCATGCAAATCTTACTCCAACATCTACCATGTTGATAATATACCAACAGAGATAAATCATGATTACAGAAGAGAACTTGGAGAAATCCATCCTTATTCCTTCTGAAACACAGCATCTAACTCCCTGTTGTAAAGCACTGTTCCGAATGTGCTTATTCCCCCTTATCCTCCATAAGCTTATCTTACGAGGTTGCGAACTATTAATGCTGAAAGGAAAGCTCAATAAGAAATAATCAACCAATTTACCTTGTTCATACTTGTCTCTTCGAATCAACCTTAAGCTTCGCTCAGTGGAGAACCTTGTTGGATTTAAGAACACAGCAGCCAGCAGATTCTTGTTCTTCAGTACTTCTCTATAGCAGATGAGCTGTGTCCATAGGATCCTCGGCCTTCCAACTGAGTAAAACAGGGACTGAACATGTTCATGTGACTTCTTTCCGAAGTCATCTCAGTTTCGATGTCACAACACTGTGTATGCAGACAAGCACAGCATGTCAATGGAATTACGTCAACCCTTGGCATTAGAGCAGTTGCAGCATAGTTTTATATTTTTTGACTTGACCTGCCAGTTACCTAAAACTCTAACTCTAGAGGTGTTCACTGTATGCTCTGTTTTATGCTACCTTATCATGTATAATAAGGCTATAGCCAGTGTTTTTACTGGCCATGTTGGACAACTGTAAACCTTTTAGCATTGCTTCATCATCCTTCAGCCCTGCAGAAGAGAACATGTTTGACAGGACGGTGTAAGTTGTTGCATCATAAGGATCCATCTCGAGAAGCTTCTGTGCTGCTATTTTTGCATAAGCAAGATTAAAGTGGAGACTACTAGCACTGAGCAAAGCTGCCCATGCATCAGAATGGTCATTCTGGGGCATGGAGTTAATCATTTCAAGTGCTTCGGCTAGGAGGCCTGCACGGCCTAAGAGATCAATCATACATGTGTAGTGGTCAGGGTTTGGTTCAATGCCATAGACTGATCTCATTGACTCAAAGTAGTTGTAACCTTGTTGAACCAAACCAGCACGTGCACAGCCAGTCAGAATTCCCAAGAATGTCACATGGTTAGGCTTGAGGCCGTCATTTTGCATTTTGGCAAAAAGATTAAATGCATCTTCAGTGAAATTATGTTGGGCAAATGCTGTAATCATAGAATTAGTAGCGATAAGACTTGGACTGCTAATGCTTGAGAAAACACGATAAGCCTCAGCCAACTTTCCACACTTTGCATACATCGATACCAAAGAAGTGTGAACAGGAGAGTCAAATACCCATCCCATGTTGATTGCATAAGCATGAGCTTGCATTCCCTGATTCAACATTGTCAGGCTGGCCAGAGCACTGAGTAGACAGCTAAAAGCTATTGTATTAGGTTTGCACCCTTCCTGTGCCATGCGACAAAACCACTGAACTGTACTTAAATAATCTCCATTTGCAATGAAGCTAGAAATAACTGCAGTCCACACAACCTCATCTTTTCCTGGCATTTGCTCAAAAGTTTCAACAGACTCCCTCATCCATCCCCTGTTAGCAAACCCAACAACCATCAATGTCCAAGAAACAGCGTCCTTCTCAGGCATTAACTTGAACAGCATGTGTGCTTCTTCGACCATGTAATGCTGAACATAGCCTGTGATCAACGAGTTCCATGATACTATGTCTTTCCACTTCATGCAAGAAAATGCCCTTCTAGCATCAAGCATCCAACCAAACCGGGAATACAAGATGATTAATGAATCGCCCAAGAAAACATCCATTTCAAACCCCAATGCTATGATCAAACTGTGAATCTGAACTCCTTCTCTGACAAGGCTGGCCTCAGCACAAGCGTCTAGGACAACTGAGAGTGTCGTTGTATTAACCTGAACACCCGCCCTTCTCATGTCCAGGAACAGCAACAGACCATCTCTGTACATCATATGCTTCACATATCCACGGATCATCGAGGTCCACGACACCACATTCCGCTCCGGCATGGTCTCAAACATCTTCCTTGCCTCTGACAAGTTTCCATGCTTGCAGAGCCCATCGACCACGGCGCTCCACGATATGACATCCCTCACCGTCATTCCCTCGAACACCCTGAGCGCCATGTCAAACTCCCCGGCCCTCAAGTACCCAGCCATCAGCGCGTTCGAGCCTACTGGGTCACGCCACCGCGACGGCATTTCAGCATACACAGCCTCGGCCTCACGAAGCATCCCTGCCCTGGCGAGCCCCGAGATGACGGCGCCATAGGACACCGTGTTCCTGGCCGGCATCTTACAGAAGAGCGTGTGGGCGGCGGCTGGCTGCCCTGCGCGGAGGTAGAGGGAGAGCAGGGCGTTCCAGGAGGCGGCGTTGCGGCGGGGCATATCGTCGAAGACGAGGCGCGCGGAGGCGACGTCCCCGTTGTCGGCGTAGGCGGTGAGGAGCGCGGTCCAGGAGATGACGTCCCGGCGGGGCATCCGGTCGAACAGCTCCTGGGCGTCGCTGAGGCGGCCGCGACGGCCGTAGGACGTGAGCAGCGCGTTTAGGTGGGCCGTGTTGGGACGGCGCGGCGGTGGCTCCTCTACGTATCGGCCGGCAACGCCGGTGAGAGTGGCGGTGGCCGAGGCTCTTGGCAGTCGAAGTCGCAGCGCAGCCATTGTTTTGGACCGGGCGGAACCACCGTATGTGCGAGTGGGGCATGAACACCGGCTGCCGCCGGAGAAGGGACAAGTCAACTGAAAAGTAAGGGCACATTTGGTTCAAGCATTAATACTGACATCTCCATATTTTTGGCAGCAAACAGTAGCCACTCAAGCTCAGGGCATTTGGTCTCAGCAACACTTTTCAAGAATCTTACCTTTCAGATACTCGTTTTTTCGGTTCACTTTTGAAACCACGGTTTGCCAAACTCGTTGCAAAAAAGTAAAACAAACTGTGAAAAGTAACTCAAAACATGCCATGCTTCGACAAATTCGAAGCCACAGCTTGTAGGGTGGCAAGATCCTATACATTGGTGCAAATATGTATGCATATCATTAACACCTCTGATGGTGATTCTTAATATCAACAATTGCACATGTTTTACTTTCTGCACTTATGTCATTTATATAACACAATTTCCTGATGTATGTACATTTGAGTTTGATTCGATGGTTTTGGTACAGAACTCCAAGCGATGTGATACCCCACCGTGTGAGGGGGAAGAAGATAATCAGTAATCATAAATGGGAAAAAATCTATGATGATTTAACATCACATGGAGACGAGACGAGGAACATGAGATCATTTTGTCTACCATAAGAACAGTCATACATCTGAATATCTTGATCACATCCTCTACGTCAAAATGGGATTAATCTCCCTCGAAGAAAACTGAGATCAATTTACAACAGTGGCATGTGTCGATGCTATGGAGATGACAGAACGTAAATCAGGCAAATGTATGAAACCAGAGGGTTGATGCTATGGAGATGACAGAACGTAAATCAGGCAAATGTATGAAACCAGAGGGTTGCAGCTTCCTACCTAATCTTCAAGCTTCAACCTCACAACAATGTAAGCTCTTCAATCGAGCTAGCGGAGCAGCAGCCTCTAAGCTATCCATAGGTGATTCATGTCAAAAAAATAGAACACCAGCCAGCCAAACTCACCGGCTGGGACAGAAGGAATGCTGACTAGCAAGTGAATGATAGATCGCATCTCGCTATCTGTAGTTGCAGCAGGATGGGCGACCCCGGACCAACTTCTCCCACAAACATAGCATCTGCCTTGGTGACTGATAATGTGCCGTGTAGTAGTTCTCGAGGCAACCGTACTGGCAGAACTTCCAGCTGTGAGAATACCTGACAGGCATAGTAGAATTGAACTTCTCCACCCATAGCCCCATACTTACATCCTCCATCTTGAAAAGCTGCAAGGCATAGCCAAGAGTGTTTGACATAACACGATAGAAGTTATCAAAAGGCAGTACGTAAGATCAATGGAGGCTCACCCTTAAACTCTGATTGGCATGCTGAGACACGATGAATTTTGCTATGCCACCAGAAATTACATAGCCGGGACCATTTGCATAAGGCGGGTAGATATCTTCGGGCCACTCCTGCATTTGATATGAGTAGAGACCATAATGAAGATGGTGGCGCATATGTCGGCAACACAAAAAGGATTTGCAATAAGCAAAAATACAAGTTCATGGTGGGCATTTAGCAAGAACAGCCATTTCCTAGACTTAAACTAATACCACATAAGTGGTCCACTCGGCCTTTAAGAAGGCAGTAAAACACAGCTCACAAATTTGTAAGACTAACTTTCTTGGTTTAAAAAATCAGATAAGCAGTAACGCATTAGCTCACGAGGTTGCAGCTCCAAAGCAATAATAAATGAACTTTGAATAATCAACTGATTAACTTAGGGCTATTGCTTTTAAAAAATTATAATACCTCCTCCGTAACTGCCCATTTCCCAGTTCTCAGTGGTCTATGCAAAAGGTTAAGGTTTCCCATATATAATGGTTTGTCCAAGGAGTACATCTTGATGTGTCTAAGAACCACATCTACCCTCACAAATGTATCGTCGTCGCATTTCATGACATGGGCAGCTGTCAAGTTCTGGGCCTGCAAGGTGATATGATGAGCAGATGTCAGGTTCGTCATAGAATTCACTGTGCATAGCGGCTAGTTTTCATGTAACTTTCATGATACCCATAGACTATAATCCCTGTTTGGAGGGCTCCGTTTCTCCTATAAGTGACTCACGAGGAGTTACATGAAAGGTAATCAAGCTCCTCACTCCAAAGCGGGTTCCATGCCAATAGTTACTCTAGCAACAACTTTCTTGGTAGGGCTTAAGCTTCAAGCTCAAACAGGCCTATATCACCTCTGTTGAGATAAGCAATAAGTGCGGGTGCAAATTGGTGACCCTTAGGGTACCCTCCAAGCTTCTTTCGTTCAAACAAATGAACTAGAGAGGGTTGGAGGGTAGCCTGAGGGTCACCAATTTACACCTCTGGCAATAAGGCCATTACCATTTATTGAGTACAGGTTTACAGCTTCTAGTTGGCATTGGAATGTCAATGGCATAACTGTAGCAGAAGTCTAACAGAAGATGATGATAGCAAAGAGGGTCTCACCCCATACTCACAAATAGCGATCGTCTTAAGAACTACCAGTTCATAACGATCTATGAACGGCAAAATGACAATATCTCCAAAGTACTCCGCTTCTTTCTTCAGCATCACATTGACCTCTTTCCTAGAATTCTGCAACCACAATTTGTGATGAACAACATTACCGCATGTATTGATTTCCTAGAGAACATTTATTTTTCTTTCCTTTACGACATGATAAGCATGCTACTGAAGTACTGATATTTCCCATCATTGTAGTGCATGTGGTAAACAAGATAATTAAGTAAATACTGTGCTAATAGTTTTTTCACTATGATGTACTCCCTCTGTTTTTTAATATAAGATGTTTTAGGTGGTACACATGTTGTCTATATACACACTAAAATGAGTGAACATGCACACAAAAATGTGTCTACATACATTTGTGTGCATGTGCATGTGGACAAAAGCTAAAACATCTTATATTAAAAAACGGAGGGAGTAGTAGGTAAAATTATAAGGCTGGTGAAGCTATATCAAATAATTATAGCAATCAAAGCATGAAAGATGAACAGTATATAGCCAGCATAACCCTCTGTATACAAGAAATTTCAGCCCAAATTTTGATTGTGCGTCTGTATCAGATCTGTGGCCCACATATTACAACTTGTTTCTTGTACTTCCATAATTCCATTATTCCAATCTACACACTGATCATGCCAATAAAAAAATCTAAAGATGCACAAGGCAAACTATGCCTACCCCAACTTGTTTGGGAAAAAAGGCTTTGTTGTTGTTGTATGCACAAGGCAAACTAACGACAAAGACACTTTCCGCGAAGATATTATTTATTTTGAATGCATAATTTGCTTACCAGTGCAACAAAGAATCGTGCTACTACTTTAGAAGACCTAATCTCTGAAGTTTGCATCCAAGTTTTTCTCACAGCCATGCGTTCAGCAAAATGATTCGATGCCGAGAGTATTCCGATAAAAAGGTAAACTGGACCACTTGGCAGTGGTTGGGACCTCCATTTATCTGACATCTCAAGGACTTGCTGAAGCGAAAAAACTGGGATGGGACATGGGAAGAGCAGTGGCATAAACTGAATGGACATCCACATCGCCCTTAACATATAATCCTGTTGCGTCTTCAAGAGTGAATCCCTGTAAATGATCGCCTTTACACATTAGTGTTTCTTCTAAATATCATTATAAAAAGGACAGCAGGACGAACATATCTAAAGAACATACTGGTCGATAAGGGAAAGATGTCACGTGGCGACCACCGACATATATGTGGAAACCTTCAACTCCAGCTTGTATTGTAAGAACAAACAGCCTGTCTTCTACAAAGGGGAATGGCCATGTCATTGCCGGTTTCTTCGCACGCCCTATGAACCTCTTTAGCCATGAAGTTGTCTTGGATTCTTTTGTGTCAACGATATCATCGCGTATCCACTTTTCACATTTGGTGAACCCATCGACTGTCCAAAAATATGAAATTGTAGGTTTTAGCCAAATATGCTAGCCTGAGGATAAAAGGACATATTGTTACCAGAGGAGCTATCACCTTAAGGTTTTCATTTTGCAATAAAAAGTAGGAACTAAGATGAATATTCCAAAAAAAAATGACAGTTTGAAGAAACCTTCATATTACTTCAAAATTTTAGTCAATAAGGTATGATAGGGGAAGCACCTCCAATGCATAAAGGAACATAACTTGTGAAAAGATAAAATTAACGGCTTAACAAAGGCAGCAATAACAACAATAATCTCAGAAGTAAGTGCCGGACATATCATATCAGGTAATATTTGGACGGATGTGAAAGCAAGCACTTCCCGGAAATTCCAATGCAATTGCAAGAAATATTCCATACTCCATAGAGCTATTCATAATTCTGTATAATTCTGACATGCTAACGCATGGTAGATATTAACGTACTGATGAATAAGCATAGAAATTGTATGTCTATATGGAACTGTGATTATTAGTGGTACTAGTTTAAACGGATATTATTCAACAGTGAGACGCACTAAAGCTCTAACATCGTAATCTCATATACAAGTTAAATAGAACTCTACCATAGCAAAATGGCAATGTCCTCAAAATTTAAGTCCCAGAGTTCCTAATACATAGGTAGAAAAGTCCTCATGTGTTGGGCTCTTTGATACTTTGATCGAGTAAACAATAGCCATTCCATCCATGGGCTAGAACTGAGAAGCAGCTGTAGTGGTTAACTGATCCTCATAACGCTACAGCAGCAGTAATGATTAACAAGTTCTAAATAGAAACATGGCAATATGGCTTTAGGCTGGCAATACCTCTGCATTAATTTGACAATGCAATTAATTTGTCTTCCCATATCTCCACTAGCAAGTAGAAAGAATGCTAGTTCGATAACCACATAACTAATAGTACTACCTCCGATCCGAAAAAAGCGTCGCATGCCATACGTACCGGTTATACTAGCTAGGTTGTTTTCGTACGAATCTTTTAAGGGATCGGAGGGAGTAACAAATAACGACGGATGCTCCCTTAGAAAATAACGATGTAAGATGCAGGCTAGGATCGAAGAAGAACACAATGTACCCTTATCTTCGTTGTCCTCGGGAGGTAAGCCGTCACAGCGCTGCGCGGCGCCCCACTGCATCCGGTAGCAGGTATTGTGCTCGATGATGGGGCGCTGGCTCCAATCCCCCCTCAGCCTGGGGTTGAGGTGCAGTATCCTGGGCGGGTCCTCACCATCGACAGCCCGCAGGCCCTGCAGCTCGACCATGAACTGCGAGACGTGCACGGTCCCGTCCCCCTGGCGCATCCTGGCGAGCTGCGGCACGTACTCCTTGTGCGCGGACCTGGGCGTGCCGACGACGGTGACGGAGGAGCCGGCGGCGAGGCCGCAGGGCAGGAAGACGACCCTGCCCCGCGCGCGCACGGACACCGCGGCGGGGCACTTGTCGGTGGAGGCGGCGTCGGCAGCGGCGAGCTCCCAGGGGTCCCCAGCGAAGGCTGCGGCGTCCTCCCAGGCGGTGAGCCCCAGCGACCAGGCGTCGTCGGCCATGCGGTCGAGCGCTGAGCGGTTGCGAGCGGCGATGTCGGGCAGTGAGACGCGGTCGTAGCGGTGCCAGAAGGGCTGGACCTGGAACAGGGTGGCATTGGAGGTGGCTGAGGAGGAGGTGCCCGGGAGTAGGAGAGGTGGCAGGTGGTCCGCGGAGGACGGGGAGGAGAAGGCGGGCTCGACGACGGCGAGGTCGGAGGTGGCCATGTCGAGGACGCGGCGGAACTTGAGGGAGATGAGGATGAGGTAGGCCACCGCCGCCGCGAACACCAGATGCGACGGCCGCCACCGCCGCGCCATTGCCCTCGCTCAGCAGCCCGTAGCCAACCCCGCTCTCGCCCCACGCCGTGGGGGGAGACGGCGATCTCTGTGGGGTCAAGCGGCGAGGGCAGGCCGTGCCGCGTCGCGCCTGCCGCCGGCGAGCGGCGGCGGGAGTGCGGCCGGATCTAGCGAGCGGGGAGGTTGCGTGGGATCGGAGGCGGGGGGCGGAGTTGGAGATGCGCGCGCGTGCGTGCGCGGAGGTCGGAGAGTGATGGGGGGAATGGAGAGGCGTCGTGGCCGCCTGGCGCCTGCCCGTGATGCGGACTTGTTTTTTTTTTTCTGTCTGGTTTGGCTCCGGCCGGCCGGCTTCGGAGTCCACGCTTCATTGGCTGGCCGGTCCGGTGCGATCCGGACCGTCCTATATCCAGTGCCTCGCTCAAGCCCAGGCGACTGTCGGATGCAGGTGGACGGTGGATTTGAGGCCTCAAGGCAACGTGTGCCGGTCCGGTGCGATCCGGACCGTCCTATATCCAGTGCCTCGCTCAAGCCCAGGCACACGTTGCCTTGAGGCCTCAAATCCACCGTCCACCTGCATCCGACAGTCGGATGCAGGTGGACGGTGGATTTGAGGCCTCAAGGCAACGTGTGCCTTGCCTTGAGCGAGGCACTGGATCTCGGTCCCCTAGCTAGCCACGTCTGACTGCCAGTGTAGCTAGCTGAGATGGCGTTTCATGGAAACTAGAAGGACACCGCGCGTGTTGCAGCGGTATCTTTTAAGAAATTTAATAAAACGCATGAAATCTGAAATTGACTAAAGAAATATGCAAGATTTAGTTAATCATGGTAGTAAAGAGGCTTTAAAAAATTAGACATCGAATGTATTTGTGGTTTATAATTTAAAGATCGTTATGATTTAGGAGTGTATCTGATTGATATAGATAAGCTTGTCAACGGGTTAAAAAAATAGATGTTGTGGATGGCTTGCACGAAGATAACATGCACATTGCCTCATAATATTTATATAAACTTTTTGAGTGAATACATATAAAAGAGTCCATAATTTTAATAACTGCTATATGATTTTCATCATTGAAAATAATTGGCAAAAAGTTCACGGGCGAAACTAATTCCGGTGTTCTACTTGCACATAATTTACTTGTGTAACTACATAGCGACATGGTGTGATCTTATCGTTCGAGCTTAAAAAACTGATGTGGACAATTTGATGGGCTAAAAAGATGATGTGGATGCTTGAATTAGAGATAGAAAATAATTAATGGATGTTAGTGGGATGACATGGATAATTGATTGGCTAAAATAGCAAGTGATGTGGATAGCTTGCATGTTGAGATAGAAAAATATTAACTGCACTTAGTGGGGTTTTGCTTTATAAGAAGTATAGATCTCGATTGGCCTATACAAAGTTGATACGAATACAAGTAACAGAAAATTAGGACCATACAAACAATTGTATTGTTGCACCACAACTATAGCACACCCACGTCCCTCATCGTCGTAAAAGAAGAACACCGACAGTTGGTACATATTTTGATGTTGAGAAACCCCTTGTTATTAGGCATTAACAACCTGTGATAACCACCAGCCCCATAGACTGGATCTAGCATGATAAAAAACATCGGCCAGAGTAGCCCTCTGAGCCTCTTCAACACGTGAACTAGGGCCGACACCATCCCACCCTTCAACAGGCGGCCGGATCCCTCACTGTTTTTCATGAATCCGCAACAGTCAACACCAGTGTGTCTTATGCCTAGGCATGGGCAGCCCGAACCTAGAAAACTCGGGCCGGGCTCAAAGCTAAAATTCCAGCATGTTGTATATTTTTGTGCTGAACTCAGGTATGGGTAGTCTGGCCCAACCCGAACCGGCCAAAATTCCTCTTTTTTCTCCATTTGGGTCAACATTTTTACTTTTATAACCGTGCTGGCCCAACGAGCATGCGTATCTAGGGGATGAATTTTGTTGGCTCACAGGGAGTTAAAACAGAGAGCGTACTATTAGCATCTCTAACACATTCCAAAAAATTCTAAACCTTCAAACCAGTTTGAGGTACCAAAATTGGTTTTACGGTTTACAGCTGCATCTCGCAAAACAGTTACAAATTTTTTTTAAAGACTTTGCGCTGCAATTTTTTGTTAGATCATGGCGGCAAACTATGCAACATACATCACAAACAATGGTTCATACATAATTAATTTAAACAACAGTTTTTAGAGCTACATTTTCATTTAAACTACCAAATCAAAAGCTAACATAACCAAAAGGTGCCAGTGGAAAATCTTCATCGGGCTTTCTGGAGGAGGAATACACCTAGAAGTAGCTATGAAGGTGTCATTCCTCCTCCGACTCCCGCTTAAGATGATATAAGACCTGTGTCATCTCCTAACATGTTATCATTAGAGTAATAAAAACTTCACCACGGGTTGTTTGAAGTTCTTATTTCATTTTTGTTATTATTTGGCAAGAAGTAGAAGAGAAAGAAAAATGGAAGGATCCATGATTCTCGCTTGGCACAACTCCAATTGACTTGGCTTAGCCCGGCTTGATCTTCTACTTTCCATTTTTAAAAGTGATTTTTTAACTTGCGTTTTTAAAATTGATTATATCTATACGCAACCTCGTGGAAGGTGAATCATCTTTTTCTTGGAAAAGATCTTAGAAGGTTGATTTTAAGATTTTTTTACGAAAACGCCGCATTTTGATAGTGACATATGAAACTCGGGACAAGAAGAAGAATAAGAAGATTATTATTATTATTATTGCACCGCCTACGCATTCATCGTGATTGCGGATCACTTCAAACTTCTCATTCTCGTTTAGGGTAAACCGCTTAATTACCATGGGACAACTGCATGCTTTGTCGACAAGGTACTTACGAGTGTATTTCTATGGGCTTTGCGGCAGGGAAAAAGCATGGTCCACAGTATCATTTAATCTGGAAAATCACACATAAGATAATGCATTTTCATTCCAAATTTTTGTATGAACCAACAAGTACTTGACAGTACAATGTTGATTGATAAAAAAATACGTAGAGATATAAGCTCTGTACAGCTATATGGCTGATTTCACTGTGTATACCGTTATACTCCACTTTACGAGCTGCATGGAAGCACCGTCTTGTTTACTTCTTTATTTCATTATTTTGTCAGAAAAACATTGTTGTTCGTATCTAGCGTCATTCTGAAACCCGCTCTACCGTCAAGTAGCACTGCGCTGTTGTTTTACTTCACTCCCTCTCCGGAGGCAGAGCAAGCAGTACAGGGCGCCGGCGACGAAGAAGCTGACGAACCAGCCATTGTCGTAGGCCACGACGAGTGCCTTGGGCACACTCGGCAGCACCCTACCTTGTGCAGGAACCCCGGCACGACTGCGGTGAATCCGGCCGCCATCGCCACCATAGCAGCGGCGTTGAATCCGCCCTGGAAGTAGTAGGGGCTGCCGGCTTCCTCGGAGTAGAGCGCGTCAACATCCAGCGCGGTGCGCCTCACGAGGTAGTGGTCGGCGAGGACGACGCCTCCAATGGGCCCCATGAGCGCCGCGTTGCCGAGCAGCCACGTGAAGACGAAGCTCTCGCTGGAGCTGAGCAGCCGCCACGGCTGGAAAGCGATGCCCAGCATGGCCGTGACGAGCGCGCCCTTGGCGAACGTGAAGGTCCGCGGGGCGAGCGCGACGAGCGTGTTGGCCGGCGCGACGACGTTGGCGGCGATGTTGGTTGTGATGATGACGAGGCTGATGCCGACGATGGTGAAGACCTTGGTCGCTGGCCCGCCGATCAGGCCGAGGAGCTCGATCGGGTCAGAGATGACGCGGCCGAAGATGGTCTCGGTGGAGGAGGTGATGGCGAGGCCGGCGAAGGTGAACAAGGCCATGAACACAGGCAGCCCCACCTGGCCGAGCACCTGGTCCGCCTGGCTCCGCGCGTACCGCGCGAAGTCCGGGATGCTGACGGACACCGTCGACCAGAAGCTGATGTTGGCTGTGAGCGCCGGAAAGAAGACCTTCCAGAACTCGTCGCCGGCCAGACGCGGCGGCAGCGAGAGGACGGTCCCGAAGCCACCGGCGGAGACGTAGGCCCAGGCCAGCAGCACGGAGGTGAGCGCGACGAGCACCGGCGCGGAGTACTGCTCGAGCTTCCGGATGCCGTCCATGCCGCGCATGATCACGGCGAGCTGCGCCGCCGTGAAGGCCAGGAGGCACGCGATCTCGAGCGCCGAGGCCCCGAGCCCGGGCACCGGCGCCAGCAACGGCGCGTACGTCTTGAGCCGCGCGGGCAGGAGGAGGAAGATGGCGCGGCCGCCGATCCACGACTCGATCCCGAACCATCCGCAGCCGATGAGCGCGCGGAGAAGGGCCGGGACGTGCGCGCCGCGGACCCCGAACGCGGCCCGCGCGAGCACCGGGAACGGCAGGCCGTGCGTGACCGCCGGCGCGGCGGTGAGCACGAGCGTAGCGAGCACCACGAGGTTGGCGAACGCGACGGTGGCGACACCCTGGACCGCCGACATGCCGAGGTCCACGAGGCTGCCGGCGAGGTAGTAGGCAGGCACGCTGACGACGAGGCCCACCCAGAGGCTGGCCAGGCCGAAGGCCGTCATGGTGCGCTCCAACTTGGGCGTGGGCGCGAGGTCGTCTGATCCGCCCGACCCGTGCCTGGGGCACACGGGCATGATCCTCCTCGCCGTCCCGCCGTGAGGGAGAAGCAGAGGCGTCGCTAGACCCGCCGGTGGCACGCGAGGGAGAAGTGGCAGCCTCGGTGGCGAGCTCGGCGACACGAGGAGGTGGTGCAGATTGTCGGGACGATGTGGTGTGTTGATCAGAGCTCTCGACATGGCCATGGATGTGACGGACATGGTCGCGGTCTCGTGACGCGGGAGAACCAGGGGAATGAACGAGAGGAAGGGATGGCGCGAAATATTGCTGGGCTTCGTTTGTAGGGAGGTGATAAGGGAAAGGGCACGTGTTACGTGTAGGGGGGCCTGCATCTGAGGAGCCGAAACCTGGTTGGTTACACTACACCCGGGCCAAGGCCTTGGGCAAAAGATCAAATTTGTTTGGACGCGTCTAACCAACGGCCGCGCGTTGGTTCGTCAGGAACGGCCGACCAAAAAAGGAAGTGGTCTTCCTTGTTCCCGCATCGCTCCCGACCGCACGCCCCGGCCCGGCCACGAGCGCCACCCGCTGCTGGCCACCGGCCACGAGCACCTCCCCGGCTACCCGCGCTCGCCGCCCACGGCCCACCGCCCGCCGCGCGCCCTCAATCCTGAGCGTCCTCCGTCTGCCCTGCGCGTCAGCTTCCCGTGCGTCGAGGTCGTGTCCTCCGGCTGCACTGCGCAGCGAGTCAAGGCTGCCGAGCCGGTTTCCCGTGCGTGGAGGCTGCATACTCTGGCTGCTCCGCACGGCTGCATCCATGGCGCGCCGCAGAACCGCCTCCCCTGTGGCCCCGTCCGCCGCCTCGCCGTCTCCTGCGCCGGCTCCATCGACGAGGGCTATAGCAGGTGTCGTCGTGGACACTGGCGACGGCACCGAACTCGTCCCTACATCCACAAGATGGTCGAGGCTGCCGCAGTGCCGCTGCCCTCCCGTGGGGGTCGACCCTTGCGTGTGTTGCATCTGCCTGCCTGTGCGTGCTAGCTTCCTGTGTGTGTTTGCCAGGTGCTAGCTTCGTGTGTATGTGGATCGGATACGATTATACGAGTATATGCTACACCTGCAACGAATTGTTTGAATTTGCTGCCCTAATGCTGCCTGCGGAAGACGACCACACGAGGCTGTGGTTGGGCTTGGGTTGGGCCAGCACAAGGAGAGAGATGAAGGGAGAACATGTTTTTTTTTACAAAGTACAGTAGTTGTTTATTTTTATCAGATAGTTGCCTAACAACACAAATAAGTTGCTCATTTCGTTAGTTTCGTTACTAAACGTATTAAACCAACTTTGACAAGAGGTAAGCAACTTTTTGTGGAACGAAGCAACTTCATAATAGCTCTTTGGTTCCAGGCGAAACAATTTTAAGTGTGCCCGAAACAATTTAAAACATGCAACCTCACAAGCAACAATGTGCAACTTTCATAGTAGCGGCAAACAATTTTAGAATTATGTTGGAGGCAACTTTCCAGTGGTAGAAAATTACCAACTGCGGGACATAACTTTTATGCGCGAGGAAGCAACTTTCATATAGCGATAAGCAGCTTCGCAACAACGATGTGCAACTTCACAACGAAATAAAAGCAACTTAGTGAAAACTTTAGAATTAATAGTATGCAATTTCGTAGCAACTATACAAATGGCGGTAGACAATTTCATGCAGCGGTTGGCAACTCACAAGAATTATTATTTTTTGAAAATTTCCTAGCAAATTAGGAGCTTTGGCTTCGCTCAGATGGCTCATGAGCCAGCCGCCAGAAGCCCAGCACAACTAATCCAGCAGCAAGGTTTGTGTCAAGAAAAACAAAACAGCAAGCCCATCCCCTCCTGTCCCGACTCCCATGTCTTCTCCCCTCATCGCTAGTACGCCTCCAGCTGCCAACACCGGATGCGACCACCGAAGCCATCGAGGGCATGGCATCGCGAGCCAGCTACCTGTGCTGCTGTAGCGCCCAGGTGCCGTCCTGGAGGTTGGCGAGG
Source organism: Poa pratensis (assembly GCA_947311845.1). Taxonomy (NCBI): domain Eukaryota; kingdom Viridiplantae; phylum Streptophyta; class Magnoliopsida; order Poales; family Poaceae; genus Poa; species Poa pratensis. The sequence continues at coordinate 83,937,271 of CAMZMU010000085.1, forward strand.
TGGAGCACTGAAAAAATGAAGAAACAAAAAAGTTACAACTTACTTGTATTGAGTTTTATTTGTTGAAAGCATCAACCTTATTCATGATGAAAAAGTTTGTCTTGAAAAAATGAATGTAACAATAGATAAAAGTTCTAGTTTAATGTTCATATTTAACAGAATATTCAACTGTAGTGTAATCGCTGATATGGACATGGAAATGAAGTTGCTTTAATTTGTCGACGAAATCTGTCAAAGTTGATTCAGTTGCAAGAAGTTGCATCATAATTGCCTATCAGGTGTAATAAGCACTTGCCAAAAAACACCTACTAATTTGCCTACCATACTGATTTGTTGCCCAATATCAATGATAAGTTGCCTATAACACCTATTAAGTAGCCTACAAATACTGATTTGTTGCCCAATATCACGGATAAGTTGCCTACAACATATGAACTTGCCTAAAACACTACCCCTCTAAATCCCTAAAAACTGTCGCAGCTTATACGTATGACTTGAACGTGTTACGTTATTTTGTCACGACACTAAAAACGGATCAAAGGGAGTATTAATTTGCCTACAAATACTGGTTGTTGCCTAATATCGTGGATAAGTTGCCTACAACAAAGAAATTGCCTAAAAAACCTATTAATTTGCCTACAAATACTGATTTGTTGCCTATCAGCACATAGTAGTTGCTCAATCATGCCAATTTGTTGCTTAATAATTGGTCAATTACACCATTTAATAATAGTTGCTCAATTATGTTATTTGTTGCCTAGTGGCATAAAGTAGTTATAGTTTGCCCAGCGCACCGCGGTTAGCAAATTGTGGTACGAGAGGTGAAGCAACTTTGTTGTACGATGCACCAATTTCCTAAGAGCGGTAAGAAAATTTAATGTGCAATGAGGTAACTTCAAAAAATCGATAAGCAAACATCACGACAATATGAAAAGGTCGGTGCACTTTGAGGTTACAAAGATGCTAAAACAAACAGGCGAAGCGACTTTGGTGTGCGCATTGAGACAACTTCATAACAGCGACAAGCAACTTTGGGGTGCAACTGAGACAACTTTACAACAAAAATAGACAAACTTCACAAACAACGGTAGGCAACTACACAACAATTAAAAGCAATTTTTGGTACGAGCTGAAGCAACTTTGGTGCACTGAGAGCATCTCCATCGGCACCCCAAAAGAACCCCCTCAAAGGTCTATTTGAGTTCCGGACATAAAAAACCAACACTGACACTCCCAAGTGTCCGGCACCCCCGAAACGTACACAATTTTGAGGGTGCCAGACAAAACTATTGCCTTTCTGCATACTTGCCTATGAATTTAGCCTACATGCCCTATGTTTATGCTAAACATGCAGTAGAAGTACTTGGCTAGGAATCAAGTCTAAGTTTCAGTAGCCTACAAGAATAATTGCACTGTCTAAGTTGCCTTACTGCATACTGTGTGGTTTCTAGTTTGACGCTTACAATAGTTTCTTCAAATATTTCATTACTCTTGTTGAAAAAAAGTTTAAGAAAGAATTTTGCCTAATGGGGACATATGTTTGCCTGTAATTTGCATGCCTGTATGAGCTACGAAATTGCCTATACCAACAAAAAAGTTGCCTACAGTGGTAATGGTTATTGATGGGTACATAAAAACGATAATGGCCTACTGGAGGTACAAATTGCCTATAACAATTAAAATGTTGCTTATATTGGTAATAACTATAAAGTTGCCTACTGAACGTACAAAATTGCCTATAACAACTAAAAAGTTGTCTATATTGTAATAACTAAAAAAGTTGCCTAGTGGATTTAGAAAATTGCGCAATATAGATTAAAATTTGCTTATTAAAAAGTTTAAAGTTGCATAAAATAACTATGGAGTTGTCGGATAAATGGTGCATATTACTTGCAATCATGGACAGGACTAGCGCGCGGGCTTATTGGTAGGAACGAGTAGTCTGCTATTTTTGGAAAGGCTACCTATAGCCGAATCGGACTTGCGAAAAAAAAGGCAAAACATCACGTGCTATCCACCCCAGCAAAAACAACCCAGCGTGCTTATTTCGAAGTTGGTTCATTTTCAAACAAAATCGTTGCTTATTTCGAGACTGCTATTCTACTTACAAACGCAAAGAAACCCATGATCGGAAACAAAAATCTACTTACTACCAATTAACAAGACTGCTATTCCACTTACTACCAATTAGGCAACTTTTAGTAACTTTGTTGCTTATTTTGAAGTTGGTTCAGTTTCAAAAATTCGTGCATAATTGCCTAACTGCTGTAGTAAGATGGCCTACATGCCCTCTGTTTTTTGCCCATAAAAATGTAAAAAACATGGCATCCAAACATAAGGCCTAACTGATATAGTAAGATAGCCTACCTTGCATAATTGCATAACATGGAGAGAAAATGACTCATGTAAGAAGCATGGCATCCAAAACTCAAAATATAAACTCATACTGGTTAGTTGCCTAAAAACTTACTACATAATTGTCCCCATTACAAACTTTAAAAAAGTTGCTTGGATGGTTGAATAACTACTGTTTAGTTGCCTAATTTTTTTTTAACATAGTTGCCCATTTAAAAAATTAAAAAGTTGCTTGGAAGGTTGCATACTTGCGGTTCGCCAACTTGAGTGTTGTACGTTGAAAAAGTTTCCTTAATAATTTGATACTTTCGTAAAGAAAAAATGCATATATAAGTTGCCAGTGAAAGCCTAATTGCAAGGTTACATAATTAGCTGGTTAGAATCATGCCTTGTAGACCCATTGTAAAATACAGCAAAAAAGTTGCTCCGATGGTTGCATATTGCCTGAATTCAGGTGCAAAAACTTAAAAACTTGCCTATGCTGGTTCACCAACTTGAATTGTTGTACCTTGAATTTTTTTCCTAAAATAATATCATACTTGCCTAAAAAATACGAGACTAGTAAAACCCTGAAGATAAAATTGCCAACACAGAAGTTGCTTGACTACGGCAACTAACCTCACTTGGGTCTTGCCTTGAACAATCATCCATCCTGCTTATTCCTTCGCTCCTAGAGAAATTCGAGCCTGCTTAGAATAAAGCATATCCAATCAAAAATGCTAGATGAATCTGAAAGGCATGACAAATTATGCGAGAATAATATGAATCTGCTTCTACCATACAGAAAATGGTACATGAAAAGTTGAAAACTGCATACCCCTGTGCACAGAATTGAAACTGAAAACTACATGGAGCCTGAAGATTTGTTTCTAATTATATCCACAAAATCGAGCATGCAGCCGAACCAAATCGAAATCAAACAGCTACGGTTTTAGTGGATGTCAAGTGCATCAACGAAATTGACAGAGGAATAACATGGCAAAACCTAGGAATCAAAGGTGCGGATCTATGGAGCGATCTGCTAGACAAGCACAACCTGCACAGCGACCACGGTGCGAGGGTTTGAGATTTGGGGATCAGGATTTTTAAGACACTGACCTCACAGAAATTCGTCAATTCGGCCAGTGCAGCACCTCCTCGGGCTTGTCGGCGACCGCCGTCGCTGCGCCGCCTCGTCGGACGCTGCCTCCCCTCTCACTGCCTCGCTCTAGCTCGGGGGTAATGGCAGCACGAGGCGAAAGCAAACACAGCCCCGCTCCTTGGACTCGCGAGCCGAAAATCACGCAGCTCCGTCGCGCTCTGCGCCGCCGCCGCGGCGCAACACCGTCCCAAAGTCGATTCGAGGCGGCGACCGCATGTAAGGGTGAGAGAGAGGTCGCCGGGTGGGCGAGAGAGAGCCGAGGGGAGGATTGGGAAATGGGGAACGACAAGTGCCGACAAAAGACGAGAGGACCTGGTCAACTGTCAGAATGGCGTGCATCTTGACGCAAGAACGGACGACGCGCGCGCGGCCGTTGCATCGTTCCGTTTAACGCACGCCCGTTTATAAGCATTTGGGAATTTGTTTTTCTAAAGCGGAAAACCCTACCTCCATCTCTCTATGGTTCGTACTATAAAAAACAAGTATGCAAAAAAGAAAGAAAAAACTGAAAATTTTACTTTAGCACATGGCGCATATGCTCATGCAAAACATTTTGAAATGTCAAAAATTGAAACAAAAATTTCGCGCGCACATGTCGACATTCTATTTGTGCATGCCAAGTTTCAAGGAAAAACCATATTTTTGTGGAATGTGCAAAAAGACAAAAAATGTCTCGTGAAAAAGCATGTTTTAGCATAGGATTATGTTTTTTCTACACACAACACAAAAATTGCCGGTTTGTGTGAAACAACTCCGCGAGCCATAGAATGTCGAGATGAACTGGCGAATTTTTTTGTCCGAACTTTGTAACATTTTCAAAATGTGTTTAATATGCATTTTCAGTGCCAAAACATCACCCTCGAAAAAACAGTCATACGAAAAAGGTGTTTGTGGCGCGAAATATTTGTTGTCGTAAAAATCTGACTTCCAAAGAACATCAGCGCACACGGCCCATGTCCTTGTACTTGTCCTGCCCATCTGTATTTCTTTATAAAAAAATGTTTTGTTTTCCTTTCGATTGCGCGTGTTTGTGTTGCCAATATGTATTTTTTTTAAACCTTTTGATTTACATAGTTTGTTGTATGTGAGTTGTAATTCATCCAAAATGTTGGATCAAATAAAATTATTTTTGCATTTTGGTACATATTGTAGTCCAATTGTGAGTTGATCATTGTTGTTGTCTTAGCGGTGGAAATTAGTTATTTGATATGGGAGATAATCTCACCACACATGTATTAAGAGGTGAGCTGAATCAAATTTGGGCACATTCCAACTCTCCAACCAAACGAAGGAATAGAATAATTCGATTCCAATTTTTAGCTCTAGCCAAACTATAAACGGAACTATCCCATTCTTCTGGAATGGAAATTTTCGTATAACTTTTTGCTGGACATAAATGACATAGGTAGTTCTTCTCCCTGACAAGTGTTTTCATCTCTTCAATTATTTGAAGAGACCAATAGTCGCGCTGCTATATATGCAGTACCTTGACACCTACCATGCTCAGACGGGTTTAAGTTTTCCTCTCACAACACTGCTCAGGAGCTTCTTTTTTTCCCTTTGCTTTGTTACAAAGGTCTTATGGTTGCCGATGTTCGAAAAAAGGACTCAAGTTTAACTCCAACACAACTTTGATATATCATCAAGGTTAGCTTTTCCATGTATTTCTTACACAATAATTTTGGTGACTACAATTTAGAACCATCATGAACCATCCTTACTCCCGACAGCATATGTCCTTTCATACTTCATATAGGCAGATAATACTTTGTGGTTGACATGTGAATGAATGGCTCCATGTTATGAATATTATTTTTGCTGAGCTGACATTGCTTTTTTTTGCTTCTATTTGATATTGTTAGTTATCGGTAGCTATTATGTACAAAGCCGTATGCATCTAATCGAGGCAAGGCAGGATGTCACATCCCAAATTTTGGAACTAAGAAAAACTTAGTTTCACAAGACCCAAAATTCAGAACCAACAAAAACTTTTTGAAATACTTCACTACTGATTGTGTTTTCCTTCCCATTGCTCTGTCTGACCTTTAGGTAATTTGCTTGTTGTAGGAATTTAAATTCAAATATAATAATTCAAATTTGAATCCATAAAATAATTCAAAGGGAAACATTGAAGTAACTAAAAAACAATTAGGTAAATGATTTAATAAATGTTTGAATAATTCAAATCTTACAATAAATATTACAACCTATTGAATTCTTGCAAAGACAAACAAATCTTCTTATTAAACATAAATTACAACGTCTTTACAACTCTACTACAAGAAACTGAATTTCGAAAAGGAAAATTACAATTGTCTCCTAAACTAAAATGTCTTGTATTCCTTTCTTCTCCTTTTGATCTTTATACCAATATTGTTTCCCTGCAAAACAAATGAAAAGCAAAGACAGAAATAAACAAAAGGGATTAGGGTTAGTATTATCCTCAGTTAGGCAGTGTGATGCACTGCTAAACACATCACTGGATATTATTAGGGACTAAGCATTGTATCTGTTCTTAATCAGCACAGTTTGCCTCAGTACAACATCATAGGCCATAAATCCACTTGTCCAGTGAAAAGAAATGGAAAATCTGTAGATAAGCTCAACCCATCGATGCCAGCTCTTTGAACTGAGCAAGCAGAGGAGCCCACAGCACACATAGTCTTGTGTTGCCATCATCACACTGCAATAGACATGTGATTAACAAGGGCAAAGGGAGTTGTAGGACACAAGCCACACAGCCCTGTTTCACCCACCACCAGAGCATTCACTACACATGCACAGCTACTTCACTCCCAGGAGGAGGATAAGAGCAAGGGACAGCAGTAGCAAGCAAGGAGCAAGCTCATTTCACTCAGCTCAAGTTCATCACCCACACAGCCCACAGTTCATCACTAAACCACAAATCCCTCCACTTTTCACCACTGGATCCTTGCCAAGCAAGAGCAAGATGGAGTCGAAGCTCAAGGCCAAGCAGGAGCAAGGAGAAGGCCAGAAGCTAGGAATAGCAGGCTGGAGCAGGAGGAGCAGTCCAGCAAGCAGAGCAAGCAACAGATCCACAAGAACTACAAGCAACAGATCCACAAGAACTACAAGCAACAGCCCAACATCACCACACTTGAGCACAGGTTGATATTCTATCTCTAGCCAAATGATCTGCTAGATGCACATGGTGTGGTGGAGTGTTTCCCTCAGCTAAGCATAGAAATGCTATGCTAAAATCATCACAGGGAGTTAAATCAAGCAAAGCATCTGTTCTTATTAAATCAAAAGCCTCAGCCTATGCATCATGGGTAAGGGACATAAATCCATCAAATTGAGCAAAGGCACGCAAGCTTTTGTTGCTTGAAATCATATTCCTGTGAATCACACATCCAGTGGGTGTGTTGGGCACAAAACCCACAAAGGGGAGATGCACCACAAGCACAAACATGCACTAATAACACCACTGGGTAGTATAAAATTTTTCCCTAGGCTAAAATAATTAGAATGCTTCTGTGTAACTCGAAGGAGGCATCACAGCAAGCAAAGCTAAATTATTTAGCTCAAGCAAATGATATACTAGCACAGGGCATTAATAGCATTTCATGAAAGGAACAAAATTATCAGAGAGCAATATCAGAGCAAGACATCACACAGTTTCTAGCAGAAACGCATCTCTGAGCTCTTGGTTCAGAGTAGCACACACCATCACCATCACCTCCAACAAATAATATCAGTGGCACACAAGGGTGCTCAGAGAGCAACACCAGAGCAACAACATCGCCCAACACCTAAGAACAGCAAAAACAAAAATTAACCCAACTGCTACACATCACAGAGCACGGCCTTAGGCCAGAGGAGGGGAGAAGAAGAAAAGGAGAGAAACCTTACCTCTCGCCCATGGCCGTAACTCCACGGCGACGAGGCAGTGCCCGTGTGGCCGATGAAGGAGGACCACGGGAGGAGAGCACACATCAACTTCACCACGCCACGGCCGCACGGGATTGAGTTCCACACCAGCCACGGCCGAGCAGCATGGGCCGGGAGCACGGCAATGCCGCGCTGCCACCGGAACCCTAGGCTGGATACGGGTCGCGCACGGCTGCATCCGGCAAGGAGAAGTGAATCGCCGGGTAGATAGGGAGAGGACCGAGTGGCGCATCGTTTGCGCCACGGCACGGTGGCGGAGACGACCGGACCTCGCCGATTCGTGCGGCGACGGCGGCGGCGGAAAGAGGAACTGCGGGAGGGAGAGAGTTCGGGTCGTGAGCGAGAGAGGCGAATAGAGGGTGTGTGTAACATCCCAAAAATATTAGTTAGTATTAAGATTTCCAAAGTGAGAGCCAACAAAAACTTTTGCCTAATTATATGTGTTGATCTCTTGCTGTTACTTGTGTGATAATTAATCCTTGTTGCTTGTGTTATTCCTTCTTGCTAGTGGTTTGTTGTTTGCTCTAAATAAAAGCAAGAAGAAAAGAAAAGAATTGAAATAGCAAATAAAGCAAGAAAAATAAAAGTGACATTTGTGTCCCACAAATTCTCCAAGTGAGAATTTCAAATGGTTTCAAACAAAATTCAGTGGAGTGGGTTTATAAACACTCCCCATTTTGTTCCTACCACTTTCCCCTCTCAAATATTATTTTTGAACTAGTTTTAAAATTCTAAAATCAAAAAAATTGAAATAAATTAAAATGCCTTAATTAAAACACTATAAAGAAAATGTTTCAAAACATTTTATTATTTTATGCCAATTTTTGTGGAGCTTCTGTACATTATGGGAAGGCCCCACAAATTTTGACAAATTTTTATAAATTGATTTAGTGCCTCAAAATAAATCAGGAAGTGCTACTGCAATTAAACAGAAGGACTAAAAAGTAATTAGAAGAAAGAAGAAGGAAAAGAGCAGAGCAAAGGAGCCAGGGGTTTTTGCAAAAATGTCTTCGCTACCTCTCCGTCGCCGTGTCGTCGCCGACGCCGCGCGCGTCGCGCCGTTTCCCCGGTCCCCCAGGCCCCCCTTGCTCGCAGCCGTCCACGCTCCGTGCCTCTGCAGCCGCCGCAGTCGCTCGAGCACACGCTCGACCCGATGCCGCCCCTGTCCCCTGCATCTCCGCCGTGGTTAAACGGACGGCGACCGGCCAAATTGGCCCAGCTCGCCGCACCTCGCCACGCAATCCTCTACGCAGAGAACCCTAGCCCACGCCCGGACCCCCCAGACACCGCGCGCTGGCCTCTCCCGCCCTCTGGACGCCGCTGGACTGCGACCACCGTGCGCCGCCGTCGCGCCTATTTAAACCACCCGAGCCCAGCGCTCTCTCCACACCGCCCCACTGTCTCTCTCACTCACCACCCTCTCTCGTGCACCGCCAGGAGGCCGGAGCCTCTGCCGGAAGCCACTGCTGCCCGTGGCAGTGCGCTGCAACCTCGCCGTGCCGAGGTAGGCGACGACCACGGCCTCGCCGTGCTGGCCTCCCATTTCCTTCCCTCTGGCCTCTCCCTGCATCCCTACGATCACCGCACTCACTCACCCCTTGTTCCCCTCTCTTTCGTGCACCAGAGCATCGCCAGGAGTCGCCGGAGCCCGTGCCCGTAGCCGAGGAAGTTCCGGAGCTCGCCGCCGACGAACCACTCCTTCCCAGGAAACGCAACTCGGCCAGGAGCTTCCCCCACATCGCCGCCGTCGATCTGCATCATCTCCGCCGTCCCTAGCCCTCTCAGGTGAGCCAATCGAGCTGCTCGCCGCCGCCGGAGCAACGGCGCCGCCTAATTTAGGTCGTCGATGAACGCGGCCTCTGTGAGCCGTTGGATCTTTGATCCACGGTCGCATACCGCTTCGCGCGCTTAGCCACTGACTGGTGGACCCCGCTAGTCAGATCTTTAAACATTTCCCGCGCGCGCACCGTTTCGTCTGAGTCACTGACTGGTGGACCCCACCTGTCAGGGATTTCAACATTATCCAGAACAGTTAGGATTTCTAATTTTAGTTTCTCTGGAAATTCAGTACTGGACTCATTTTATAAATTCAATAACTTGAGAATTAGGAATCCAAATAAATCAAACTCAATTGTTCTGGAAAGCTTATGAAATTTTTAACCAACCCAATTGGTCTCATGTCATTTAATTAAATAGTTAAAAAGTATTATTGAAAATGCCACAGAAGGTTTAAAATCTAAACTTGTTTGTTTCTGATACTCTGTTAGTCCAAATAATTCCAAACCAATTTTGCTAGCTTAGTACTGCCTTGTGTTAGCTCCCCTAATTTTGGTAGAATTAATTAAGCAGTATTAATTGTTGACTTTAAGATAAACCCTTCTGGACTAAAACAAACAAATATGTTTATTGGTTGACCAAATGAGTTAGGACCAATTTTGTTAGCTCACATATAGCCATGTTTAGTTACCCCTAAAAGGGTTTAATTTTTGGAGCAATAGAATTTAAATGGTAGCTAAAACTTGATTATTAAGCTACTGGATTCAATCCAATGTGTAGGGAGTTTGGTAACTCCAAATGATCCAATTCAAATTGGGTTGTCTTCTACACATCAGTAGCTTTCTATAGAATTTAGTTTGTATTTTTGTGACCAACAGAACTCAAGTTGTGGAATTAAACATGAATAACTAGTTTCTGCCATAATTTGGACTTAATTAAATAATGTTTAATTCAATTTATTTGAAAACCAAATTGTGTGGTTTGGTGTGCAGTAGCTAATTGTGATGTTTATGATTGTTGTGTTGAGATGATTGCTTGTATAGCTTAGTGATTGGTTGCATTGTTTGTTTAATTAGACGAGAACGTTGTCGGATATATCGAGGAAGGAGAGTTTGCTGAAGTTGAAGAACAAGAGCAAGATCACTTTGCCAAGCAAGGCAAGCTATTCTCTGAGCTTGCACTACAAATATGCATCTACTTTCATAACATGTTTTACTCTCAAGCAAGATTTATAAAACATTTCAAAAGTATATGGAATTATTTTGCCACCCTATGTAGTAGTTATATAAATTTAGGATGGGAAAACAATGTTGTTTATTCAAAACTCCTTTGAAATTACTTGTGAGTTTATGAATACCGAGATGTCGGTGTTGAATGGAGAAGTGGAAAATGGTGATGTTTATGAAAAATGCACAGTGTGTCCTTGTACTTACGTCAACCATCCGATACCCTGTGCGACCACCTCCACCACATATGGGAAAAGGGCGTAGTCATATAATTTGCTCATATTAGTATGGGATCCTCAACAACGAGGATGACCTCGTTCCATGAGGGGATGGTCATGGCGACCTACCCCCTGACCTGGGTCCTGGCATCTGAGGATGGGGGATTGAAGGGTTCGCTCGCCGGGCAGAACTACGAGTCCTCACACTTAGGTTTCCCGACGGGGAATCTGGACTGGGTGTTGATGGAAAGGATGATAATTTCGTAGCGGTAGGATCCTATACTAGCATGAGCAAAGGACAGGCTATGGTCGGCGGCTTACTTCGCATACACCTGTATGGCGAGACGTGGCGGACACGATGAGCTGCCGGATGGATGTGGGATAAAAGCGTGCTACCTCTGCAGAGGGTTAAAACTATTCGAATAGCCGAGTCCTCGGATATGGACAGTGGGAGACCCTACTTTGACCATGTGCAAGTTTTGGAAAAGCTTTTAAGTTTAAAAGAAATTGAAATGGTGGTGGTTACCACATACTATACCAAATGAGTGGTAGTTGTGGAATAAATGGACTATGGTGAGCCATGGTCAGAAAAGGAGGAGTTTTTGAGAAACAAAAAATGGTGGTTCTTTCAAAATGGTTATAAAACTCTTCTTACCTTTTTCAATAAAGATATAGAGATGTTTTAAAAAACAAATAAGTAGTGCATACTCATGTTGGGGTAGTTTGCGAGTACATTCAAATGTACTCATATTGGTTTCGTCCCTGGCTATTGTCCTAGCCAGACTACGAGGAGGAGCACTACGCCGAGCAGGAATATGGCGACTTCTACGCCAACTAAGGATCTCCACAAGTCAGCTGCCTGTCGGGTTGTCATCGTTAGAATATGATGTCTACTACGCCGTAGCTTCCGCTGATATATTTGGTTTGGCCCATGAAGGCACCTATGTAAGAACTTGGTCTAAATGACCATTTATGTAAGACTTTTATTCGGTACTGTAATGGATGTAAACTTTGGTATCCAATTCGGATTATGTGCAACGACAGACTGATCACGGGATCGTTGTGTTAAGCATAATCGGGTATTTCGGACAGCTAGTCCGGGGTCCCCACAGACTTGGTATCAGAGCCATCCTGACTTTAGGAAACCTTAGTTAGCATGGTCGTTTGTCAAATGTTACAAAAGATGAATTTCTAAAAAGAAAGGAATGAAGTATTTTCGAAAATTGCTTATCTCCAATCCTCTTACTTATGCAAAATTTTACTCTCATTAAATACATTTTCCTTGGTATCCCTAAAATTTTGTACACCTCTCATTAAGTTAAAATTTGACTCACTTGTTGCCCTACTATATTAAAATTTTGATACTTGTCACCTAACTAACTTAAAATTTTGCTTAAAAACTGTAGATGGCACTCCACTGGACCGAGTTCGTTCAGCTGGAGAAGGACAGCAAGTGACGTTTGAGAGGGACTTGTTCGAGTTGACCAAGCTGTTAGGTCGCCCCGCTCCAGAGTTTGAGGGAGCTCAGATTGATGTTCACGGTGTCGGAAGGCTGAGCTGGCTCATCAGATCGTCAGTTCGCAGGAACATCAAGTCTCCCAGTTCCAGGACGCTCATCTTCACCACCAAGGAGGCCACCTGGGTTGATGGTCTCTGTACTGCTACCAGAGGATGCTAGCCCGACTTTGTGAGGAGCACAAGGCGGAGTTAGTAGACTCCCGTTTCCGGTTCTACGGGAGGCGCAACTGTGATGGACACCCTACTCCTTCACCTTACCACCCGATGTTTGGGAGCTACATCATGGACATGGAGATCTTACTTCAGTGCACTCAGGATGATCTGTTGCGCACTAGGATTCAGCTCCACTTCGACCGCGAGTCGCTCGTTGAGCTTCGCGAGAACGAGATGAAGCTGATGGTGGAGAAGGTTGCTCTTCTCAGGAAGAGGGCCCAGCTGAGGAAGACTATCGTGAAGCTCCGCACGAAGGTGGCAGAGCAGGATGGACTGATTGAGGATCTAGAGCACCATACTGACGAGATGGAGGAGGAGGGCGAGGATCTCCGCAAGGAGAACGACGCTTTCCTCAGTGACGATGATGACTTCGTGGAGGAGATGGACTGTGAGGAGGAGGATGATGAGGAGGAGTTAGTTGACGAGGAAGGAGCCACTCGAGCCAGTTCTCGAGGACGAGGAGGAGGATCCCGAGGAGCCAGCCTACCAGTCAGATGCTGACGTGTTAGAGCTGGAGGTTCCACCTCAGTAGGCGAGTGACTTGATCACTACCGCAGGATTAGGTTGACCCCCTATAGCTAGTCGAGTAGTAGTAGTGGTTCTTTTGGAAACCAGATGTTATGTATCCTAGATGTAAGGTGATGTTGTAAGCTTGAGGTTGTAAGCTTGATGTTGATGTGAACTCTTTGATGTGTTGTTTGTGAAATATAAGTATGTTTGTCTTGTTTAAATCTGTGTGAACTATTTTCATATAAATCTTAGGATTAATCAACCACTTGAGAGATCATCTTTTCCCTTAGTCGAACTTTTCTTGCCTTGTCTCTTATACCCGGTGTGCTTCAGGATGCCACCCCGTCGCAGCAATGCGGAAGGATCAGGATCAGCACCACCACCACCGGACCCAACCCCCACCCAACTTCTCGCGCTTATCATGGAGGAGCGTGAAAATGCCCGGCAAGAGCGCCAAGCTCATCTCGCTGCCTTACAACAACTCGCAGCCGCTTACAACACAACAACAACAACAACAACAACAACAATGGTGGTAACGGCAATGGCGATGGAAACCAGCGATCTACCTTGGGTGATTTTCAGAAGACCAACCCACCCACCTACTCCAAGGGACTTCACCCACTAGAAGCCGATGATTGGCTTCGCACCATCGACAACAATCTGGAAGTTGCTGCTGTGGGAGAGAATGAGAAAGTGCTGTATGCAACCCACTATCTCGCTGGACCTGCAAGAGCTTGGTGGGAGACTACCAAGACTCTCCAGCCAGCTGGTCATGTTATCAACTGGGCTGAGTTCCAGGAGAAGTTCCGCAAGAAGCACATTCCCATGGACTCATTGAGAGGAAGAAGGATGAGTTCCGTAAGCTGAGGCAGGGAAGTAGAGATGTGGTCGGTTATCTTGAGGAGTTTACCGACTTATCTCGGTATGCTCCTGATGACACCGACAAAGAAGAGAAGAAGATGGAGCGTTTCATGAGTGGACTTCATGATGAACTGCAGTGTGCTCTGGTTATCCATGACTTCCGTGATTGGAGTCACTTGTGGACAAAGCCATCCAACTGGAGACCAAGCGCAAGTCTATGTATGAAGGTCGCAAGAGGAGGATGAATGCTCAGGAAGGTTCGAGCAGCCAGAAACCCGTATCTTTCAGCAGAACCCCAGGCCTGCCTATCGTCCACCCCAAGTTCCACGCCCCAATTTCCCTAACCGCCCGAACAACTTCAACCGCCCCAATGACAATAACCGTCCCAGAGGAAACTTCAACAACTTCAACCCCAATGCCAATGTTGTCTGCTTTGAATGTGGCAACAAAGGTCACTACTCCAGGAATGCCCCAATCCTAAGAGGAATGTCCAACGCCCCAATGCACCTGCACCGAACAATGGTCAAGGCCGCAATGGAAATGGTAATGGCAAGAATGCCGCACCCCGCGGGAATGCTGCTGTCAGAGGCCGTCTGCACCACATCAATGCTGAAGAGGCTGAAGAAGCGCCAGATGTTGTGCTGGGTACGTTTCTTGTCAACTCAGTACCTGCAACTGTTCTGTTTGATTCTGGTGCTACCCATTCGTTTATTACCAAAGAGTTTGTTTCTAAGGGAGGTTTAGTCGGGAGTCTTTTACCCAAACCAATGTTGGTACAAACCCCAGGACTGTTAGCCAAAACCAACCAGATGTGTTCCGAAACCCCCATAGAAATTGGAGGAGGAAGGTTTGCAGCCGACCTAATTATCTTAGGAAACCAAGGCATAGATGTTATTCTTGGAATGGATTGGTTAGCCAAGTACCACGGTCGTATTGACTGTGCCCGAAGAGCTGTTTCTCTCACTTCTGATGATGGAGTTGAAGTGGAGTATGCATCTGAGACCAGCCAGACCAGACCCGGATGCCATGAGAGCATAGCTCGACCCGCCCTAGATGAGATCCGTGTTGTTCATCTGTTCAAGGATGTTTTCCCAGAAGAATTGCCTGGTATGCCGCCAGACAGGGATATTGAGTTCATAATTGAGCTTATCCCAGGAACATCCCCCATATCCCAAAAGCCTTATCGGATGAATCCGGAAGAACTGGTGAGTTGAAGAAGCAGTTGGCTGATATGCTAAGCAAAGGTCTTGTCCGCCCAAGCGCTTCACCATGGGGATCACCCATTATTTTTGTGGACAAGAGAGACGGTACCACACGCCTGTGTGTGGATTATCGCAAGCTGAATGACGTGACCATTAAAAACAAGTACCCTCTTCCCAAGATCGAGGATCTGTTCGATCAAATGAACGGAGCCCGAGTCTTTTCAAAGATCGATCTTCGGACAGGTTACCATCAGTTGAAGATCCGAGAGACAGATATTCCCAAGACCGCCTTCACCACCCGTTACGGTTTGTTTGAATACACCGTCATGTCCTTTGGCTGACCAATGCCCCAGCCTATTTCATGAATCTCATGAACAAGATTTTCATGGAGTACCTCGACAAGTTCGTGGTAGTTTTCCTTGATGACATCCTTATTTATTCCAAGACCGAAGAGGAGCATGCTGAACACCTGCGTCTAGTTTTGGAACCCTCCAAGAGCACCAGCTGTATGCCAAACTTAGCAAGTGTGAGTTTTGGCTCAGTGAAGTGGCATTTCTTGGACATATTGTATCCGCTGGAGGAATTTCTGTTGACCCTGAGAAGATACAAGCCATTCTTGACTGGTTATCCCCAACCAATGTTTTTGAAATCCGAAGCTTTCTCGGACTTGCCGGTTATTACCGCAAGTTCGTCGAAGGATTTTCCAGTATAGCCAAACCTCTGACCCAACTGTTGAAGAAGGACAAGAAATTTGAATGGACTCAGAAGTGTGAGGATAGTTTCCAAGAACTGAAGAAGAGACTAACCTCAGCCCCAATCCTGATCATGCCAGACGTCACCCAGAGTTTCGACGTGTATTGCGATGCATCACGCCTCGGACTTGGTTGCGTTCTGATGCAAGAAGGCAAAGTTGTGTCGTATCTGTCCCGGCAGTTGCGACCGCATGAAGAGAATTACCCAACCCATGACTTGGAGTTAGCTGCTGTGTCTTTGCTCTTAAGAAGTGGCGTCCCTATCTTGCGGGACATCGCTGCGAGGTCTATACAGATCACAAAAGCTTGAAATATATTTTCACCCAGAAAGATCTGAACCTGCGACAGAGGAGATGGATGGAATTAATCAAGGATTATGATATTGGAATCCATTATCACCCTGGAAAGGCTAATGTAGTTGCCGATGCCCTTAGTCGCAAACCTTGCACCCTGAATGCCCTGATCCAAGCCGAACAGCCAGCCTTGTTCAAAGAGTTCCAAGATTTTGGACTAGAGCTTGTTAGCCATGGTTATCTCGCCAATTTAGAGTTAACCCCAACCCTGATGGATCAAATCAAAGAAGCCCAAAAAGGTCATGAAAGCATAGAGGGAATTAGGAAGAAGATTTCCCTCGGCAAAGCACCCGGTTTTACCGAAGATGCTGAGGGTGCTGAAATTCAATGACCGTATCTGTGTGCCCAATGTCACGGAACTTAAGGAGTTAATCCTGAAGGAGGCCCATGAGACCCCTTACTCAATCCACCCCGGCGGAACCAAAATGTACCAAGACCTTCGAGAAGATTTTGGTGGCATGGAATGAAGCGAGAGATTGGTTCATTCGTAGCCAAGTGTGACATCTGCCAGCGAGTTAAGGCTGAACATCAGCGACCCGCTGGATTGCTTCAACCTTTGAAAATTCCCGAGTGGAAGTGGGATGAGATTGGAATGGATTTTATTACCGGACTTCCAAATCCAACCGAGGCCATGATTCAATCTGGGTCATCGTTGATCGACTGACCAAGGTTGCCCATTTCATCCCTGTCAACACCACCTATCGGGGACATCAGTTGGCCGACTTGTATATTTCCAGAATAGTGAGCCTGCATGGTGTGCCTAAGAAGATTGTATCTGATAGAGGCACGCAATTCACCTCAAGGTTCTGGAAATCCCTTCATGAAGCCCTCGGAACCAAGCTAGCATTTAGCACAGCTTATCATCCCCAGACCGATGGCCAAACTGAGCGAGTGAACCAGATATTGGAGGACATGCTTCGCGCATGTGTTCTATCCTATGGTTCCAAGTGGGAAGATTGCCTTCCGTTTGCAGAATTCTCGTACAACAACAGTTATCAGTCCAGTCTGCAAATGGCCCCTTTTGAAGCCCTTTACGGCAAGAAGTGTCGTACAAC
>CAMZMU010000085.1:83954375-84038415 GCA_947311845.1 Poa pratensis
GGGCCAATTCGAATTTCGATCTGTCGCTTCCGGTTGGGCCCGTAGAGCAGCTCGTGATGGGGATGGCGACTACAGCACCGGCGTCTGCTGCAGCGCGGCGGCGGGAGCTTCACGAGCCCGTCTGGGCACGGCCGGGCAGGGTGGCCCGGTGTGCTCCTGCTGCTACGTCTGGTCTGCTACTGCCATTGGCGGTGGAGGTTGTTCCCTCCCACGCGGTTGCGGTGTTGCCGTCCCCTTGTCTACGGCTGGTTCTTTTCGGTCTAGCCGGTCTCGTCGCGTTTGCCATGGTGAGACGTCGTGGATGACCTCAAAACTGTTGGCGCGTGTTCGTGGGCGGCGAGCTAGGTGGAGTTGACGGTTTGCCGGGATGTGGATTGCCGGGGTCGGGAGAAATCCCTCGGCTCTTGCTGGCCTCGACGCGGTGATGTCTCCGGCGCCGCCAACCTTCTTGAAGGGCGTTGGGTGTATCCCACACTACCCTCCGTGTATCGGGAGAAATCCTAGGATCATCCGGGCAGCAGCGTCGTCATCGTCGTTTTCCTTCTTGAAGTGTTGTTTGGTACGCGGTAAATCGGCGACTTAGGAGTGTGGTGGGAATCCTCCGGTGGGCGCGACGGTTGCGGGTCATCTTCGTTTTCGTCAATCTGACGTTGTTAGCATTAGTTTCTTTTCTCTTTCTTCTGTTTTTTCTCTTGGGCTGACTTGTGCTATTTGCCCTATCAATGGTCTCACAGTTGTATTGGGTGGTTGCTATATTAATATAGCGGGGCGCAAGCCTATTTCGAGGAGCATGGTATCGAAAGAAGCGAGGGTGAGGGTTAGGGAGCAGCTTGAGGGATGGGCCGCTCCGGCCGTTGGCCCTGTAGATCAAGTAGTCGCACATCTCCTGCTTGACGCCTCGGGTACGGGACCAGAGGTTGGTGCGGGCAGGGTCTGGGGTTCGACCACCGATGGCGACGCGGAGGGGAGGAAGCCCTCCGCCGTGCAGACTATGCAGGGTTTCTGGAGGAAGACTTGGCCGGGACGATGGTGCACGATCAGGCGAGGGCGGGGCATAAGGTCACACGATCGGCTGCTTGCTGTTGTTCCACGCTAGGGCAGTCGTGTAGTTGAAGTCGGAATTGTCGACGATGTCCGCCTGGGAATCGAAGAGGATCCAGGAGGGACGATGGTCCGTGGTGGCCATTTTTGGATTCGGTGGCAGACCGACGAGGTTCGGATCGGATCGGAGGAAGAGGACTGCTGCTCTGCTGGAGGGTTTGGGGTGGGGAGACTCCGAGTCCGATACATGCGCCAGATACAATACTGCCACACGAAATAAAACAAAACAAATGTCTAATCTGAACGCCAATTCTACTCGGATTAGTACAGTATTAGGCAACCGTAACCACCCAGATTACTGCTAGTAATAATCCGTCTCGGCTCGGAACTCTGCCTCTCCCGCCGTGTATATAAAGCTCAACACCTTCCACCCGATACGTACGTACTTTTCATCGCGTAGAGTCGCACTTGCGGAACACGAGCGAGCTTAGTTCTGCGACGTCGATCGCAATGGCGCTAGGCATGGCGGTGGCTGGCGGAAGCGGCCAGGATCAGGCCGAGGTTGCGCTCCCCCAGTCGGCGAGCGGCACCGGCCCGGCGCAGCTTATGGAGGCGGTGAGGAAGAGCCAGGAGGAGATCCCGAACATGGGGATGGACGAGCTGCTTGCATACCAGGAGAACCTGCGGGCTCTCAGGCTCCGCGTGCTCTAGCGGATCAAGGAGGAGGAGGAGAAGGCCGCAGCGGCTGAGCAGGCCACGGCCGGAGCCACGCCGTGCTTGTTGATTGTTTCTAGGTTTAGGCGGATTCTTTAATTCTTTATTATGGTTGTGATTCTTTAATTCTTTTTTCGCTCCGATGGATGTGTTCATGTGTAACTACTATGGTTGTGTCGAACTGTCGATATGTAATATTTCTCCATTTATTTAGTTTTGTGAACAAGATATATTTGGCTTTTTATTCAGTGCTATTAACGATGAGTTGATGGTGCTCAAGAAATATATATACGATTATATGGTACCCGTGTAACGTTCGATCGATTTCGATCAAACACAAACTAATACCGATTCAAACCCTAATTTCTAATTGACCCACGTCGTGTTTTAGCAACGAATTTCATCCTTTTCACCGAATTAAATCATTCCCCACTATCTTCTCTCTCCGAATCGCACAAGCTCCTCAAGCACAAGTATCCCAAGGTGGAACTCCACCAAATCGGTGTGGTGCGAAAGAAGAGAGACGAGTGGGGAACAATTCAACCTGTATTGGCAGTGAGCAAGAGAACATCAAGGACTGTGGGCATGGATGCAATGTTAGTCGAGCCTGAAAATGGGTTGGATCGTGCTGGTAGCGAGAACACACTCTGTTGGTTCTGGTTGGCATCCCAATCACTAGCCACGCCGCCTTATCAAATGGGGAAAATCTGAAATTGAGTAATTGATAAAATGTGTTTGCCGTAGTGGTTTTCTATAAATGTTAAGCTAGTTGGCTTTAGTAATTTAAATCAGACACGTGGTGCCTTCTGTCTAAAAAAAGTAAATTGTCAAATTGGGTATGTTTTGACACAATGTAATGTGTTTCAGGTAAAATGTAGCAGAAAATTGTAAATAGGTAAGCACTATCAGAAATTCACAAATAGGCTAAAAGTTTGAATTTACTCTTTAGGTTTAGTCAATCTTTAACCATATTCCAAGTCCTTATGTTGTAACGGCATCAGAAGAGCATGTGCGCCGCTGATTCCTGCTCATGGCAGCATAGGGCAAATGCGTACATTGGCTATCCTGTACTACCGAGACGATCCACCATCCACTACCGGTTCTTTATCGCCGACATGGAACATGTTAATTACAACTACGTTTTTGCTGTTGATACTTCCAGTTCAGTTTAGTTGGAAGGGAAAATAATTAGACATGGTAAAACGATACTGATGTTTCATTCAAGTAATGGAACAGGGAGACGAAGTGCATCTCAAGGGTCTCGATGTATTTTTCATTTTTGTTGAGGTGTTTTGTACTGTTCGGTGTTTCTTTTAATGTTAGGGTCCTTTTCGCAAAAAAAAAGTAATGGAACAGGGGCGGTGCCCTTTCACTCTAAAAATAATAATTAGATATCGTCGGAGGTCGGAGCGAAGTTAATCGTGTGTTATTCACTCACCTTGTTCACATCGTGTTATCGGTGTACGTAATAAATCGTAGTAGACATTTTTTTTTTGTACTCTGTCAAAATCTAGTTACTTTTCCCTCTATATGAATTGCCATGATAGATGTTAGCAGAACTGAGATTAAAGGACGCATGTGCTACTGGATTTCTTCTTCGTTATTTAAGATGGTGATATTAGATAGAGCATATGCATATTCTAAAGTAGCTTCAAGTAGAGTGAAGCCAAATTTACCCTCTATCTATCCAGATCTCTCTCGCTCTCTCTCCCTCTCTTGCTCCATTCCTAGGCGCCATCTTGGGGCGCTAGCTCATGCTCGCGGAATGCTGCAAACAGAAACCAAAACACGCAGTGAAACAACAACAGTTAGAGATGCTAGCACAAATCGCATGGGATTAGAATAAAGTACATGGTTAGTTTAGCATAATTCTGCCATATGTGCTAAATAGCAATCTTTTTTTTTTTGAGAATACAGTAGCAATTCTTCTGATGTGGTAATTACGCACGTACGTGTTGCAGTCGAAGTCGAGGGAGAGAGGGAACGGCAGGGGCGAGCCGCACGTCGCCGGGAGGTCGCGGATGGCGTCGCTCTTGAGCCCGTCGACCCGCGCCGCCGCCTTCTTGACGCACTCGCAGACGAGCCGCCGCTCCGCCGTGCCCGTCGGCAGCGCCCTGATGCGCTTCACGCCTTGGCAGCACGGGGCGGGCGGCTTCGCCTCCTTGCCGGTCACGTACTCCACGCAGGGGAGCAGGTTCACGTCCACCTCGACGCAGGTCACCGCGCCGTGGCCTACCTCTGCCAGTAACGCTACGGCCAGCGCGCCGCCACGACAGCCGCCACCATGGTGCTCTTCATCTTCTCTAGCTAGCTAATGGCCGCTGGCTTGTGGTGATCTTCTCTTGAGGAGCTTGTGAATGATCATGGAGTGTGGCTCTGGGTTGGGCCTTTTATAGAGTGGAGAGCTGGAGTCTGGAGATGCATGGTGATCCATGCCAAACTCATTCAATGCCGTGTGTGTTTGTGTGCCAAGAATGGATGAGATGGTTAGTTTGTTACAATGCGACAGCAGAAGTCGATGCTGTGTATGAAGCCCACGACAACCTTATGTAACAGAAGGTGATGCTTGGCAGCTACTATTATGTCATGGCTGTTCGATCGGCAAATAATTCAGTAACACTAACATAATTGCATGCATCTATGAAGTAGATCAATTACTTACTCAGAGATTTCATGAGAAAGATTTGATTAATCACAGCTGATGAACGAAAGATCCAGAGAAGAGGGGACAGTTCATGATCAAGAAATCATTCAAATCATTGTGTTAAGTAATTATCACAGTGCATATGGTATTCGTTCACCATTTTTGTGGTAGTTATAGGATCCGTGTTTTGCTCGAGCTTACATCTGTATGCCATGGCTAGGACATGAGCCATAAATCTGCGGCGGCAAGCGCGGTTGAGCGGCGGCGATGAGCGGCTTGGCCTTGGGCATGGTCATCCCGTAGACTTCGTTGGTGTCAATGTCTTCCGGGCGGAGGCCGTCCGGCGGGGACCAGTCGAAGCAGTGGAAGAGCCTGGCGAGCGCCATGAGCACCAAGATCACGCCGAGCGGCGCCCCCGGGCACTTGCGCTTCCCGGCGCTGAAGGGCAGGATCTTGAAGTCCGGCAGGTGGCTGATCTCCACGCGCCCGCCGTCCGCCGGGAGGTGCCTCTCCGGCCGGAACTCCTCGATGTCGTCCCATATGCGCGGGTTCCGGCCCAGCGCGTGGGTGTTGATGAAGATCCTCGTCTGCGCCGGGATGTCGTAGCCCATGATCGTCGTCGGCTTCAGGACTCGTGCGGGATCAGGAACGGCCCCGCCGGGTGCATCCGGAAGGACTCCCGGACGACGCAGCGGAGGTAGGTCAGGTGGGGGAGGTCAGACTCCACCACCATGCGGCTGCGGCCGACGACGGCGTCGAGCTCCTCCTGGATCTTGAGGAGGACGCGCGGGTTCTTGATCACCTCGGCCATCACCCACTCGTTGGTCACTGATGAAGTGTCGGTAGCAGCAGCAATCATGTCCTGCGTATACACATGGAGGATTTGGTTTAAGCAGATTGTGAACTTTCAGCCTGGTTTTTCTCACACTGGAAGTCACATCCGACCAATAATCATAGTAACATGTAATGTATGATTTTGTTTTTCGGGACCTAAGCATGTCTACAAACCTAAAGTCAACATAATCTACAACAGAAATACCATGGTGGTTTCCTTGGTACAAGAGACAAATAATGACAAAATCCAAACTTCTGTTTCAAAAAAA
The DNA here is from genome assembly GCA_947311845.1 of Poa pratensis. NCBI lineage: Eukaryota > Viridiplantae > Streptophyta > Magnoliopsida > Poales > Poaceae > Poa > Poa pratensis. The sequence continues at coordinate 83,959,878 of CAMZMU010000085.1, forward strand.
AAGGTAGATTCCAAGCTCTGCTGTGAAATCAAACAGTGCATTTCCTACTCTGTTCCAAAAAAGACAGATAAAAGAACTTTTTTGTGGCTCGCTTTTGCGGATATGATTGCACAGCAACTAGGAGGTCACATTCAGTTTCTAGAATAGCACATGCAAATGTTGACAGAACACAAACAAAGTGTAGTCTAGATTAAAAGACCAGACTAGCTTAAACGAAATGAACTGAGGGTCTATAACAATAGTAACGAAACCTAGGTCACATTCAGTTTCTAGAATAGCACATGCAAATGTTGACAGAACACAAACAAAGTGTAGTCTAGATTAAAAGACCAGACTAGCTTAAATGAACTGAACTTGAGGGTCTGTAACAATAGTAAGGATACCGGGGTCACATTCAGTTTCTAGAATAGCACATGCAAATGTTGACAGAACACAAAGTGTAGTCTAGATTAAAAGATCAAACTAGCTAAAATGAAATGAACTTGAGGGTCTCTAACAACATTAAGGATACCTGCATTAAGGCTTTGATCTCCACATCATCCATGTGCTCATTCCCATTCTCACCAGGCAAGGAAAGCAGCACATCAACAAAGTCCATCTCTTTGCTATCATCACCATCTTCATCAAGGGATGCACTCTTCCTGACTTCCCTTGCCTTCCTGTGCTCATCTATTATCTTCTGGTGAAAATCATCCACCTTCTTCTCAACCTCCCTCATCTTCTTCTCGCATCCATATGGATCGAGCCACCTCCAGGCAGGCAAGTAATCCCCAAGATAGATCAGGCCCAGCAGAAAGAACAGCTCATGGGTGATGTGCATGAACTCCATCGCTTCACCAGGGCCTGCTGACTGCAGCCCAAAGTACTGCTTCCCTAGTAACATTCTTGTAACATTGTTCATCGAGAAGGCCCCGAGAACCTCTCTGAGATTCACAGGCTTCCCTGACTCGGATTTAGCCCATACAAACTGACAGAGGTGCTCAGCTTCCTCAGCTCTGTGTGCAGCAAAAGATTCGAGCCGCTTGGTGGTCAGCAGGTGCTCCATGCAGACTCTCCTCATCCTCTTCCAGTTTGGCCCCAGTGGAGCAAGAGCCACATCGCCGCACCCATAGGCAAGGTGAACAGCAGCCAACGTCCGAGGCCGTGAAGCAAAGACCTCATCTTGCCGGATAAGTATTTCACGGATGACTTCAGGGTCGTCAGTGGTGATAGCATCGATGGTTCCAAGACGGAGATAGACAAGGGGGCCATACTTGGTGCAAAATCCAGCAAAGTCCTTGTGGGGAAGAGGACTCAATTGGAGAAGGTTCCCAAAGATTGGCCATCTTGGAGGTCCAGGTGGAAGCCTTAGCCTCGTCCTGTTGAATCTTCTCCAAAACACTGCAGCAAGGATCCATGCGCATAAGATGATGGAAAGAAGAAGAGGATCCATAGATCACAAGAAGATGGAAATTATAGTCGAATTGCAAATGTTGTTCTATTTATGGGATCTCATCAAGCTTGCCGGTGAAAAAACGTAAGTGATAAAGTTGAAGCGAATTGGTTAGAGTATTAGAGTGGTCATGAGTCTTGTGCTGATCTCTACGGTTAAACATCTCACCTAACATCATATAATAAATGTCATGGTCTTGACATGACTAAGGTAGGGATGCAGAGAACATAAAATGCCAAGGTGAATACAGAAAAGAACTAGGATAACATAAAGGTCATCAAACCTGGCAACAGATCATTTATTCACAATTTTTTACTCTTTCCCACTGTTATCAGAAATTGACAAATTCTAATTTTACAAAAAAAAATTAGGCATGAACACTCGAACAGCATCTAGGAGTTTGTTCAGAAAAACCTGTCATTATGAAGACATAATATATCTAGCATGCAAATCTTACTCCAACATCTACCATGTTGATAATATACCAACAGAGATAAATCATGATTACAGAAGAGAACTTGGAGAAATCCATCCTTATTCCTTCTGAAACACAGCATCTAACTCCCTGTTGTAAAGCACTGTTCCGAATGTGCTTCTTCCCCCTTATTCCCCATAAGCTTATCTTACGAGGTTGCGAACTATTAATGCTGAAAGGAAAGCTCAATAAGAAATAATCAACCAATTTACCTTGTTCATACTTGTCTCTTCGAATCAACCTTAAGCTTCGCTCAGTGGAGAACCTTGTTGGATTTAAGAACACAGCAGCCAGCAGATTCTTGTTCTTCAGTACTTCTCTATAGCAGATGAGCTGTGTCCATAGGATCCTCGGCCTTCCAACTGAGTAAAACAGGGACTGAACATGTTCATGTGACTTCTTTCCGAAGTCATCTCAGTTTCGATGTCACAACACTGTGTATGCAGACAAGCACAGCATGTCAATGAATTACGTCAACCCTTGGCATTAGAGCAGTTGCAGCATAGTTTTATATTTTTTGACTTGACCTGCCAGTTACCTAAAACTCTAACTCTAGAGGTGTTCACTGTATGCTCTGTTTTATGCTACCTTATCATGTATAATAAGGCTATAGCCAGTGTTTTTACTGGCCATGTTGGACAACTGTAAACCTTTTAGCATTGCTTCATCATCCTTCAGCCCTGCAGAAGAGAACATGTTTGACAGGACGGTGTAAGTTGTTGCATCATAAGGATCCATCTCGAGAAGCTTCTGTGCTGCTATTTTTGCATAAGCAAGATTAAAGTGGAGACTACTAGCACTGAGCAAAGCTGCCCATGCATCAGAATGGTCATTCTGGGGCATGGAGTTAATCATTTCAAGTGCTTCGGCTAGGAGGCCTGCACGGCCTAAGAGATCAACCATACATGTGTAGTGGTCAGGGTTTGGTTCAATGCCATAGACTGATCTCATTGACTCAAAGTAGTTGTAACCTTGTTGAACCAAACCAGCACGTGCACAGCCAGTCAGAATTCCCAAGAATGTCACATGGTTAGGCTTGAGGCCATCATTTTGCATTTTGGCAAAAAGATTAAATGCATCTTCAGTGAAATTATGTTGGCAAATGCTGTAATCATAGAATTAGTAGCGATAAGACTTGGACTGCTAATGCTTGAGAAAACACGATAAGCCTCAGCCAACTTTCCACACTTTGCATACATCGATACCAAAGAAGTGTGAACAGGAGAGTCAAATACCCATCCCATGTTGATTGCATAAGCATGAGCTTGCATTCCCTGATTCAACATTGTCAGGCTGGCCAGAGCACTGAGTAGACAGCTAAAAGCTATTGTATTAGGTTTGCACCCTTCCTGTGCCATGCGACAAAACCACTGAACTGTACTTAAATAATCTCCATTTGCAATGAAGCTAGAAATAACTGCAGTCCACGCAACCTCATCTTTTCCTGGCATTTGCTCAAAAGTTTCAACAGACTCCCTCATCCATCCCCTGTTAGCAAACCCAACAACCATCAATGTCCAAGAAACAGCGTCCTTCTCAGGCATTAACTTGAACAGCATGTGTGCTTCTTCGACCATGTAATGCTGAACATAGCCTGTGATCAACGAGTTCCATGATACTATGTCTTTCCACTTCATGCAAGAAAATGCCCTTCTAGCATCAAGCATCCAACCAAACCGGGAATACAAGATGATTAATGAATCGCCCAAGAAAACATCCATTTCAAACCCCATGCTATGATCAAACTGTGAATCTGAACTCCTTCTCTGACAAGGCTGGCCTCAGCACAAGCGTCTAGGACAACTGAGAGTGTCGTTGTATTAACCTGAACACCCGCCCTTCTCATGTCCAGGAACAGCAACAGACCATCTCTGTACATCATATGCTTCACATATCCACGGATCATCGAGGTCCACGACACCACATTCCGCTCCGGCATGGTCTCAAACATCTTCCTTGCCTCTGACAAGTTTCCATGCTTGCAGAGCCCATCGACCACGGCGCTCCACGATATGACATCCCTCACCGTCATTCCCTCGAACACCCTGAGCGCCATGTCAAGCTCCCCGGCCCTCAAGTACCCAGCCATCAGCGCGTTCGAGCCTACTGGGTCACGCCACCGCGACGGCATTTCAGCATACACAGCCTCGGCCTCACGAAGCATCCCTGCCCTGGCGAGCCCCGAGATGACGGCGCCATAGGACACCGCGTTCCTGGCCGGCATCTTACAGAAGAGCGCGTGGGCGGCGGCTGGCTGCCCTGCGCGGAGGTAGAGGGAGAGCAGGGCGTTCCAGGAGGCGGCGTTGCGGCGGGGCATATCGTCGAAGACGAGGCGCGCGGAGGCGACGTCCCCGTTGTCGGCGTAGGCGGTGAGGAGCGCGGTCCAGGAGATGACGTCCCGGCGGGGCATCCGGTCGAACAGCTCCTGGGCGTCGCTGAGGCGGCCGCGACGGCCGTAGGACGTGAGCAGCGCGTTTAGGTGGGCCGTGTTGGGACGGCGCGGCGGTGGCTCCTCTACGTATCGGCCGGCAACGCCGGTGAGAGTGGCGGTGGCCGAGGCTCTTGGCAGTCGAAGTCGCAGCGCAGCCATTGTTTTGGACCGGGCGGAACCACCGTATGTGCGAGTGGGGCATGAACACCGGCTGCCGCCGGAGAAGGGACAAGTCAACTGAAAAGTAAGGGCACATTTGGTTCAAGCATTAATACTGACATCTCCATATTTTTGGCAGCAAACAGTAGCCACTCAAGCTCAGGGCATTTGGTCTCAGCAACACTTTTCAAGAATCTTACCTTTCAGATACTCGTTTTTTCGGTTCACTTTTGAAACCACGGTTTGCCAAACTCGTTGCAAAAAAGTAAAACAAACTGTGAAAAGTAACTCAAAACATGCCATGCTTCGACAAATTCGAAGCCACAGCTTGTAGGTGGCAAGATCCTATACATTGGTGCAAATATGTATGCATATCATTAACACCTCTGATGGTGATTCTTAATATCAACAATTGCACATGTTTTACTTTCTGCACTTATGTCATTTATATAACACAATTTTCCTGATGTATGTACATTTGAGTTTGATTCGATGGTTTTGGTACAGAACTCCAAGCGATGTGATACCCCACCGTGTGAGGGGGAAGAAGATAATCAGTAATCATAAATGGGAAAAAATCTATGATGATTTAACATCACATGGAGACGAGACGAGGAACATGAGATCATTTTGTCTACCATAAGAACAGTCATACATCTGAATATCTTGATCACATCCTCTACGTCAAAATGGGATTAATCTCCCTCGAAGAAAACTGAGATCAATTTACAACAGTGGCATGTGTCGATGCTATGGAGATGACAGAACGTAAATCAGGCAAATGTATGAAACCAGAGGGTTGATGCTATGGAGATGACAGAACGTAAATCAGGCAAATGTATGAAACCAGAGGGTTGCAGCTTCCTACCTAATCTTCAAGCTTCAACCTCACAACAATGTAAGCTCTTCAATCGAGCTAGCGGAGCAGCAGCCTCTAAGCTATCCATAGGTGATTCATGTCAAAAAAATAGAACACCAGCCAGCCAAACTCACCGGCTGGGACAGAAGGAATGCTGACTAGCAAGTGAATGATAGATCGCATCTCGCTATCTGTAGTTGCAGCAGGATGGGCGACCCCGGACCAACTTCTCCCACAAACATAGCATCTGCCTTGGTGACTGATAATGTGCCGTGTAGTAGTTCTCGAGGCAACCGTACTGGCAGAACTTCCAGCTGTGAGAATACCTGACAGGCATAGTAGAATTGAACTTCTCCACCCATAGCCCCATACTTACATCCTCCATCTTGAAAAGCTGCAAGGCATAGCCAAGAGTGTTTGACATAACACGATAGAAGTTATCAAAAGGCAGTACGTAAGATCAATGGAGGCTCACCCTTAAACTCTGATTGGCATGCTGAGACACGATGAATTTTGCTATGCCACCAGAAATTACATAGCCGGGACCATTTGCATAAGGCGGGTAGATATCTTCGGGCCACTCCTGCATTTGATATGAGTAGAGACCATAATGAAGATGGTGGCGCATATGTCGGCAACACAAAAAGGATTTGCAATAAGCAAAAATACAAGTTCATGGTGGGCATTTAGCAAGAACAGCCATTTCCTAGACTTAAACTAATACCACATAAGTGGTCCACTCGGCCTTTAAGAAGGCAGTAAAACACAGCTCACAAATTTGTAAGACTAACTTTCTTGGTTTAAAAAATCAGATAAGCAGTAACGCATTACTCACGAGGTTGCAGCTCCAAAGCAATAATAAATGAACTTTGAATAATCAACTGATTAACTTAGGGCTATTGCTTTAAAAAATTATAATACCTCCTCCGTAACTGCCCATTTCCCAGTTCTCAGTGGTCTATGCAAAAGGTTAAGGTTTCCCATATATAATGGTTTGTCCAAGGAGTACATCTTGATGTGTCTAAGAACCACATCTACCCTCACAAATGTATCGTCGTCGCATTTCATGACATGGGCAGCTGTCAAGTTCTGGGCCTGCAAGGTGATATGATGAGCAGATGTCAGGTTCGTCATAGAATTCACTGTGCATAGCGGCTAGTTTTCATGTAACTTTCATGATACCCATAGACTATAATCCCTGTTTGGAGGGCTCCGTTTCTCCTATAAGTGACTCACGAGGAGTTACATGAAAGGTAATCAAGCTCCTCACTCCAAAGCGGGTTCCATGCCAATAGTTACTCTAGCAACAACTTTCTTGGTAGGGCTTAAGCTTCAAGCTCAAACAGGCCTATATCACCTCTGTTGAGATAAGCAATAAGTGCGGGTGCAAATTGGTGACCCTTAGGGTACCCTCCAAGCTTCTTTCGTTCAAACAAATGAACTAGAGAGGGTTGGAGGGTAGCCTGAGGGTCACCAATTTACACCTCTGGCAATAAGGCCATTACCATTTATTGAGTACAGGTTTACAGCTTCTAGTTGGCATTGGAATGTCAATGGCATAACTGTAGCAGAAGTCTAACAGAAGATGATGATAGCAAAGAGGGTCTCACCCCATACTCACAAATAGCGATCGTCTTAAGAACTACCAGTTCATAACGATCTATGAACGGCAAAATGACAATATCTCCAAAGTACTCCGCTTCTTTCTTCAGCATCACATTGACCTCTTTCCTAGAATTCTGCAACCACAATTTGTGATGAACAACATTACCGCATGTATTGATTTCCTAGAGAACATTTATTTTTCTTTCCTTTACGACATGATAAGCATGCTACTGAAGTACTGATATTTCCCATCATTGTAGTGCATGTGGTAAACAAGATAATTAAGTAAATACTGTGCTAATAGTTTTTTCACTATGATGTACTCCCTCTGTTTTTTAATATAAGATGTTTTAGGTGGTACACATGTTGTCTATATACACACTAAAATGAGTGAACATGCACACAAAAATGTGTCTACATACATTTGTGTGCATGTGCATGTGGACAAAAGCTAAAACATCTTATATTAAAAAACGGAGGGAGTAGTAGGTAAAATTATAAGGCTGGTGAAGCTATATCAAATAATTATAGCAATCAAAGCATGAAAGATGAACAGTATATAGCCAGCATAACCCTCTGTATACAAGAAATTTCAGCCCAAATTTTGATTGTGCGTCTGTATCAGATCTGTGGCCCACATATTACAACTTGTTTCTTGTACTTCCATAATTCCATTATTCCAATCTACACACTGATCATGCCAATAAAAAAATCTAAAGATGCACAAGGCAAACTATGCCTACCCCAACTTGTTTGGGAAAAAAGGCTTTGTTGTTGTTGTATGCACAAGGCAAACTAACGACAAAGACACTTTCCGCGAAGATATTATTTATTTTGAATGCATAATTTGCTTACCAGTGCAACAAAGAATCGTGCTACTACTTTAGAAGACCTAATCTCTGAAGTTTGCATCCAAGTTTTTCTCACAGCCATGCGTTCAGCAAAATGATTCGATGCCGAGAGTATTCCGATAAAAAGGTAAACTGGACCACTTGGCAGTGGTTGGGACCTCCATTTATCTGACATCTCAAGGACTTGCTGAAGCGAAAAACTGGGATGGGACATGGGAAGAGCAGTGGCATAAACTGAATGGACATCCACATCGCCCTTAACATATAATCCTGTTGCGTCTTCAAGAGTGAATCCCTGTAAATGATCGCCTTTACACATTAGTGTTTCTTCTAAATATCATTATAAAAAGGACAGCAGGACGAACATATCTAAAGAACATACTGGTCGATAAGGGAAAGATGTCACGTGGCGACCACCGACATATATGTGGAAACCTTCAACTCCAGCTTGTATTGTAAGAACAAACAGCCTGTCTTCTACAAAGGGGAATGGCCATGTCATTGCCGGTTTCTTCGCACGCCCTATGAACCTCTTTAGCCATGAAGTTGTCTTGGATTCTTTTGTGTCAACGATATCATCGCGTATCCACTTTTCACATTTGGTGAACCCATCGACTGTCCAAAAATATGAAATTGTAGGTTTTAGCCAAATATGCTAGCCTGAGGATAAAAGGACATATTGTTACCAGAGGAGCTATCACCTTAAGGTTTTCATTTTGCAATAAAAAGTAGGAACTAAGATGAATATTCCAAAAAAAAATGACAGTTTGAAGAAACCTTCATATTACTTCAAAATTTTAGTCAATAAGGTATGATAGGGGAAGCACCTCCAATGCATAAAGGAACATAACTTGTGAAAAGATAAAATTAACGGCTTAACAAAGGCAGCAATAACAACAATAATCTCAGAAGTAAGTGCCGGACATATCATATCAGGTAATATTTGGACGGATGTGAAAGCAAGCACTTCCCGGAAATTCCAATGCAATTGCAAGAAATATTCCATACTCCATAGAGCTATTCATAATTCTGTATAATTCTGACATGCTAACGCATGGTAGATATTAACGTACTGATGAATAAGCATAGAAATTGTATGTCTATATGGAACTGTGATTATTAGTGGTACTAGTTTAAACGGATATTATTCAACAGTGAGACGCACTAAAGCTCTAACATCGTAATCTCATATACAAGTTAAATAGAACTCTACCATAGCAAAATGGCAATGTCCTCAAAATTTAAGTCCCAGAGTTCCTAATACATAGGTAGAAAAGTCCTCATGTGTTGGGCTCTTTGATACTTTGATCGAGTAAACAATAGCCATTCCATCCATGGGCTAGAACTGAGAAGCAGCTGTAGTGGTTAACTGATCCTCATAACGCTACAGCAGCAGTAATGATTAACAAGTTCTAAATAGAAACATGGCAATATGGCTTTAGGCTGGCAATACCTCTGCATTAATTTGACAATGCAATTAATTTGTCTTCCCATATCTCCACTAGCAAGTAGAAAGAATGCTAGTTCGATAACCACATAACTAATAGTACTACCTCCGATCCGAAAAAAGCGTCGCATGCCATACGTACCGGTTATACTAGCTAGGTTGTTTTCGTACGAATCTTTTAAGGGATCGGAGGGAGTAACAAATAACGACGGATGCTCCCTTAGAAAATAACGATGTAAGATGCAGGCTAGGATCGAAGAAGAACACAATGTACCCTTATCTTCGTTGTCCTCGGGAGGTAAGCCGTCACAGCGCTGCGCGGCGCCCCACTGCATCCGGTAGCAGGTATTGTGCTCGATGATGGGGCGCTGGCTCCAATCCCCCCTCAGCCTGGGGTTGAGGTGCAGTATCCTGGGCGGGTCCTCACCATCGACAGCCCGCAGGCCCTGCAGCTCGACCATGAACTGCGAGACGTGCACGGTCCCGTCCCCCTGGCGCATCCTGGCGAGCTGCGGCACGTACTCCTTGTGCGCGGACCTGGGCGTGCCGACGACGGTGACGGAGGAGCCGGCGGCGAGGCCGCAGGGCAGGAAGACGACCCTGCCCCGCGCGCGCACGGACACCGCGGCGGGGCACTTGTCGGTGGAGGCGGCGTCGGCAGCGGCGAGCTCCCAGGGGTCCCCAGCGAAGGCTGCGGCGTCCTCCCAGGCGGTGAGCCCCAGCGACCAGGCGTCGTCGGCCATGCGGTCGAGCGCTGAGCGGTTGCGAGCGGCGATGTCGGGCAGTGAGACGCGGTCGTAGCGGTGCCAGAAGGGCTGGACCTGGAACAGGGTGGCATTGGAGGTGGCTGAGGAGGAGGTGCCCGGGAGTAGGAGAGGTGGCAGGTGGTCCGCGGAGGACGGGGAGGAGAAGGCGGGCTCGACGACGGCGAGGTCGGAGGTGGCCATGTCGAGGACGCGGCGGAACTTGAGGGAGATGAGGATGAGGTAGGCCACCGCCGCCGCGAACACCAGATGCGACGGCCGCCACCGCCGCGCCATTGCCCTCGCTCAGCAGCCCGTAGCCAACCCCGCTCTCGCCCCACGCCGTGGGGGGGAGACGGCGATCTCTGTGGGGTCAAGCGGCGAGGGCAGGCCGTGCCGCGTCGCGCCTGCCGCCGGCGAGCGGCGGCGGGAGTGCGGCCGGATCTAGCGAGCGGGGAGGTTGCGTGGGATCGGAGGCGGGGGGCGGAGTTGGAGATGCGCGCGCGTGCGTGCGCGGAGGTCGGAGAGTGATGGGGGGAATGGAGAGGCGTCGTGGCCGCCTGGCGCCTGCCCGTGATGCGGACTTGTTTTTTTTTTTCTGTCTGGTTTGGCTCCGGCCGGCCGGCTTCGGAGTCCACGCTTCATTGGCTGGCCGGTCCGGTGCGATCCGGACCGTCCTATATCCAGTGCCTCGCTCAAGCCCAGGCGACTGTCGGATGCAGGTGGACGGTGGATTTGAGGCCTCAAGGCAACGTGTGCCGGTCCGGTGCGATCCGGACCGTCCTATATCCAGTGCCTCGCTCAAGCCCAGGCACACGTTGCCTTGAGGCCTCAAATCCACCGTCCACCTGCATCCGACAGTCGGATGCAGGTGGACGGTGGATTTGAGGCCTCAAGGCAACGTGTGCCTTGCCTTGAGCGAGGCACTGGATCTCGGTCCCCTAGCTAGCCACGTCTGACTGCCAGTGTAGCTAGCTGAGATGGCGTTTCATGGAAACTAGAAGGACACCGCGCGTGTTGCAGCGGTATCTTTTAAGAAATTTAATAAAACGCATGAAATCTGAAATTGACTAAAGAAATATGCAAGATTTAGTTAATCATGGTAGTAAAGAGGCTTTAAAAAATTAGACATCGAATGTATTTGTGGTTTATAATTTAAAGATCGTTATGATTTAGGAGTGTATCTGATTGATATAGATAAGCTTGTCAACGGGTTAAAAAAATAGATGTTGTGGATGGCTTGCACGAAGATAACATGCACATTGCCTCATAATATTTATATAAACTTTTTGAGTGAATACATATAAAAGAGTCCATAATTTTAATAACTGCTATATGATTTTCATCATTGAAAATAATTGGCAAAAAGTTCACGGGCGAAACTAATTCCGGTGTTCTACTTGCACATAATTTACTTGTGTAACTACATAGCGACATGGTGTGATCTTATCGTTCGAGCTTAAAAAACTGATGTGGACAATTTGATGGGCTAAAAAAGATGATGTGGATGCTTGAATTAGAGATAGAAAATAATTAATGGATGTTAGTGGGATGACATGGATAATTGATTGGCTAAAATAGCAAGTGATGTGGATAGCTTGCATGTTGAGATAGAAAAATATTAACTGCACTTAGTGGGGTTTTGCTTTATAAGAAGTATAGATCTCGATTGGCCTATACAAAGTTGATACGAATACAAGTAACAGAAAATTAGGACCATACAAACAATTGTATTGTTGCACCACAACTATAGCACACCCACGTCCCTCATCGTCGTAAAAGAAGAACACCGACAGTTGGTACATATTTTGATGTTGAGAAACCCCTTGTTATTAGGCATTAACAACCTGTGATAACCACCAGCCCCATAGACTGGATCTAGCATGATAAAAAACATCGGCCAGAGTAGCCCTCTGAGCCTCTTCAACACGTGAACTAGGGCCGACACCATCCCACCCTTCAACAGGCGGCCGGATCCCTCACTGTTTTTCATGAATCCGCAACAGTCAACACCAGTGTGTCTTATGCCTAGGCATGGGCAGCCCGAACCTAGAAAACTCGGGCCGGGCTCAAAGCTAAAATTCCAGCATGTTGTATATTTTTGTGCTGAACTCAGGTATGGGTAGTCTGGCCCAACCCGAACCGGCCAAAATTCCTCTTTTTTCTCCATTTGGGTCAACATTTTACTTTTATAACCGTGCTGGCCCAACGAGCATGCGTATCTAGGGGATGAATTTTGTTGGCTCACAGGGAGTTAAAACAGAGAGCGTACTATTAGCATCTCTAACACATTCCAAAAAATTCTAAACCTTCAAACCAGTTTGAGGTACCAAAATTGGTTTTACGGTTTACAGCTGCATCTCGCAAAACAGTTACAAATTTTTTTTAAAGACTTTGCGCTGCAATTTTTTGTTAGATCATGGCGGCAAACTATGCAACATACATCACAAACAATGGTTCATACATAATTAATTTAAACAACAGTTTTTAGAGCTACATTTTCATTTAAACTACCAAATCAAAAGCTAACATAACCAAAAGGTGCCAGTGGAAAATCTTCATCGGGCTTTCTGGAGGAGGAATACACCTAGAAGTAGCTATGAAGGTGTCATTCCTCCTCCGACTCCCGCTTAAGATGATATAAGACCTGTGTCATCTCCTAACATGTTATCATTAGAGTAATAAAAACTTCACCACGGGTTGTTTGAAGTTCTTATTTCATTTTTGTTATTATTTGGCAAGAAGTAGAAGAGAAAGAAAAATGGAAGGATCCATGATTCTCGCTTGGCACAACTCCAATTGACTTGGCTTAGCCCGGCTTGATCTTCTACTTTCCATTTTTAAAAGTGATTTTTTAACTTGCGTTTTTAAAATTGATTATATCTATACGCAACCTCGTGGAAGGTGAATCATCTTTTTCTTGGAAAAGATCTTAGAAGGTTGATTTTAAGATTTTTTTACGAAAACGCCCGGCATTTTGATAGTGACATATGAAACTCGGGACAAGAAGAAGAATAAGAAGATTATTATTATTATTATTGCACCGCCTACGCATTCATCGTGATTGCGGATCACTTCAAACTTCTCATTCTCGTTTAGGGTAAACCGCTTAATTACCATGGGACAACTGCATGCTTTGTCGACAAGGTACTTACGAGTGTATTTCTATGGGCTTTGCGGCAGGGAAAAAGCATGGTCCACAGTATCATTTAATCTGGAAAATCACACATAAGATAATGCATTTTCATTCCAAATTTTTGTATGAACCAACAAGTACTTGACAGTACAATGTTGATTGATAAAAAAATACGTAGAGATATAAGCTCTGTACAGCTATATGGCTGATTTCACTGTGTATACCGTTATACTCCACTTTACGAGCTGCATGGAAGCACCGTCTTGTTTACTTCTTTATTTCATTATTTTGTCAGAAAAACATTGTTGTTCGTATCTAGCGTCATTCTGAAACCCGCTCTACCGTCAAGTAGCACTGCGCTGTTGTTTTACTTCACTCCCTCTCCGGAGGCAGAGCAAGCAGTACAGGGCGCCGGCGACGAAGAAGCTGACGAACCAGCCATTGTCGTAGGCCACGACGAGTGCCTTGGGCACACTCGGCAGCACCCCTACCTTGTGCAGGAACCCCGGCACGACTGCGGTGAATCCGGCCGCCATCGCCACCATAGCAGCGGCGTTGAATCCGCCCTGGAAGTAGTAGGGGCTGCCGGCTTCCTCGGAGTAGAGCGCGTCAACATCCAGCGCGGTGCGCCTCACGAGGTAGTGGTCGGCGAGGACGACGCCTCCAATGGGCCCCATGAGCGCCGCGTTGCCGAGCAGCCACGTGAAGACGAAGCTCTCGCTGGAGCTGAGCAGCCGCCACGGCTGGAAAGCGATGCCCAGCATGGCCGTGACGAGCGCGCCCTTGGCGAACGTGAAGGTCCGCGGGGCGAGCGCGACGAGCGTGTTGGCCGGCGCGACGACGTTGGCGGCGATGTTGGTTGTGATGATGACGAGGCTGATGCCGACGATGGTGAAGACCTTGGTCGCTGGCCCGCCGATCAGGCCGAGGAGCTCGATCGGGTCAGAGATGACGCGGCCGAAGATGGTCTCGGTGGAGGAGGTGATGGCGAGGCCGGCGAAGGTGAACAAGGCCATGAACACAGGCAGCCCCACCTGGCCGAGCACCTGGTCCGCCTGGCTCCGCGCGTACCGCGCGAAGTCCGGGATGCTGACGGACACCGTCGACCAGAAGCTGATGTTGGCTGTGAGCGCCGGAAAGAAGACCTTCCAGAACTCGTCGCCGGCCAGACGCGGCGGCAGCGAGAGGACGGTCCCGAAGCCACCGGCGGAGACGTAGGCCCAGGCCAGCAGCACGGAGGTGAGCGCGACGAGCACCGGCGCGGAGTACTGCTCGAGCTTCCGGATGCCGTCCATGCCGCGCATGATCACGGCGAGCTGCGCCGCCGTGAAGGCCAGGAGGCACGCGATCTCGAGCGCCGAGGCCCCGAGCCCGGGCACCGGCGCCAGCAACGGCGCGTACGTCTTGAGCCGCGCGGGCAGGAGGAGGAAGATGGCGCGGCCGCCGATCCACGACTCGATCCCGAACCATCCGCAGCCGATGAGCGCGCGGAGAAGGGCCGGGACGTGCGCGCCGCGGACCCCGAACGCGGCCCGCGCGAGCACCGGGAACGGCAGGCCGTGCGTGACCGCCGGCGCGGCGGTGAGCACGAGCGTAGCGAGCACCACGAGGTTGGCGAACGCGACGGTGGCGACACCCTGGACCGCCGACATGCCGAGGTCCACGAGGCTGCCGGCGAGGTAGTAGGCAGGCACGCTGACGACGAGGCCCACCCAGAGGCTGGCCAGGCCGAAGGCCGTCATGGTGCGCTCCAACTTGGGCGTGGGCGCGAGGTCGTCTGATCCGCCCGACCCGTGCCTGGGGCACACGGGCATGATCCTCCTCGCCGTCCCGCCGTGAGGGAGAAGCAGAGGCGTCGCTAGACCCGCCGGTGGCACGCGAGGGAGAAGTGGCAGCCTCGGTGGCGAGCTCGGCGACACGAGGAGGTGGTGCAGATTGTCGGGACGATGTGGTGTGTTGATCAGAGCTCTCGACATGGCCATGGATGTGACGGACATGGTCGCGGTCTCGTGACGCGGGAGAACCAGGGGAATGAACGAGAGGAAGGGATGGCGCGAAATATTGCTGGGCTTCGTTTGTAGGGAGGTGATAAGGGAAAGGGCACGTGTTACGTGTAGGGGGGCCTGCATCTGAGGAGCCGAAACCTGGTTGGTTACACTACACCCGGGCCAAGGCCTTGGGCAAAAGATCAAATTTGTTTGGACGCGTCTAACCAACGGCCGCGCGTTGGTTCGTCAGGAACGGCCGACCAAAAAAGGAAGTGGTCTTCCTTGTTCCCGCATCGCTCCCGACCGCACGCCCCGGCCCGGCCACGAGCGCCACCCGCTGCTGGCCACCGGCCACGAGCACCTCCCCGGCTACCCGCGCTCGCCGCCCACGGCCCACCGCCCGCCGCGCGCCCTCAATCCTGAGCGTCCTCCGTCTGCCCTGCGCGTCAGCTTCCCGTGCGTCGAGGTCGTGTCCTCCGGCTGCACTGCGCAGCGAGTCAAGGGCTGCCGAGCCGGTTTCCCGTGCGTGGAGGCTGCATACTCTGGCTGCTCCGCACGGCTGCATCCATGGCGCGCCGCAGAACCGCCTCCCCTGTGGCCCCGTCCGCCGCCTCGCCGTCTCCTGCGCCGGCTCCATCGACGAGGGCTATAGCAGGTGTCGTCGTGGACACTGGCGACGGCACCGAACTCGTCCCTACATCCACAAGATGGTCGAGGCTGCCGCAGTGCCGCTGCCCTCCCGTGGGGGTGTCGACCCTTGCGTGTGTTGCATCTGCCTGCCTGTGCGTGCTAGCTTCCTGTGTGTGTTTGCCAGGTGCTAGCTTCGTGTGTATGTGGATCGGATACGATTATACGAGTATATGCTACACCTGCAACGAATTGTTTGAATTTGCTGCCCTAATGCTGCCTGCGGAAGACGACCACACGAGGCTGTGGTTGGGCTTGGGTTGGGCCAGCACAAGGAGAGAGATGAAGGGAGAACATGTTTTTTTTTTACAAAGTACAGTAGTTGTTTATTTTTATCAGATAGTTGCCTAACAACACAAATAAGTTGCTCATTTCGTTAGTTTCGTTACTAAACGTATTAAACCAACTTTGACAAGAGGTAAGCAACTTTTTGTGGAACGAAGCAACTTCATAATAGCTCTTTGGTTCCAGGCGAAACAATTTTAGTGTGCCCTGAAACAATTTAAAACATGCAACCTCACAAGCAACAATGTGCAACTTTCATAGTAGCGGCAAACAATTTTAGAATTATGTGTGGAGGCAACTTTCCAGTGGTAGAAAATTACCAACTGCGGGACATAACTTTTATGCGCGAGGAAGCAACTTTCATATAGCGATAAGCAGCTTCGCAACAACGATGTGCAACTTCACAACGAAATAAAAGCAACTTAGTGAAAACTTTAGAATTAATAGTATGCAATTTCGTAGGCAACTATACAAATGGCGGTAGACAATTTCATGCAGCGGTTGGCAACTCACAAGAATTATTATTTTTTGAAAATTTCCTAGCAAATTAGGAGCTTTGGCTTCGCTCAGATGGCTCATGAGCCAGCCGCCAGAAGCCCAGCACAACTAATCCAGCAGCAAGGTTTGTGTCAAGAAAAACAAAACAGCAAGCCCATCCCCTCCTGTCCCGACTCCCATGTCTTCTCCCCTCATCGCTAGTACGCCTCCAGCTGCCAACACCGGATGCGACCACCGAAGCCATCGAGGGCATGGCATCGCGAGCCAGCTACCTGTGCTGCTGTAGCGCCCAGGTGCCGTCCTGGAGGTTGGCGAGGTGGAGCACTGAAAAAATGAAGAAACAAAAAAGTTACAACTTACTTGTATTGAGTTTTATTTGTTGAAAGCATCAACCTTATTCATGATGAAAATAGTTTGTCTTGAAAAAATGAATGTAACAATAGATAAAAGTTCTAGTTTAATGTTCATATTTAACAGAATATTCAACTGTAGTGTAATCGCTGATATGGACATGGAAATGAAGTTGCTTTAATTTGTCGACGAAATCTGTCAAAGTTGATTCAGTTGCAAGAAGTTGCATCATAATTGCCTATCAGGTGTAATAAGCACTTGCCAAAAAACACCTACTAATTTGCCTACCATACTGATTTGTTGCCCAATATCAATGATAAGTTGCCTATAACACCTATTAAGTAGCCTACAAATACTGATTTGTTGCCCAATATCACGGATAAGTTGCCTACAACATATGAACTTGCCTAAAAACACCTACTCCCTCTAAATCCCTAAAAACTGTCGCAGCTTATACGTATGACTTGAACGTGTTACGTTATTTTGTCACGACACTAAAAACGGATCAAAGGGAGTATTAATTTGCCTACAAATACTGGTTGTTGCCTAATATCGTGGATAAGTTGCCTACAACAAAGGAAATTGCCTAAAAAACCTATTAATTTGCCTACAAATACTGATTTGTTGCCTATCAGCACATAGTAGTTGCTCAATCATGCCAATTTGTTGCTTAATAATTGGTCAATTACACCATTTAATAATAGTTGCTCAATTATGTTATTTGTTGCCTAGTGGCATAAAGTAGTTATAGTTTGCCCAGCGGCACCGCGGTTAGCAAATTGTGGTACGAGAGGTGAAGCAACTTTGTTGTACGATGCACCAATTTCCTAAGAGCGGTAAGAAAATTTAATGTGCAATGAGGTAACTTCAAAAAATCGATAAGCAAACATCACGACAATATGAAAAGGTCGGTGCACTTTGAGGTTACAAAGATGCTAAAACAAACAGGCGAAGCGACTTTGGTGTGCGCATTGAGACAACTTCATAACAGCGACAAGCAACTTTGGGGTGCAACTGAGACAACTTTACAACAAAAATAGACAAACTTCACAAACAACGGTAGGCAACTACACAACAATTAAAAGCAATTTTTGGTACGAGCTGAAGCAACTTTGGTGCACTGAGAGCATCTCCATCGGCACCCCAAAAGAACCCCCTCAAAGGTCTATTTGAGTTCCGGACATAAAAAAGCCAACACTGACACTCCCAAGTGTCCGGCACCCCGAAACGTACACAATTTTGAGGGTGCCAGACAAAACTATTGCCTTTCTGCATACTTGCCTATGAATTTAGCCTACATGCCCTATGTTTATGCTAAACATGCAGTAGAAGTACTTGGCTAGGAATCAAGTCTAAGTTTCAGTAGCCTACAAGAATAATTGCACTGTCTAAGTTGCCTTACTGCATACTGTGTGGTTTCTAGTTTGACGCTTACAATAGTTTCTTCAAATATTTCATTACTCTTGTTGAAAAAAAGTTTAAGAAAGAATTTTGCCTAATGGGGACATATGTTTGCCTGTAATTTGCATGCCTGTATGAGCTACGAAATTGCCTATACCAACAAAAAAGTTGCCTACAGTGGTAATGGTTATTGATGGGTACATAAAAACGATAATGGCCTACTGGAGGTACAAATTGCCTATAACAATTAAAATGTTGCTTATATTGGTAATAACTATAAAGTTGCCTACTGAACGTACAAAATTGCCTATAACAACTAAAAAGTTGTCTATATTTGTAATAACTAAAAAAGTTGCCTAGTGGATTTAGAAAATTGCGCAATATAGATTAAAATTTGCTTATTAAAAATGTTTAAAGTTGCATAAAATAACTATGGAGTTGTCGGATAAATGGTGCATATTACTTGCAATCATGGACAGGACTAGCGCGCGGGCTTATTGGTAGGAACGAGTAGTCTGCTATTTTTGGAAAGGCTACCTATAGCCGAATCGGACTTGCGAAAAAAAAGGCAAAACATCACGTGCTATCCACCCCCAGCAAAAACAACCCAGCGTGCTTATTTCGAAGTTGGTTCATTTTCAAACAAAATCGTTGCTTATTTCGAGACTGCTATTCTACTTACAAACGCAAAGAAACCCATGATCGGAAACAAAAATCTACTTACTACCAATTAACAAGACTGCTATTCCACTTACTACCAATTAGGCAACTTTTAGTAACTTTGTTGCTTATTTTGAAGTTGGTTCAGTTTCAAAAATTCGTGCATAATTGCCTAACTGCTGTAGTAAGATGGCCTACATGCCCTCTGTTTTTTGCCCATAAAAATGTAAAAAACATGGCATCCAAACATAAGGCCTAACTGATATAGTAAGATAGCCTACCTTGCATAATTGCATAACATGGAGAGAAAATGACTCATGTAAGAAGCATGGCATCCAAAACTCAAAATATAAACTCATACTGGTTAGTTGCCTAAAAACTTACTACATAATTGTCCCCATTACAAACTTTAAAAAAGTTGCTTGGATGGTTGAATAACTACTGTTTAGTTGCCTAATTTTTTTTTAACATAGTTGCCCATTTAAAAAATTAAAAAGTTGCTTGGAAGGTTGCATACTTGCGGTTCGCCAACTTGAGTGTTGTACGTTGAAAAAGTTTCCTTAATAATTTGATACTTTCGTAGAAGAAAAAATGCATATATAAGTTGCCAGTGAAAGCCTAATTGCAAGGTTACATAATTAGCTGGTTAGAATCATGCCTTGTAGACCCATTGTAAAATACAGCAAAAAAGTTGCTCCGATGGTTGCATATTGCCTGAATTCAGGTGCAAAAACTTAAAAACTTGCCTATGCTGGTTCACCAACTTGAATTGTTGTACCTTGAATTTTTTTCCTAAAATAATATCATACTTGCCTAAAAAATACGAGACTAGTAAAACCCTGAAGATAAAATTGCCAACACAGAAGTTGCTTGACTACGGCAACTAACCTCACTTGGGTCTTGCCTTGAACAATCATCCATCCTGCTTATTCCTTCGCTCCTAGAGAAATTCGAGCCTGCTTAGAATAAAGCATATCCAATCAAAAATGCTAGATGAATCTGAAAGGCATGACAAATTATGCGAGAATAATATGAATCTGCTTCTACCATACAGAAAATGGTACATGAAAAGTTGAAAACTGCATACCCCTGTGCACAGAATTGAAACTGAAAACTACATGGAGCCTGAAGATTTGTTTCTAATTATATCCACAAAATCGAGCATGCAGCCGAACCAAATCGAAATCAAACAGCTACGGTTTTAGTGGATGTCAAGTGCATCAACGAAATTGACAGAGGAATAACATGGCAAAACCTAGGAATCAAAGGTGCGGATCTATGGAGCGATCTGCTAGACAAGCACAACCTGCACAGCGACCACGGTGCGAGGGTTTGAGATTTGGGGATCAGGATTTTTAAGACACTGACCTCACAGAAATTCGTCAATTCGGCCAGTGCAGCACCTCCTCGGGCTTGTCGGCGACCGCCGTCGCTGCGCCGCCTCGTCGGACGCTGCCTCCCCTCTCACTGCCTCGCTCTAGCTCGGGGGTAATGGCAGCACGAGGCGAAAGCAAACACAGCCCCGCTCCTTGGACTCGCGAGCCGAAAATCACGCAGCTCCGTCGCGCTCTGCGCCGCCGCCGCGGCGCAACACCGTCCCAAAGTCGATTCGAGGCGGCGACCGCATGTAAGGGTGAGAGAGAGGTCGCCGGGTGGGCGAGAGAGAGCCGAGGGGAGGATTGGGAAATGGGGAACGACAAGTGCCGACAAAAGACGAGAGGACCTGGTCAACTGTCAGAATGGCGTGCATCTTGACGCAAGAACGGACGACGCGCGCGCGGCCGTTGCATCGTTCCGTTTAACGCACGCCCGTTTATAAGCATTTGGGAATTTGTTTTTCTAAAGCGGAAAACCCTACCTCCATCTCTCTATGGTTCGTACATATAAAAAACAAGTATGCAAAAAAGAAAGAAAAAACTGAAAATTTTACTTTAGCACATGGGCGCATATGCTCATGCAAAACATTTTGAAATGTCAAAAAATTGAAACAAAAATTTCGCGCGCACATGTCGACATTCTATTTGTGCATGCCAAGTTTCAAGGAAAAACCATATTTTTGTGGAATGTGCAAAAAGACAAAAAATGTCTCGTGAAAAAGCATGTTTTAGCATAGGATTATGTTTTTCTACACACAACACAAAAATTGCCGGTTTTGTGTGAAACAACTCCGCGAGCCATAGAATGTCGAGATGAACTGGCGAATTTTTTTGTCCGAACTTTGTAACATTTTCAAAATGTGTTTAATATGCATTTTCAGTGCCAAAACATCACCCTCGAAAAAACAGTCATACGAAAAAGGTGTTTGTGGCGCGAAATATTTGTTGTCGTAAAAATCTGACTTCCAAAGAACATCAGCGCACACGGCCCATGTCCTTGTACTTGTCCTGCCCATCTGTATTTCTTTATAAAAAAATGTTTTGTTTTCCTTTCGATTGCGCGTGTTTGTGTTGCCAATATGTATTTTTTTTAAACCTTTTGATTTACATAGTTTGTTGTATGTGAGTTGTAATTCATCCAAAATGTTGGATCAAATAAAATTATTTTTTGCATTTTGGTACATATTGTAGTCCAATTGTGAGTTGATCATTGTTGTTGTCTTAGCGGTGGAAATTAGTTATTTGATATGGGAGATAATCTCACCACACATGTATTAAGAGGTGAGCTGAATCAAATTTGGGCACATTCCAACTCTCCAACCAAACGAAGGAATAGAATAATTCGATTCCAATTTTTAGCTCTAGCCAAACTATAAACGGAACTATCCCATTCTTCTGGAATGGAAATTTTCGTATAACTTTTTGCTGGACATAAATGACATAGGTAGTTCTTCTCCCTGACAAGTGTTTTCATCTCTTCAATTATTTGAAGAGACCAATAGTCGCGCTGCTATATATGCAGTACCTTGACACCTACCATGCTCAGACGGGTTTAAGTTTTCCTCTCACAACACTGCTCAGGAGCTTCTTTTTTTCCCTTTGCTTTGTTACAAAGGTCTTATGGTTGCCGATGTTCGAAAAAAGGACTCAAGTTTAACTCCAACACAACTTTGATATATCATCAAGGTTAGCTTTTCCATGTATTTTCTTACACAATAATTTTGGTGACTACAATTTAGAACCATCATGAACCATCCTTACTCCCGACAGCATATGTCCTTTCATACTTCATATAGGCAGATAATACTTTGTGGTTGACATGTGAATGAATGGCTCCATGTTATGAATATTATTTTTGCTGAGCTGACATTGCTTTTTTTTGCTTCTATTTGATATTGTTAGTTATCGGTAGCTATTATGTACAAAGCCGTATGCATCTAATCGAGGCAGAGGCAGGATGTCACATCCCAAATTTTGGAACTAAGAAAAACTTAGTTTCACAAGACCCAAAATTCAGAACCAACAAAAACTTTTTGAAATACTTCACTACTGATTGTGTTTTCCTTCCCATTGCTCTGTCTGACCTTTAGGTAATTTGCTTGTTGTAGGAATTTAAATTCAAATATAATATTCAAATAGTTGAATCCATAAAATAATTCAAAGGGAAACATTGAAGTAACTAAAATAACAATTAGGTAAATGATTTAATAAATGTTTGAATAATTCAAATCTTACAATAAATATTACAACCTATTGAATTCTTGCAAAGACAAACAAATCTTCTTATTAAACATAAATTACAACGTCTTTACAACTCTACTACAAGAAACTGAATTTCGAAAAGGAAAATTACAATTGTCTCCTAAACTAAAATGTCTTGTATTCCTTTCTTCTCCTTTTGATCTTTATACCAATATTGTTTCCCTGCAAAACAAATGAAAAGCAAAGACAGAAATAAACAAAAGGGATTAGGGTTAGTATTATCCTCAGTTAGGCAGTGTGATGCACTGCTAAACACATCACTGGATATTATTAGGGACTAAGCATTGTATCTGTTCTTAATCAGCACAGTTTGCCTCAGTACAACATCATAGGCCATAAATCCACTTGTCCAGTGAAAAGAAATGGAAAATCTGTAGATAAGCTCAACCCATCGATGCCAGCTCTTTGAACTGAGCAAGCAGAGGAGCCCACAGCACACATAGTCTTGTGTTGCCATCATCACACTGCAATAGACATGTGATTAACAAGGGCAAAGGGAGTTGTAGGACACAAGCCACACAGCCCTGTTTCACCCACCACCAGAGCATTCACTACACATGCACAGCTACTTCACTCCCAGGAGGAGGATAAGAGCAAGGGACAGCAGTAGCAAGCAAGGAGCAAGCTCATTTCACTCAGCTCAAGTTCATCACCCACACAGCCCACAGTTCATCACTAAACCACAAATCCCTCCACTTTTCACCACTGGATCCTTGCCAAGCAAGAGCAAGATGGAGTCGAAGCTCAAGGCCAAGCAGGAGCAAGGAGAAGGCCAGAAGCTAGGAATAGCAGGCTGGAGCAGGAGGAGCAGTCCAGCAAGCAGAGCAAGCAACAGATCCACAAGAACTACAAGCAACAGATCCACAAGAACTACAAGCAACAGCCCAACATCACCACACTTGAGCACAGGTTGATATTCTATCTCTAGCCAAATGATCTGCTAGATGCACATGGTGTGGTGGAGTGTTTCCCTCAGCTAAGCATAGAAATGCTATGCTAAAATCATCACAGGGAGTTAAATCAAGCAAAGCATCTGTTCTTATTAAATCAAAAGCCTCAGCCTATGCATCATGGGTAAGGGACATAAATCCATCAAATTGAGCAAAGGCACGCAAGCTTTTGTTGCTTGAAATCATATTCCTGTGAATCACACATCCAGTGGGTGTGTTGGGCACAAAACCCACAAAGGGGAGATGCACCACAAGCACAAACATGCACTAATAACACCACTGGGTAGTATAAATATTTTTCCCTAGGCTAAAATAATTAGAATGCTTCTGTGTAACTCGAAGGAGGCATCACAGCAAGCAAAGCTAAATTATTTAGCTCAAGCAAATGAGATATACTAGCACAGGGCATTAATAGAGCATTTCATGAAAGGAACAAAATTATCAGAGAGCAATATCAGAGCAAGACATCACACAGGTTTCTAGCAGAAACGCATCTCTGAGCTCTTGGGTTCAGAGTAGCACACACCAGCATCACCATCACCTCCAACAAATAATATCAGTGGCACACAAGGGTGCTCAGAGAGCAACACCAGAGCAACAACATCGCCCAACACCTAAGAACAGCAAAAACAAAAATTAACCCAACATGCTACACATCACAGAGCACGGCCTTAGGCCAGAGGAGGGGAGAAGAAGGAGAAAAGGGAGAGAAACCTTACCTCTCGCCCATGGCCGTAACTCCACGGCGACGAGGCAGTGCCCGTGTGGCCGATGAAGGAGGACCACGGGAGGAGAGCACACATCAACTTCACCACGCCACGGCCGCACGGGATTGAGTTCCACACCAGCCACGGCCGAGCAGCATGGGCCGGGAGCACGGCAATGCCGCGCTGCCACCGGAACCCTAGGCGTGGATACGGGTCGCGCACGGCTGCATCCGGCAAGGAGAAGTGAATCGCCGGGGTAGATAGGGAGAGGACCGAGTGGCGCATCGTTTGCGCCACGGCACGGTGGCGGAGACGACCGGACCTCGCCGGATTCGTGCGGCGACGGCGGCGGCGGAAAGAGGAACTGCGGGAGGGAGAGAGTTCGGGTCGTGAGCGAGAGAGGCGAATAGAGGGTGTGTGTAACATCCCAAAAATATTAGTTAGTATTAAGATTTCCAAAAGTGAGAGCCAACAAAAACTTTTGCCTAATTATATGTGTTGATCTCTTGCTGTTACTTGTGTGAATTAATCTTGTTGCTTGTGTTATTCCTTCTTGCTAGTGGTTTGTTGTTTGCTCTAAATAAAAGCAAGAAGAAAAGAAAAGAATTGAAATAGCAAATAAAGCAAGAAAAATAAAAGTGACATTTGTGTCCCACAAATTCTCCAAGTGAGAATTTCAAATGGTTTCAAACAAAATTCAGTGGAGTGGGTTTATAAACACTCCCCATTTTGTTCCTACCACTTTCCCCTCTCAAATATTATTTTTGAACTAGTTTTAAAATTCTAAAATCAAAACAAATTGAAATAAATTAAAATGCCTTAATTAAAACACTATAAAAGAAAATGTTTCAAAACATTTTATTATTTTATGCCAATTTTTGTGGAGCTTCTGTACATTATGGGAAGGCCCCACAAATTTTGACAAATTTTTATAAATTGATTTAGTGCCTCAAATAAATCAGGAAGTGCTACTGCATTAAACAGAAGGACTAAAAAGTAATTAGAAGAAAGAAGAAGGAAAAGAGCAGAGCAAGGAGCCAGGGGGTTTTTGCAAAAATGTCTCGCTACCTCTCCGTCGCCGTGTCGTCGCCGTACGCCGCGCGCGTCGCCGTTTCCCCGGGTCCCCCAGGCCCCCCTTGCTCGCAGCCGTCCACGCTCCGTGCCTCTGCAGCCGCCGCAGTCGCTCGAGCACCACGCTCGACCCGATGCCGCCCCTGTCCCCTGCATCTCCGCCGTGGTTAAACGGACGGCGACCGGCCAAATTGGCCCAGCTCGCCGCACCTCGCCACGCAATCCTCTACGCAGAGAACCCTAGCCCACGCCCGGACCCCCCAGACACCGCGCGCTGGCCTCTCCCGCCCTCTGGACGCCGCTGGACTGCGACCACCGTGCGCCGCCGTCGCGCCTATTTAAACCACCCGAGCCCAGCGCTCTCTCCACACCGCCCCACTGTCTCTCTCACTCACCACCCTCTCTCGTGCACCGCCAGGAGGCCGGAGCCTCTGCCGGAAGCCACTGCTGCCCGTGGCAGTGCGCTGCAACCTCGCCGTGCCGAGGTAGGCGACGACCACGGCCTCGCCGTGCTGGCCTCCCATTTCCTTCCCTCTGGCCTCTCCCTGCATCCCTACGATCACCGCACTCACTCACCCCTTGTTCCCCTCTCTTTCGTGCACCAGAGCATCGCCAGGAGTCGCCGGAGCCCGTGCCCGTAGCCGAGGAAGTTCCGGAGCTCGCCGCCGACGAACCACTCCTTCCCAGGAAACGCAACTCGGCCAGGAGCTTCCCCCACATCGCCGCCGTCGATCTGCATCATCTCCGCCGTCCCTAGCCCTCTCAGGTGAGCCAATCGAGCTGCTCGCCGCCGCCGGAGCAACGGCGCCGCCTAATTTAGGTCGTCGATGAACGCGGCCTCTGTGAGCCGTTGGATCTTTGATCCACGGTCGCATACCGCTTCGCGCGCTTAGCCACTGACTGGTGGACCCCGCTAGTCAGATCTTTAAACATTTCCCGCGCGCGCACCGTTTCGTCTGAGTCACTGACTGGTGGACCCCACCTGTCAGGGATTTCAACATTATCCAGAACAGTTAGGATTTCTAATTTTAGTTTCTCTGGAAATTCAGTACTGGACTCATTTTATAAATTCAATAACTTGAGAATTAGGAATCCAAATAAATCAAACTCAATTGTTCTGGAAAGCTTATGAAATTTTTAACCA
The DNA here is from genome assembly GCA_947311845.1 of Poa pratensis. Classification (NCBI taxonomy): domain Eukaryota; kingdom Viridiplantae; phylum Streptophyta; class Magnoliopsida; order Poales; family Poaceae; genus Poa; species Poa pratensis. The sequence continues at coordinate 83,986,396 of CAMZMU010000085.1, forward strand.
ACCCAATTGGTCTCATGTCATTTAATTAAATAGTTAAAAAGTATTATTGAAAATGCCACAGAAGGTTTAAAATCTAAACTTGTTTGTTTCTGATACTCTGTTAGTCCAAATAATTCCAAACCAATTTTGCTAGCTTAGTACTGCCTTGTGTTAGCTCCCCTAATTTTGGTAGAATTAATTAAGCAGTATTAATTGTTGACTTTAAGATAAACCCTTCTGGACTAAAACAAACAAATATGTTTATTGGTTGACCCAAATGAGTTAGGACCAATTTTGTTAGCTCACATATAGCCATGTTTAGTTACCCCTAAAAGGGTTTAATTTTTGGAGCAATAGAATTTAAATGGTAGCTAAAACTTGATTATTAAGCTACTGGATTCAATCCAATGTGTAGGGAGTTTGGTAACTCCAAATGATCCAATTCAAATTGGGTTGTCTTCTACACATCAGTAGCTTTCTATAGAATTTAGTTTGTATTTTTGTGACCAACAGAACTCAAGTTGTGGAATTAAACATGAATAACTAGTTTCTGCCATAATTTGGACTTAATTAAATAATGTTTAATTCAATTTATTTGAAAACCAAATTGTGTGGTTTGTGTGTGCAGTAGCTAATTGTGATGTTTATGATTGTTGTGTTGAGATGATTGCTTGTATAGCTTAGTGATTGGTTGCATTGTTTGTTTATTAATTAGACGAGAACGTTGTCGGATATATCGAGGAAGGAGAGTTTGCTGAAGTTGAAGAACAAGAGCAAGATCACTTTGCCAAGCAAGGCAAGCTATTCTCTGAGCTTGCACTACAAATATGCATCTACTTTCATAACATGTTTTACTCTCAAGCAAGATTTATAAAACCATTTCAAAAGTATATGGAAATTATTTTGCCACCTATGTAGTACAAGATAGTTATATCAAATTATAGGATGGGAAAAACAATTATGTTTTATTCAAAACTCCTTTGAAATTACTTGTGAGTTTATGAATACCGAGATGTCGGTGTTGGAATGGAGAAGTGGAAAATGGTGATGTTTATGAAAAATGCACAGTGTGTCCTTGTACTTACGTCAACCATCCGATACCCTGTGCGACCACATCCACCACATATGGGAAAAGGGCGTAGTCATATAATTTGCTCATATTAGTATGGGTTCCTCAACAACGAGGATGACCTCGTTCCATGAGGGGATGGTCATGGCGACCTACCCCCTGACCTGGGTCCTGGCATCTGAGGATGGGGGATTGAAGGGTTCGCTCGCCGGGCAGAACTACGAGTCCTCACACTTAGGTTTCCCGACGGGGAATCTGGACTGGGTGTTGATGGAAAGGATGATAATTTCGTAGCGGTAGGATCCTATACTAGCATGAGCAAAGGACAGGCTATGGTCGGCGGCTTACTTCGCATACACCTGTATGGCGAGACGTGGCGGACACGATGAGCTGCCGGATGGATGTGGGATAAAAGCGTGCTACCTCTGCAGAGGGTTAAAACTATTCGAATAGCCGAGTCCTCGGATATGGACAGTTGGGAGACCCTACTTTGACCATGTGCAAGTTTTGGAAAAGCTTTTAAGTCAAAAAGAAATTGAAATGGTGGTGTTGTGACACAACTATACCAAATGGAGTGGTATGAGTTGTTGGAATAAATGGACTATGGTGAGCCATGGTCAGAAAAGGAAGGGTTTTGGAGAAACAATAAAATGGTGGTTTCTTTAAAAAGTGATTATAAAACTCTTCTTACCTTTTTCAATAAAGATATAGAGATGTTTTAAACAAACAAAAGTTGTAAGTAAAATAGAACTAGTGCATACTCATGTTGGGGTAGTTTGCGAGTACATTCAAATGTACTCATATTGGTTTCGTCCCTGGCTATTGTCCTAGCCAGACTACGAGGAGGAGCACTACGCCGAGCAGGAGTATGGCGACTTCTATGCGAACTAAGGATCTCCACAAGTCAGCTGCCTGTCGGGTTGTCATCGTTAGAATATGATGTCTACTACGCCGTAGCTTCCGCTGATATATTTGGTTTGGCCCATGAAGGCACCTATGTAAGAACTTGGTCTAAATGACCATTTATGTAAGACTTTTATTCGGTACTGTAATGGATGTAAACTTTGGTATCCAATTCGGATTATGTGCAACGACAGACTGATCACGGGATCGTTGTGTTAAGCATAATCGGGTATTTCGGACAGCTAGTCCGGGGTCCCCACAGACTTGGTATCAGAGCCATCCTGACTTTAGGAAACCTTAGTTAGCATGGTCGTTTGTCAAATGTTACAAAAGATGAATTTCTAAAAAGAAAGGAATGAAGTATTTTCGAAAATTGCTTATCTCCAATCCTCTTACTTATGCAAAATTTTACTCTCATTAAATATTACATTTTCCTTGGTATCCCTAAAATTTTGTACACCTCTCATTAAGTTAAAATTTGACTCACTTGTTGCCCTACTATATTAAAATTTTGATATACTTGTCACCTAACTAACTTAAAATTTTGCTTAAAAATGTAGATGGCACTCCATTGGACCGAGTTCGTTCAGCTGGAGAAGGACAGCAAGTGACGTTTGAGAGGGACTTGTTCGAGTTGACCAAGCTGTTAGGTCGCCCCGCTCCAGAGTTTGAGGGAGCTCAGATTGATGTTCACGGTGTCGGAAGGCTGAGCTGGCTCATCAGATCGTCAGTTCGCAGGAACATCAAGTCTCCCAGTTCCAGGACGCTCATCTTCACCACCAAGGAGGCCACCTGGGTTGATGGTCTCTGTACTGCTACACAGAGGATGCTAGCCCGACTTTGTGAGGAGCACAAGGCGGAGTTAGTAGACTCCCGTTTCCGGTTCTACGGGAGGCGCAACTGTGATGGACACCCTACTCCTTCACCTTACCACCCGATGTTTGGGAGCTACATCATGGACATGGAGATCTTACTTCAGTGCACTCAGGATGATCTGTTGCGCACTAGGATTCAGCTCCACTTCGACCGCGAGTCGCTCGTTGAGCTTCGCGAGAACGAGATGAAGCTGATGGTGGAGAAGGTTGCTCTTCTCAGGAAGAGGGCCCAGCTGAGGAAGACTATCGTGAAGCTCCGCACGAAGGTGGCAGAGCAGGATGGACTGATTGAGGATCTAGAGCACCATACTGACGAGATGGAGGAGGAGGGCGAGGATCTCCGCAAGGAGAACGACGCTTTCCTCAGTGACGATGATGACTTCGTGGAGGAGATGGACTGTGAGGAGGAGGATGATGAGGAGGAGTTAGTTGACGAGGAGGAGGAGCCACTCGAGCCAGTTCTCGAGGACGAGGAGGAGGATCCCGAGGAGCCAGCCTACCAGTCAGATGCTGACGTGTTAGAGCTGGAGGTTCCACCTCAGTAGGCGAGTGACTTGATCACTACCGCAGGATTAGGTTGACCCCCTATAGCTAGTCGAGTAGTAGTAGTGGTTCTTTTGGAAACCAGATGTTATGTATCCTAGATGTAAGGTGATGTTGTAAGCTTGAGGTTGTAAGCTTGATGTTGATGTGAACTCTTGATGTGTTGTTTGTGAAATATAAGTATGTTTGTCTTGTTTAAATCTGTGTGAACTATTTTCATATAAATCTTAGGATTAATCAACCACTTGAGAGATCATCTTTTCCCTTAGTCGAACTTTTCTTGCCTTGTCTCTTATACCCGGTGTGCTTCAGGATGCCACCCCGTCGCAGCAATGCGGAAGGATCAGGATCAGCACCACCACCACCGGACCCAACCCCCACCCAACTTCTCGCGCTTATCATGGAGGAGCGTGAAAATGCCCGGCAAGAGCGCCAAGCTCATCTCGCTGCCTTACAACAACTCGCAGCCGCTTATAACAACAACAACAACAACAACAACAACAACAATGGTGGTAACGGCAATGGCGATGGAAACCAGCGATCTACCTTGGGTGATTTTCAGAAGACCAACCCACCCACCTACTCCAAGGGACTTCACCCACTAGAAGCCGATGATTGGCTTCGCACCATCGACAACAATCTGGAAGTTGCTGCTGTGGGAGAGAATGAGAAAGTGCTGTATGCAACCCACTATCTCGCTGGACCTGCAAGAGCTTGGTGGGAGACTACCAAGACTCTCCAGCCAGCTGGTCATGTTATCAACTGGGCTGAGTTCCAGGAGAAGTTCCGCAAGAAGCACATTCCCATGGACTCATTGAGAGGAAGAAGGATGAGTTCCGTAAGCTGAGGCAGGGAAGTAGAGATGTGGTCGGTTATCTTGAGGAGTTTACCGACTTATCTCGGTATGCTCCTGATGACACCGACAAAGAAGAGAAGAAGATGGAGCGTTTCATGAGTGGACTTCATGATGAACTGCAGTGTGCTCTGGTTATCCATGACTTCCGTGATCTGGAGTCACTTGTGGACAAAGCCATCCAACTGGAGACCAAGCGCAAGTCTATGTATGAAGGTCGCAAGAGGAGGATGAATGCTCAGGAAGGTTCGAGCAGCCAGAAACCCGTATCTTTCAGCAGAACCCCAGGCCTGCCTATCGTCCACCCCAAGCCCACGCCCCAATTTCCCTAACCGCCCGAACAACTTCAACCGCCCCAATGACAATAACCGTCCCAGAGGAAACTTCAACAACTTCAACCCCAATGCCAATGTTGTCTGCTTTGAATGTGGCAACAAAGGTCACTACTCCAGGAATGCCCCAATCCTAAGAGGAATGTCCAGCGCCCCAATGCACCTGCACCGAACAATGGTCAAGGCCGCAATGGAAATGGTAATGGCAAGAATGCCGCACCCCGCGGGAATGCTGCTGTTGTCAGAGGCCGTCTGCACCACATCAATGCTGAAGAGGCTGAAGAAGCGCCAGATGTTGTGCTGGGTACGTTTCTTGTCAACTCAGTACCTGCAACTGTTCTGTTTGATTCTGGTGCTACCCATTCGTTTATTACCAAAGAGTTTGTTTCTAAGGGAGGTTTAGTCGGGAGTCTTTTACCCAAACCAATGTTGGTACAAACCCCAGGACTGTTAGCCAAAACCAACCAGATGTGTTCCGAAACCCCCATAGAAATTGGAGGAGGAAGGTTTGCAGCCGACCTAATTATCTTAGGAAACCAAGGCATAGATGTTATTCTTGGAATGGATTGGTTAGCCAAGTACCACGGTCGTATTGACTGTGCCCGAAGAGCTGTTTCTCTCACTTCTGATGATGGAGTTGAAGTGGAGTATGCATCTGAGACCAGCCAGACCAGACCCGGATGCCATGAGAGCATAGCTCGACCCGCCCTAGATGAGATCCGTGTTGTTCATCTGTTCAAGGATGTTTTCCCAGAAGAATTGCCTGGTATGCCGCCAGACAGGGATATTGAGTTCATAATTGAGCTTATCCCAGGAACATCCCCCATATCCCAAAAGCCTTATCGGATGAATCCGGAAGAACTGGTGAGTTGAAGAAGCAGTTGGCTGATATGCTAAGCAAAGGTCTTGTCCGCCCAAGCGCTTCACCATGGGGATCACCCATTATTTTTGTGGACAAGAGAGACGGTACCACACGCCTGTGTGTGGATTATCGCAAGCTGAATGACGTGACCATTAAAAACAAGTACCCTCTTCCCAAGATCGAGGATCTGTTCGATCAAATGAACGGAGCCCGAGTCTTTTCAAAGATCGATCTTCGGACAGGTTACCATCAGTTGAAGATCCGAGAGACAGATATTCCCAAGACCGCCTTCACCACCCGTTACGGTTTGTTTGAATACACCGTCATGTCCTTTGGCTGACCAATGCCCCAGCCTATTTCATGAATCTCATGAACAAGATTTTCATGGAGTACCTCGACAAGTTCGTGGTAGTTTTCCTTGATGACATCCTTATTTATTCCAAGACCGAAGAGGAGCATGCTGAACACCTGCGTCTAGTTTTGGAAACCCTCCAAGAGCACCAGCTGTATGCCAAACTTAGCAAGTGTGAGTTTTGGCTCAGTGAAGTGGCATTTCTTGGGCATATTGTATCCGCTGGAGGAATTTCTGTTGACCCTGAGAAGATACAAGCCATTCTTGACTGGTTATCCCCAACCAATGTTTTTGAAATCCGAAGCTTTCTCGGACTTGCCGGTTATTACCGCAAGTTCGTCGAAGGATTTTCCAGTATAGCCAAACCTCTGACCCAACTGTTGAAGAAGGACAAGAAATTTGAATGGACTCAGAAGTGTGAGGATAGTTTCCAAGAACTGAAGAAGAGACTAACCTCAGCCCCAATCCTGATCATGCCAGACGTCACCCAGAGTTTCGACGTGTATTGCGATGCATCACGCCTCGGACTTGGTTGCGTTCTGATGCAAGAAGGCAAAGTTGTGTCGTATCTGTCCCGGCAGTTGCGACCGCATGAAGAGAATTACCCAACCCATGACTTGGAGTTAGCTGCTGTGTCTTTGCTCTTAAGAAGTGGCGTCCCTATCTTGCGGGACATCGCTGCGAGGTCTATACAGATCACAAAAGCTTGAAATATATTTTCACCCAGAAAGATCTGAACCTGCGACAGAGGAGATGGATGGAATTAATCAAGGATTATGATATTGGAATCCATTATCACCCTGGAAAGGCTAATGTTGTTGCCGATGCCCTTAGTCGCAAACCTTGCACCCTGAATGCCCTGATCCAAGCCGAACAGCCAGCCTTGTTCAAAGAGTTCCAAGATTTTGGACTAGAGCTTGTTAGCCATGGTTATCTCGCCAATTTAGAGTTAACCCCAACCCTGATGGATCAAATCAAAGAAGCCCAAAAAGGTCATGAAAGCATAGAGGGAATTAGGAAGAAGATTTCCCTCGGCAAAGCACCCGGTTTTACCGAAGATGCTGAGGGAGTGCTGAAATTCAATGACCGTATCTGTGTGCCCAATGTCACGGAACTTAAGGAGTTAATCCTGAAGGAGGCCCATGAGACCCCTTACTCAATCCACCCCGGCGGAACCAAAATGTACCAAGACCTTCGAGAAAGATTTTGGTGGCATGGAATGAAGCGAGAGATTGGTTCATTCGTAGCCAAGTGTGACATCTGCCAGCGAGTTAAGGCTGAACATCAGCGACCCGCTGGATTGCTTCAACCTTTGAAAATTCCCGAGTGGAAGTGGGATGAGATTGGAATGGATTTTATTACCGGACTTCCAAATCCAACCGAGGCCATGATTCAATCTGGGTCATCGTTGATCGACTGACCAAGGTTGCCCATTTCATCCCTGTCAACACCACCTATCGGGGACATCAGTTGGCCGACTTGTATATTTCCAGAATAGTGAGCCTGCATGGTGTGCCTAAGAAGATTGTATCTGATAGAGGCACGCAATTCACCTCAAGGTTCTGGAAATCCCTTCATGAAGCCCTCGGAACCAAGCTAGCATTTAGCACAGCTTATCATCCCCAGACCGATGGCCAAACTGAGCGAGTGAACCAGATATTGGAGGACATGCTTCGCGCATGTGTTCTATCCTATGGTTCCAAGTGGGAAGATTGCCTTCCGTTTGCAGAATTCTCGTACAACAACAGTTATCAGTCCAGTCTGCAAATGGCCCCTTTTGAAGCCCTTTACGGCAAGAAGTGTCGTACACCCCTGAATTGGTCCGATACCGGAGAAGCAAATTGTTCGGACCAGATACCCTCCGTGAAGCTGAAGAGCAAGTTCAGCTTATTCGTGAACGCCTCAAAACTGCCCAATCCCGTCAGAAGAGTTATGCTGACACCAAGCGCCGTGACCTCACTTCAGTCGGAGATTATGTTTATCTCCGAGTGACACCCCTCAAAGGAATGCAGCGTTTCCATGTCAAAGGAAAGTTAGCGCCAAGGTATATTGGACCCTTCAAGGTCATTGCTCGTCGAGGAGAAGTATCCTATCAGCTGGAGTTACCCCAGGAGTTAGGAGATTACATGATGTCTTCCACATTTCCTTGCTCCGGAAGTGTCTTGAAGTTCCTGACCAGCCTGATGTTTTCAAAAACATCGACCACCTCTCCATCGACCTGAACCAAGACCTGACTTATCGTGAGAGACCTCTCAAAATTCTCGAAGAAGATGTTCGTGTTACCCGAAGACGTGCGATCAAGTTTTACAAAGTCAGTGGACTAACCACTCTGAAGAAGAAGCAACTTGGGAACGCGAAGATTATCTTCGAAGCGAATTTCCAGACCTCTTTAGTACCCAGGCCTAGCAAATCTCGGGACGAGATTTATTCTAAGGGGGAAGGATTGTAACATCCCAAAAATATTATCATATTATTCCAAAAATGAGAGCCAACAAAAACTTTTGTTAATTATATGTGTTGATCTCTTGCTGTTACTTGTGTGGTTTAATCTTGTTGCTTGTGTTATTCCTTCTTGCTAGTGGTTTGTTGTTTGCTCTAAATAAAAGCAAGAAGAAAAGAAAAGAATTGAAATAGCAAATAAAGCAAGAAAAATAAAAGTGACATTTGTGTCCCACAAATTCTCCAAGTGAGAATTTCAAATGGTTTCAAACAAAATTCAGTGGAGTGGGTTTATAAACACTCCCCATTTTGTTCCTACCACTTTCCCCTCTCAAATATTATTTTGAACTAGTTTTAAAATTCTAAAATCAAAACAAATTGAAATAAATTAAAATGCCTTAATTAAAACACTATAAAAGAAAATGTTTCAAAACATTTTATTATTTTATGCCAATTTTTGTGGAGCTTCTGTACATTATGGGAAGGCCCCACAAATTTTGACAAATTTTTATAAATTGATTTAGTGCCTCAAATAAATCAGGAAGTGCTACTGCATTAAACAGAAGGGCTAAAAAGTAATTAGAAGAAAGAAGAAGGAAAAAGACAGAGCAAAGGAGCCAGGGGGTTTTGCAAAAATGTCTTCGCTACCTCTCCGTCGCCGTGTCGTCGCCGTACGCCGCGCGCGTCGCCGTTTCCCCGGGTCCCCCAGGCCCCCCTTGCTCGCAGCCGTCCACGCTCCGTGCCTCTGCAGCCGCCGCAGTCGCTCGAGCACACGCTCGACCCGATGCCGCCCCTGTCCCCTGCATCTCCGCCGTGGTTAAACGGACGGCGACCGGCCAAATTGGCCCAGCTCGCCGCACCTCGCCACGCAATCCTCTACGCAGAGAACCCTAGCCCACGCCCGGACCCCCCAGACACCGCGCGCTGGCCTCTCCCGCCCTCTGGACGCCGCTGGACTGCGACCACCGTGCGCCGCCGTCGCGCCTATTTAAACCACCCGAGCCCAGCGCTCTCTCCACACCGCCCCACTGTCTCTCTCACTCACCACCCTCTCTCGTGCACCGCCAGGAGGCCGGAGCCTCTGCCGGAAGCCACTGCTGCCCGTGGCAGTGCGCTGCAACCTCGCCGTGCCGAGGTAGGCGACGACCACGGCCTCGCCGTGCTGGCCTCCCATTTCCTTCCCTCTGGCCTCTCCCTGCATCCCTACGATCACCGCACTCACTCACCCCTTGTTCCCCTCTCTTTCGTGCACCAGAGCATCGCCAGGAAGTCGCCGGAGCCCGTGCCCGTAGCCGAGGAAGTTCCGGAGCTCGCCGCCGACGAACCACTCCTTCCCAGGAAACGCAACTCGGCCAGGAGCTTCCCCCACATCGCCGCCGTCGATCTGCATCATCTCCGCCGTCCCTAGCCCTCTCAGGTGAGCCAATCGAGCTGCTCGCCGCCGCCGGAGCAACGGCGCCGCCTAATTTAGGTCGTCGATGAACGCGGCCTCTGTGAGCCGTTGGATCTTTGATCCACGGTCGCATACCGCTTCGCGCGCTTAGCCACTGACTGGTGGACCCCGCTAGTCAGATCTTTAAACATTTCCCGCGCGCGCACCGTTTCGCCTGAGTCACTGACTGGTGGACCCCACCTGTCAGGGATTTCAACATTATCCAGAACAGTTAGGATTTCTAATTTTAGTTTCTCTGGAAATTCAGTACTGGACTCATTTTATAAATTCAATAACTTGAGAATTAGGAATCCAAATAAATCAAACTCAATTGTTCTGGAAAGCTTATGAAATTGTTTAACCAACCCAATTGGTCTCATGTCATTTAATTAAATAGTTAAAAAGTATTATTGAAAATGCCACAGAAGGTTTAAAATCTAAACTTGTTTGTTTCTGATACTCTGTTAGTCCAAATAATTCCAAACCAATTTTGCTAGCTTAGTACTGCCTTGTGTTAGCTCCCCTAATTTTGGTAGAATTAATTAAGCAGTATTAATTGTTGACTTTAAGATAAACCCTTCTGGACTAAAACAAACAAATATGTTTATTGGTTGACCCAAATGAGTTAGGACCAATTTTTTAGCTCACTATAGCCATGTTTAGTTACCCCTAAAAGGGTTTAATTTTTGGAGCAATAGAATTTAAATGGTAGCTAAAACTTGATTATTAAGCTACTGGATTCAATCCAATGTGTAGGGAGTTTGGTAACTCCAAATGATCCAATTCAAATTGGGTTGTCTTCTACACATCAGTAGCTTTCTATAGAAATTTAGTTTGTATTTTTGTGACCAACAGAACTCAAGTTGTGGAATTAAACATGAATAACTAGTTTCTGCCATAATTTGGACTTAATTAAATAATGTTTAATTCAATTTATTTGAAAACCAAATTGTGTGGTTTGTGTGTGCAGTAGCTAATTGTGATGTTTATGATTGTTGTGTTGAGATGATTGCTTGTATAGCTTAGTGATTGGTTGCATTGTTTGTTTATTAATTAGACGAGAACGTTGTCGGATATATCGAGGAAGGAGAGTTTGCTGAAGTTGAAGAACAAGAGCAAGATCACTTTGCCAAGCAAGGCAAGCTATTCTCTGAGCTTGCACTACAAACCTATGCATCTACTTTCATAACATGTTTTACTCTTAAGGCAAGATTTATAAAACCCATTTCAAAAGTATATGGAAATTATTTTGCCACCTATGTAGAAATACAAGATAGTTATATCAAATTATAGGATGGGAAAAACAATTATGTTTTATTCAAAACTCTTTGAAATTACTTGTGAGTTTATGAAATACCGAGATGTCGGTGTTGGAATGGAGAAGTGGAAAAATGGTGATGTTTATGAAAAATGCACAGTGTGTCCTTGTACTTACGTCAACCATCCGATACCCTGTGCGACCACATCCACCACATATGGGAAAAGGGCGTAGTCATATAATTTGCTCATATTAGTATGGGGTTCCTCAACAACGAGGATGACCTCGTTCCATGAGGGGATGGTCATGGCGACCTACCCCCTGACCTGGGTCCTGGCATCTGAGGATGGGGGATTGAAGGGTTCGCTCGCCGGGCAGAACTACGAGTCCTCACACTTAGGTTTCCCGACGGGGAATCTGGACTGGGTGTTGATGGAAAGGATGATAATTTCGTAGCGGTAGGATCCTATACTAGCATGAGCAAAGGACAGGCTATGGTCGGCGGCTTACTTCGCATACACCTGTATGGCGAGACGTGGCGGACACGATGAGCTGCCGGATGGATGTGGGATAAAAGCGTGCTACCTCTGCAGAGGGTTAAAACTATTCGAATAGCCGAGTCCTCGGATATGGACAGTTGGGAGACCCTACTTTGACCATGTGCAAGTTTTGAAAACTTTTAAGTCAAAAAGAAATTGAAATGGTGGTGTTGTGACACAACTATACCAAATGGAGTGGTATGAGTTGTTGGAATAAATGGACTATGGTGAGCCATGGTCAGGAAAAGGAAGGGTTTTGGAGAAACAGATAAAATGGTGGTTTCTTTAAAAAGTGATTATAAAACTCTTCTTACCTTTTTCAATAAAGATATAGAGATGTTTTAAACAAACAAAAGTTGTAAGTTAAAATAGAACTAGTGCATACTCATGTTGGGGTAGTTTGCGAGTACATTCAAATGTACTCATATTGGTTTCGCCCCTGGCTATTGTCCTAGCCAGACTACGAGGAGGAGCACTACGCCGAGCAGGAGTATGGCGACTTCTATGCGAACTAAGGATCTCCACAAGTCAGCTGCCTGTCGGGTTGTCATCGTTAGAATATGATGTCTACTACGCCGTAGCTTCCGCTGATATATTTTGGTTTGGCCCATGAAGGCACCTATGTAAGAACTTGGTCTAAATGACCATTTATGTAAGACTTTTATTCGGTATTGTAATGGATGTAAACTTTGGTATCCAATTCGGATTATGTGCAACGACAGACTGATCACGGGATCGTTGTGTTAAGCATAATCGGGTATTTCGGACAGCTAGTCTGGGGTCCCCACAGTGTGGCTCGGTCGGGTTGACCACCGACCCGAGCCAGGTTTTGGTCTGGCTCAACCCTGTTGAACCAGGGGCACTTTCGTCTTTTCACTTTTGCAGAAAATTTTATTAAAAAGAAAAATTCTGAGAAAAAGATTTATTCAGTAAAATTAGAAAAACAATGCTGTAAAATAAATAAAAATATTCAGAGTAATTTTATGAACTCAAGGAAATTGTTTTGTATTATAAATTACTTTATCTTGATTTAAAATATAAGATATACCTTTATATCTATAAAACTATTTTTAAATAAGAATTTAAGTTTGAAAATTCAAACAAAATTCAAATAAATTAAGAAATAAATATATTCTTAATTTCCTCATATAATAAAATAAAATTATGTTACATAAATGATTCCTCCTATTATTTAATTAATCAAAATTTAAGTTTAATTAGTTAAATACTTTCTTCAAACCTTAAATATTCTAAAAAGGGAATTTAAATAAGATAAAATTATTAAAATTCTCATTAATGAAAAATACAAATAATATATATAAAAATGAACAGAAAAATAAAATCTATCTGTTTGTATAAAGCAAACACCTGTTTGACTAAAATTGAATCACCCTAACATTGAAACAACACTTTACTTATTAATTTAAATATTGGTTAATTCAATTAAATTGAACCCAATTGGTTTGCCTTGTGTGACTACCGTAGTTATTTGTAGAGTTTAATATTGTAAGGTGGCGATGTTCGATTGAGTAGTTTAGTGATTGCTTGTATTTGTTTGTTTATCGATTAGACGAGAACGTTGCTGGAATTATCGAGGAGGGGGAATTTGTTGAACCTGAAGATCAAGACCAAGGTCACTTTGCCGAGCAAGGCAAGCTACTCTCTGAGCTTGCACCTAAATATATATGCATCTACTTTGATCAAATGATTTATTCTTAAAACCAATGGTTTACAAAACCTTTTCAAAAAGTGTATGGAAATTATTTTGCCACCCTATGTAGTAGTCGTATGAAACGTTAGGATGGAAAACAATGTTGTTTATTCAAAACTCCTTTGGAAATACTTGTGTGGTTATGGAATACCGAGGTGTCGGTGTTAAAGTGGAGAAGTGGAAAAAAAATGGGAATGTTTATGAAAAATGCACGGTGTCCTAGTACTATGACAACCAATCTTAATCTGTGCGACCACATTTACCCCCATATGGGAACGGGGCTTAGTCATATAATTTGCTCTTATTAGTATGGGATACCTCATCGATGGAGATGACTCCGTCATGCATGAGGGGATGGTTTGGAGAACTCACCTGACCCGGGTCCTCGCTCAAACTCTATGGAAAGATAAGGAGGAGGATTGAAGACTTCATAAATGTGGTCGCCGGGAAAAACATATGAGTCCTCACACTTAGGGTTGCCGACGGGGACCGATTGAGTGTTGGTGGGAATTATCATATGGGTAGGATCCTATACTAGCATGAGCAAAGGAGAGGCTAGGGTCGGTGGCTCAACTTCGCATACACCTTGTATGGCGGGACGTGGCTGACACGATGAGTTACCGGATGGATGTGGGATAAAAAGCGTGCTACCTCTGCAGAGGGTCAAAACTATTCGAATAGCCGAGTCCTCGGATATGGACAATTGGGAGGCTGTCCTGAGACCATGTGCAAGTTTTGAGAAAAGAATTGAGTTTTAAAAAGAAAAGGAAGTGGAGAATGTTGTATACAACTATACCAATGAGTTGGTATGAGTTGTTGGAGTTAAGTGGACCCATGGCGAGCCATGGTGTGGAAAAGGAGGAGTTTTGGAGAAACAGATAAAGTGGGGATTTTATTCAAAGATAGTTCTAAAAGCCTTCTTTCCTTTTTCAACAAAGATATAGAGATGTCTTCTATAAATAAAGGTTTTTATTATAATACCGATGATGCTATCGCATGCTCATGTCGGGGGTAGTTTGCGAGTACATTCAAATGTACTCATATTGGTTTCGTCCCTGGCTATTGTCTTAGCCAGATTTTGAAGAGAAGCAGTTAGAAGACGAAGGTTTCGACGACATCAATGCAAACTAGGGCGCTTCCCAGTCAGCTGCCTGTAGGGTTGGCAAGTGACTTGGGCTCCACGTTAATTTGGTGATTTCCGCTGCGAGTACCTGATGAAGTTATGGCTTGAATCAAGTAAGTAAATTTATTCGGTATTTATGGGTGTTTTGTGATACCAATTCGAGTTATGTGCAACAACAGACTGATCATGGGATTGTTGCAGGAAACATAACGAGTATCTCGGATACCTAATCCGGGGTCCTCACACAGGATAATTCCACTTTCCGAACAAAATACGGACTTGAACTCTTCTTTTCAATATGTGTTTGTCCGTTGATATCAATGTTGTTTGGCGTGTTGCATTTTTACACTTCGTGTTGCCTTTGTTGCGACCAATTTTAAACGTTATTGTTGGAACCATTGCGATTCGTTGCGAGCCCATAGTTTTTTGTTGCAATGATCTCAAATGATTTTTAGGGATCACTAGAAAGGATGTTGCAAACACTTAAGAGAACTTGGCTGATCTTCATCTAGCTCTGGTTGGCTGAGGTTCTGAAACTAAAGATCTACTCCTCTTACCATTTCTTGGCTATCAATGAGGCGAAGGACGAAAAAATCGATGTAAGGAGAACTAAAAAATGCAAAAAAAAAGAAATAGTGCCATCGTCATTTTGTACAACAGAAATACAAGTAAAAGCTAAAAACATACCAATGACCGTGAATATCTACCATTTAATATTTCTCGCTCGATTTAGCGCATCATAAAATCAATAAGAAATGATCACATCCATCCTTTTGCACAACTCAGTCTTGATGATCTTTGTTGTCCAGAAGTTCCTTTCAATTGTTTTAGTCACTATCGGTAAAAAACAATGCCATCTAAATGAGCCTATAACCGCAAGAAACATGATTGAGACACGATTTGCTATGTATGGGAGTTTCTACACCCCATGCGTTATACGGCGATGCAAGCCGTATACCCGTTTTAACTTGTTTTTCTAGTAGAGCACAAATTTCTGGTGTACAAAACTGGTTTCAGAATTTTGAAAAATATATTTTTGGTCGTCATTTTTAGCTTGTTTCCCTAGTTGACTTTTTGTCGACTTTTCGGTCAGAGTTTATTAAAAAATCATATCGGATGGAAAATAACTAGAAACAAATTCAAAACACTTTTAATAATTCTATCAACTCTACTAGTGACATCCCCAGTTTCTCTCGGTAATCTCTTTTCACTCTTGCGTATACGTTTTCGGTCAAAATTAGCGTGTATAGATACCCCACGCATAGCGGGCATTTTCTGAAACATGATATGGCTTCAAATATCTAGAGTTTAAGATAATCATGTTTCTTGTATATGCTGAGGGTCATAACTATATAAATCTTCATAATAAATCTTTGTAAGACAAGCAAGGTTATTCACACCGAATCTAGAAAATGAATCTCCAGAGTCAAGGGCAAGAGAATTCCAAACAATTTTAAAGATAGCTTATTTATTCAATGGTCAACAATCAGTGGTAATAGAACCTATAACAATCGAATTTTCCACATTGTAAAAATAAATCAACATTGATATGTTATCTTCACATTTCTCATATTTTGTTTCCATTTCATTCATACTTAGAATTGTAATGTCAGTTTCTATGCAAATTGACAACTTTCAGGAGAGGTTATGAACCATCATTTCACCAATTCAACAAACATGTCCTCACATCATTAAACAAAGATACTGACTGAGCCAATACAATTAGAATTTCAGCCAATAAAATTTACAAGGCCAAAATATAATCATAAAATGTAATCTATTGCATACATACGTTTGATTTTCGGCCACTCACCCCCCATTAGCTGCCGAAATCAATCTCAAATCCTTCTTAAATACCACACCTAGAACATATTCTGAGTCAGGTTTTGTTAGGTTGATAATTAGCTATTGCAAATAAAAAAAAGTTGGTTTCTGACTAGACGCTCTACTCCTTGTTTTGGTTTGGAATTGATTTTACGGAGTGTTCACTAAAACACACATAACTTTCCCATACGAAATCCATGTTTGACGTACGACCACTCAAACTGTTCAGAAAAAGCACATGCATAATTTTTTCCACCAAAAATCAAGCGGCCGCCCTACTTTGACCTTAGGGAGCTTCGCCCCTGCCGTGAGACAATCCCAAAATTCAAGTCTGAGAGGAATCTTCACTACTAATAAAAGGGCGAACATTATCTTCGCTATAGCCACCAAACCAAAACGTACACAGGTCAACCAGGACCATCGAATCATCTCCACTTAGTCAAATGTAAGAGCCATTAACACATTGATGCTTTGTCAGATGGGTCTGACGGTAGAGATCGATCCTGTCAACCCGACAGAACATGTTCTGCCAAACTTTGAAGCGATGTTTCACTCGCGATGGATAGATTAGGAAACCGATTTTCTCGCGCAATCTTTGCCATCGGAAGTTCCTCGACCACGCACGCTCCATCCCACCACCAAGCTCCACATTCCTCCATCATGTGCCTGAATCAGCCTGGCACCACCCTCGCCGCCTCCTCTCCACGCTCCCCCCCCCCATGGCCCCATGCATGTACGCCGGTGCTAGCACACTCACACGGACATGACTCCTCACGCGGCGACGCTCCCGCGAAGGCCTCCTCAATAGGGCGACTGAAGGAGATATGCCCTAGAGGCAATTAATAAAGATATTTTATTTGTCATATCTCAATTGTTCATAATACGTTTTATACCATGCTATAACTGTATTAAGCGGAAACATTAACACACGTATGGTATGTAAACAACCAGGTCCCTAGTAGCCTCTTTACTAGTCCATTGAGATCAACAGATGATCAAGGTTTCCTGATCATGGACTTGGACGTCAATTGATAATGGAGTCATATCATTAGGTGAATGATGTGATGGACGCACACCCAATTTTTATAGGACGTAGTACTCACGCCTTCGACCGTGAGCTCATATTTAATTGCTATTTCTGGAAGGTACTTTGATTGCATCAAACGTCACTCCTTCTATAGGGTGACAATAAAGGTGTCCCTCTCGGGTATCCGAAAGAAATATGTTGAGGCGTATGATCAAGAGCGGGATTTGCCAATCCGTATAGCAGGATAGATACTCTGGGCCCACTCGGTGAGATTGTATCAATGAGCTTGCAAGCATGTGGCTAGGTCACGAGGATGTAATATCACAGACAAGTAAAGATAGTATTGTCGGTAACGAGATCGAGCTAGGCATCGCGATGCCTGAGATCGAGTCTCGGACAAGACTAAGTATCGCCAGGCAAAAGGTTTGAGACTTGACATCTAAGGTTCAAACGACAAAGATATTCGTGGACGCACAGGGGCTATCATGGGTTTCCAGACCCCGCTGTTAGTCATTGATCGGAGAACGGGTCTCGATCATGTCTGGAGTGATCCCAAACCGTAGGGTGGCACAATTAAGGGTAGGCGACGTTTATTTAGATTGGACGCAGAAGAGAAAATAGAGAGAAGAACACCAGAAGCATTCCGGGACATATCCGATGGAGTTCGGAGGGCAACGAAATGGTTTTCGGAGCCGGAATAAATTAGATAATATGTATTTAATATTAATTAATGTAATTAATGATTAAATATATTTTATTTTATTTTAATTCGAATTTTTAAGGCAGCCACACTCTAAATGGGCCAACTCCCGGAAGAGTGGCCCATGAGGGGGAGCCGAACCGCAAGAGGGGAGGGGAGCCCACATGGGGCCCCGCGCTGCCCCTTGGTGTGGCGCACCATGTGGGGTTTAGTCCCACATGGCTTAGCCACCAAGGGTGACACCCCTCCACCTTTAAATAGGGGTGCCCCCATGCCTTGGAAATTCAACCCAGAAATCGCTCTCTCTCTCACCTTTGGACGTGACTCCGCAATTGGAGTTACGCATAGGTTGAGGTTTTCTCCACCATACGTATACCGCCGTGCTGCTGGTCTTCTTCGGTCCAAGTCTTCTTCTTCCGCTGCTTTGCTGGATCGGAGCCCGGAGGTCGTCGTCTATACCGTACGTGTGTAGAGCTATGAGGTACCTCACGTGCGGCACTTGGAGAGTTCGTCTACACGACCTTGAGGTCGGCTACGTCGGCTTCATCTACAACGCTTGTGCGGGAGCGTAATCCCCACTTTTCGGTCTACAAGGGTATGTACATCGATCTCCTCCGTTACGGTATATGTGCATAGTAATAGATTCTGTCTAGTTTAAGGTTGTCGTTGTTAGGAAAAAAAAATCTGCCTACGATCCCCTTCAGTGGTATCAGAGCCGATCTATGCGTAGATATAGATGTACGGTTTTTAGAACTCATGTTGAATATGAGGGCATCGTTCTTTTAGTTGCTACCCTCTAGCGTGCACTTGTTTTTGCCAGCGGCATTGTGTTGATGAAGCGGCCCGGGCCGACTTTACGCGTACGGTTACGCGAGACTGGTTCCACAACTGACATACGGCTTGTTCTGTATATGTGGCTGGTGGGTGTCTGTCTCTCTCGCAATAGTTGGCATTGCTTTTTCAATGGAGGGCCCGCAAGGGATATAAAATAGCAATTATCTGATCGTTGTTGTGGTTGTAGGTTCGTAGGTAAGAAACGGTTCTATTTACGAAAGCCCCTAAGCCACGTAAAACATGCAAAATATAAAGTAGAAAACGTCTAACTTTATTTTGCAGGGGCAATATGATATGGTCAAGTAAGTTTAGTAAATTGCTTACAAACTGTGGGCGTGATGGAGACCATCGGCGCAAGGACCATATCATGTCGCATTACATTTGATGTTGTTGAGTGCATCTTATATTGTGTGTATATATATATGTGTTTATATAATAGTTACACGGCGGTAGTAATATAAGATGACCCCTCCAAAATTCCAATATTAGTGTTCTCCCTTTAGCGTGCACCACCAAGAAAGTTCTACGTTATGAGGCAGGCCGTGACGATCGGGTGTCAGACATATCGTCGTTCGCATACAGTGGGTGTAAGACATGTTTGCACACGCGAATACACTGAAGGTTATTATGGCGAGCCTAGCTTGTACAGACATGGCCTCGGAACAAGGTGACCGAAAGGTTAAGCATGAGTCGCATAAGATGATGTGATTGACATGTCGATGTCTACCTTTGAAATTATGTTATCGGCCTTGACGATGGGGGGTAGCATAGTGGATGAGGATGATGTAATCACTAAAACGATGCGAGGGATGTTCGTTTTGAGTGGGAGTTCTGGTAGTTTTATTTTTTTAAACTTGAACCCATATTTATTATGAACTTAGTCTTATGTTTTTGCAAATTCCATTGTATATGTCTCGCCCCACCTTTAACCTAGGCCTGTTCCTTGAGAAAGAAAAACTTAAGACCAATGGGTCGAACTTCATGTCCTGGTTCCGCAACCTGAGGATACTCCTCACTTCCCACAAGGTGGCCTATGTCCTGGAAGCCGCCGTAGGTGATAAGTCTGTAGATACCGCCTCTGAAGACGACAAGAATGCCTATCATTCAAGGCGGAGATTTCCTCTTTTGTCCAGAGTGGCATGCTCTTTGCCATGGAGGCTGACCTGCAAAACCATTTTGAGAACAAGAGTGCTTATGAGATAATCACTGAACTCTTGGTTGTTTTTGCACCACAAGTCAAGGCTGAGAGGTATGCAGCTACTCAGCTGTTCTTCTTAGCCCAGATGGAAGAGCACGACAACGTAAGCGAGCACTTAGCCAAAATGTCTGGCTGCGTTCAGCTCCTGAATGATCTGGAATGTGGGATTCCAAACGAGCTGGTTATTGATAGGGTACTGTGGTCACTGCCCCCTAGCTATAAGGACGCTATCATGAACTACTACATGCATGGGACATCAAAATCCCTATCTGAAGTTCTGATGATGCTCGAAGTTGCTGAATTGGAAATCAAGCTGGAAAAGAGGGTGTTGACCGTCAAGCCAAGGACGTTCAAGCATGAACGCAATTGTTTCTTCTGCGGAGACAATGATCACTGGAAGAGTAGCTGTCCCAAGTACCTAGCGAAGAAAGGCAAGATTGCCATCAGAGAGAAAGGTATATTTGATATACATGTTATTGATGTTTACCTTACTAGCGCCCGGAGTAATACCTGGGTATTTGATACCGGTTCTGTTGCTCACATTTGTAACTCTCAGGAGGAGTTGCGGAATAAACGGCGTCTGGCAAAGGACGAGGTGACGATGCGCGTCGGCAACGGATCAAGAGTTGACGTGGTGGCTGTCGGCACACTCCCTCTACATCTACCATCGGGATTAGTTTTGGCTTTGAATAAATGTTATTTTGTACCATCGTTGAGTGTAAACATTATCAGTGGGTCTTGCCTGTTACAAGACGGTTATTCGTTCAAATCAGTATCAAATGGTTGTACTATTTCAATAAATGATATCTTTTATGTTCATGCTCCGGAGAGTAATGGTTTATTCTTGTTGAATCTCGATAGTAGAACGCACATTCATAACATAGATACCAAGAGGATTAAACTTAGTGATGATACCGCCATGTATATGTGGCATTGCCGTCTCGGTCATTGGTATAAAGCGCATGAAGAAACTCCATTCTGATGGACTTTTGGAGTCACTAGATTTTGGATCTCTTGACACTTGCGAACTATGCCTCATGGGTAAAATGACCAAGACACTGATGACGTGAAAACACACGTTCGTTGGGAGAGCCCAAGAGGAAGGTATGATGTAGTGCAGCATAAATTTTCCCTTGATATCTACCAAGGTTATCAATCCAGTAGGAGTCAAAAGTGCTTCAGAAGGTTGTCAACGGTACCAGAAAATATGGTACGGCGCAATGTCAGATGATTTGGTGGTTGACGTGGACCTGCACACAACACAATAAAACTACTTTGTCCCAACGAAACAGGAAGGTTGTCAATCTTCCCGGCTTGCTGAATATACAAAAGGTTAAACGTATGGTGTGGAGAATAATAGTAAATGCAGAAAGTAGCAGAGAACAGATGATTGCAGTTGGTATTTTTATCAGTGTAAAAGAATGGACCGGGGTCCACAGTTCACTAGTGGTGTCTCTCCATAAAAGGTAACATGCATGTTGGGTAAACAAATTACAGTTGGGCAATTGACAAATAGCAAGCGCATGACAATGCAATATATGACAAGATAGTTTATTGTAGTATTTATTGGGCATTACAACATAATACATGGACCGCTTACCAGCTGCATCCATGCCTAAATAATCCACTTCCGGGATAGCATCCGTGTCTCCCGTTAGTATTAAGTTGCAAACAACAGATTATTGCATTAAGCAAAGCGTGTAATGTAAACAAACGCATTAGACTTAACAGCAGTACCCTTAAGCTAAGCATTAGCTATTTTATCAGTAGTGGCAATAGCACATCCACAGCCTTAGATGTTCTTGTCACTCACCCAGATTACTGGAGGCATGAACCCACTATCGAGCATAAATACTCCCTCTTGGAGTCACAAGCATCTACTTGGCCAAAGCATCTACGAGCAACGGAGAGCATGCAAGAACATAAATAAAACAGTAGATAGATAAAACAACTTGATCATAACATCACTATTCATCAGATCCTAGCAAATACAACATGTAGCATTACAATAAGATGATCTTGATCATGTTAGGCAGATCACAAGATCTAAACATGACAGCACAAAGTGGAGAGACAACCGTCTAGCAACTGCTATGGACCGGTAGTCCAAGGATGAACTACTCACGCATCACTCTGGAGGCGGGCATGGTGATGTAGAGCCCTCCGGTGATGATCTCCCTCTCCGGCAGGGTTCCGGGAAGAGCTTCAGAACCCTCCCGAACTAGGGTTGACGACGGCGGCGGCGACGGAACTTTTCATGGAATAATGCTCGGGTATTTAGGGTTTTCGGGACGTAGGCAATATATAGACAAAAGGGCGGCGCGTGTGGCCAACGGAGGGCCCCCACACCACCACGGTGCGCCAGGCAGGGGGGCGCGCCCTAGTGGTGTTTGGCTCTCCTGGGCCGCTTCTTCATGCGCCATTCGGACTTCGTCTTCGTGTCGGTGAAAAACTAGGCTCCGTTGATTTTCGTCCAATTCTGAGAATATTTCCTGACTAGCTTTTCTGAAACGGAAAAACAGCAGAAAACAGGAACTGGCACTGTGCCATCTTGTTAATAGGTTAGTGATGGTCCCGAAGAGCAAGGATTTGATACCTGCAAAAGTAAACGGGATTAGGTTGAGACTCCAAGTGCAGAGTGTATAGTAAGTGGAAGACAGTTTTCCCCACGAGGGGTGACTCGAGGGTTTAATATCGAACTCTCGGGGAATCTGAAGTGGTAGATTTATCTTCTTATCCTTCTTTTGGTTACCTACAAAACAAGGTTAGATGTTTTGGTCCTCAACCTCACCTGTGGTTGTCAAGCACAAGGTGTAAGAATGATATCAGGATAGTTATGCAATGCAAACAAGAAATAAATATGCAATGATGGTGGATGCAATGATAAATGATATTTTTGGGTTTTTGAATGATGTATGCAAGATGAAAAGTATTTTTGTATTTTCGGATTTAATGATGGCTGAAAATAGAAAAGTGGTATATGGTGTTGGAAAGGTGTTTCTTATGATTAAAAATGGACTGGGGTTCATGGTTTCACAAATGCACTCTCTCTTTATAAAGTGGTAGACAATGGAACACACACAGTTAACATATGAGATTGCAACACAGGGTTTGATAACAAGTTACTTAGATATATGGGCATCACGTCCTAACATAGAGATCTTTTGGTTATTAACCTCTCTTATACTCCACCAAGATGCGAACTAAATCATAACACCTCAGTAATTAAGATAACTCAGAGTATAGCATTAAGTATCATGACATGAAGTGAAAATAAGAACATGCTAGATCTAGTCATGGAGTAGTGGCAATGGTCACGCCCACATCCCCGGTAGCATGGTATTTTAGTTTATCCCTAGTGAGGTAACAAAGTAAGGTAAAGATACCAAAGTGGATCGCAGAACTTTCTCTCACGTTCACTGCACTAGCCACCCCCCGTTACTCCAACTAATGCACACGTTCCCCCACACACGCTCTCATAAACATGCTTGATCAAAACAAGTAGACAAGAACGGGGTACATAATATGCATCTATACTCATAACTGAAACAAACATTGCAATCTCAAACATATATTAACTCATAAAGATCCACCACAAAGGTATTACAACGGTGACCGTAATCATGTTCAGCAGCTCATACGGTGCTAATTAGTGAAGCTCAAGAGAGGAGAGATACATAAGTTACTTCCACAAACCCATAGTCCAGAGGTGGACTACTCCCTCTTCATCATGGAGACGGTGGAGAAGTCGATGGAGAAGATGGAGACCACGCCGGCAGCGCCCCGCCGGAGTTTTCCCCCTCCAATCTGCAGCTCCTGATCTCCGTTTCGGTGTTTCTGTGTTTGTGCGGCGCTCCTTCCAGAGAACGTCGGGGGACCTTTTTTATAGGCGTTTTTAGGTCAAGACGATGTCGGTGGAGAAGATCGACGGCAACGGAGCCACGAGGCCAAACGGTGGGCCCACGCGGCCACAGTACCTGGCCGCGTGGGCCACCCCCGTTTGGCCTCGGCCTCCGTTTGTTCGCTTCCTTCGCCCACAGGTCTTCTTCCTTCCAAATATTGACGCCCGTAAATTTCCAGGTGATTTCGTTGACGTTTGGGTCCCTGAAACATTAAAATAAGAAAACGGGTTTTCTGCCTGTGCAGGGTTAATTCCATAAAAATAGGAAATAAATGAATATTCCCAAAATCATTATAAAACATTGATATAACCCTTATATGATGCAAATATGATTGGAATATAAGCAATTAAAGTGCAAAGTTCATGTATGCATTTTACATGCATCAACATCCCCAAGCTTAATCCATGCTCGTCCTCGAGTATGAAGATGATAAAACTAACATGGACTTTGCAATTTAATACTTAACAATGATATCAAAGATGATTACTATTGCTACATATAGTCAAATGATTCATTCTTCAAAGGAGTAGCAATATGCAAATAGTTTATGAAGTGATATCAAGTATTCAAGACAAGGATGTTCATTGATAGTTCACAAAGTGTAACATGGTAGCAAGTAATATGGAACACATGTATGCATAATGATAAGTAGAACATCCTACAATGGTCATAGAGTGTAGATGAAAATCTGAATATGATAGGTGTACACTTTGGAAAGATGTATATGTGAGTAGAGGTAAAGCATGCATAAGTTTCATCCAACTTCCAAACTCTTCTACTTAAGTTAATGATTGCAATAAGGTATTCATTGGTGTCAAGCTCTCATTGCCCCTATCATAGCATCTTGAATGATTAAGGTTAAAGTGAAAGCAAATATGAGTAGTGTGCTTGATAAAGAATGGGTTGAATGTCTCATGCCCCTTGAATACAAGTACTTACACCATGTGTTACTCAACTTGGGAAACAAAGCAAGTTCAATTAAATATCATTGTAAGCATAATAGTATCATCAAGAGCGTCAACTGGGGTACCTCTTGTCCCAAGATATGGAACAAGCCCATATCAAAATGACAAGACAAACAAACAAAATGAACAATCTCAACACCCTTTTTATTTACCATTTGGAATAGTTTTTTATTGCAAGGTGTATCACAGAAGGTTCACCATAGTATGTAAGTAAATTTCCACCATGAATGATGCATGGCTTAGATTAGCGGCCCAGGCGTCTCTCTAACCATTTACACAAACTCATTTAAACTCACTCTATTTCCACATTTATTTCAACATGATAAGCATCCATAGACAAAAGCACATGATATCAACTAAATGAGATGAAGAGCGTGTTGAAAGCTTGCCATGTGACAGCACATATGGGCTAACTTCCAACCCAAAACATTCATCAAGCCACAAACATCATAATCTTAATCACAATGGGTCAAGTTTTATTAAAATAAAAGAACATTGTGCATCAAGTTCGTGAGAGCTATATAACCAATTTTTTCCATTGCAATCAATAACATAAACATTTTCATTCAGAGGTAAGATAACACAAACAACATGTTAAACATACTCGGAATAGCATAAAGCCAATAGGTAGATATGGTGGACTCACTGGAATAACTTTGGTTGAAGGTGTTGGAAACAAGTTTTTGCTTGTTGGAGTTTTTGGGCTAGCAAAAGGGAGAAAGTTGACCATCTAGATGCATGCATGAGTGTCCATAGAACTAACTAATCCATGTTAAACCAAGTAAATAACAATCAGCACCAAAACATGAATAAGTGATAGCTCTACAAAAAGAATTTGCAAACTATTACTCATAAACAAGCTCATGAATCATGCAACTATATGTATCATTAAAAATCAAGTCAAACATCCCTTTTCCCAATCTTATAAAAGCATCCAACATATTTCAACCCATATTTCCAGTAGCTCTCTCATATATAATTGATAGTGTGGTGGTCTCTCAAGACTCAAACAAAAACAAAAAACGCTCCAAGTTTATGCGATAAAGTGTTTCGATCGAAAAACAGAAGTTGGACGTGTGCAAACCGAGAGTGTGTAGGTCCAGCGGGGTTGTCTTCACATCCCCAAGCTTATGGTCTTCACCATCCTTGGATAGCTCTTGGTGCATCTCCTCCAATCCCTGTGAAAAAACTTCAAAACACCGTTTCTCCCATCTCTTTTCTGTGGGGTGCATTAATAGTGATAAACAAATAGGTTCCTTGCTGCATATAATCCTTGAACAAAAATTCATATGACATGTCCAGAAAGTGTATAATGTTGTATGCCTACTCATAAACTCAATTGGATCAAAAAGATTCAACTTAAAAGCTCAAAGCATGCATCAAACAAAATGGGACAGAATCTGTCCAGAAAAACAGCAGCAGCAAAACGTATTTTTCTACCCTACCAAACTTTCTCGAAAAATTCCGAAAAAATTCATGCATACAGAGGATGAAAAGTTGCAACTACAGTTCAAATATGAGCTCATTCGGAGTTACAGAATAAGAATTAAAAATCATACCGTGCACTGACTCGTGCAGGAATAAAATCTCCGAACGCTATAAGCAACTTTTTCAAACCAAAAAGGGTAAAACTTGGCACTTTATTAAAAACTCCAGAACCTAACTAGACACAAAATCTCTTGTTACAGCAAGAGGACACAAAGAAAAATCACACAAAAATAACCGGGTTGCCTCCCGCAAAGCGCTTTCTTTATAGCCATATAGCTAGGCTTCTTACTTGTTGTTTTATTGTGGACGAAGCTCATGAGGGAGCTTGAACTTTGGTGGTTCCCTCTTCCTTGGAAAGTGTTCCATGCACTTCTTGTGTGGAAACTGAAACTTTACATTCCCTTCCTTTGAATCAATGATAGCACCTGTGGTACGAAGAAAAGGTCTTCCAAGAAT
This sequence comes from Poa pratensis, assembly GCA_947311845.1. Taxonomy (NCBI): domain Eukaryota; kingdom Viridiplantae; phylum Streptophyta; class Magnoliopsida; order Poales; family Poaceae; genus Poa; species Poa pratensis. Next base: position 84,013,060 of record CAMZMU010000085.1, read on the forward strand.
AATAGGACTAGAGGTTTTATTCCCCATATCCATGATTAGAAAATCCACAGGCACAAAAGTCATATGTAACTCTACCATAACATCACTTACTTTTCCCAAAGCATGTTTAATAGAGTCATCAGCAAGTGCTAGTTCAATAGAGCATTTTTCAAGATTTTTCAATTCAAGCACTTCATATAGTTCTTTAGATAAAACAGAGACACTAGATCCTAGATCAAGTATGGCATGGTGTGTCTCTTTTCCAATAGTTACTAGTACCTTAGGTATCCACATATCCCCAAGCTTAGGTGGTATCATAGCCTCTTGGTTGTACCTAGCAATCTTTTCTTTCAAGACATGATTAGCAATATAAGAACCAAAACCTGCTTGGTTAGTGTTGATGGAAGGATCACTTGCAAATTTTTGTAAGATAGATATTAATTCATGCAAGCTACAATTTTCTAAGTCAAGCAAAGGATCCTTGACTTCATTAAGCATTTTAACTTCCTCAACTTTCTTTTCCCTATTGTATAGGTTGAATATTTCATAACGGTCATCAAAGACATCTTCAGGTACTTGGGCTTTTTCTAAACTTTCTTTAATTTTCACTTCCAAAAGCAAGCCATCAAGTAGAATGTAAGCATCAGCAATAGTAACATTTATGAAAGAACCCTTACATTCCTTATCCAAAAAGAGTTTAGAGGTTTCAGACAATCCTCTATAAAATATATGCATGAGCATCCAATCTCTCATGCCATGTTCCATTCCATAAGCTATACCTCTAAACCTTTCCCATGCTTTTACCATAGGTTCATCCTCTTTTTGTTTAAAGGTGATAACTATTTGTCTAATATTGTAAACCATTTCTGAAAAACAAAACCTTTCAATGAATGAAGCTTTTAGGTTAAACCAATTGCTAAAATTTTAGGTGGCCATTTTAATATCCAATCTAAAGCTTTTCCAGCTAAGGAATAAGGAAAAAGCTTTACTTTGATCACATTAGCATTGGCATGAGTCAAGTTTAACACTTTGCATCTTTCATTAAATTTGTTAAGATGGAGTAGAGCATTTTCTTTCGGTTTCCCAGAAAAACGGTGTTCATAAATCATTTTAGTGACATTAGGATCTACCTCAAATTCTCCAACTGGAATATTCATATCTTGAGGAAAGTTCCTAACACTAAATGGCCAAAAGGTTCTTTTTTCCATTATAGCAAGTTTTTTTTGGTATTTTTGATTTTTTATGCAAAACTGAAATAAATATGATATGATATGCAATGACACTAACAAAACAAATAAATTGCTTTGTAAGTAAAGATGGATAAGATGGTGCTCACGTAGGTGCAACCTCCCCAAGCTTAGGTGTTAGCACAAGTTGGTGACGTTGACTTTGTTGTGAGATGAATGCGATGATGCACACCCTTGGATAAATCTCTCAGCTACGATTCCCCGGCAACGGCGCCAGAAAACGTCTTGATGGTCCCGAAGAGCAAGGCTTTGATACCTGCAAAATAAACGGGATTAGGTTGAGACTCCAAGTGCAGAGTGTATAGTAAGTGGAAGACAGTTTTCCCCACGAGGGGTGACTCGAGGGTTTAATATCGAACTCTCGGGGAATCTGAAGTGGTAGATTTATCTTCTTATCCTTCTTTTGGTTACCTACAAAACAAGGTTAGATGTTTTGGTCCTCAACCTCACCTGTGGTTGTCAAGCACAAGGTGTAAGAATGATATCAGGATAGTTATGCAATGCAAACAAGAAATAAATATGCAATGATGGTGGATGCAATGATAAATGATATTTTTGGGTTTTTGAATGATGTATGCAAGATGAAAAGTATTTTTGTATTTTCGGATTTAATGATGGCTGAAAATAGAAAAGTGGTATATGGTGTTGGAAAGGTGTTTCTTATGATTAAAAATGGACTGGGGTTCATGGTTTCACAAATGCACTCTCTCTTTATAAAGTGGTAGACAATGGAACACACACAGTTAACATATGAGATTGCAACACAGGGTTTGATAACAAGTTACTTAGATATATGGGCATCACGTCCTAACATAGAGATCTTTTGGTTATTAACCTCTCTTATACTCCACCAAGATGCGAACTAAATCATAACACCTCAGTAATTAAGATAACTCAGAGTATAGCATTAAGTATCATGACATGAAGTGAAAATAAGAACATGCTAGATCTAGTCATGGAGTAGTGGCAATGGTCACGCCCACATCCCCGGTAGCATGGTATTTTAGTTTATCCCTAGTGAGGTAACAAAGTAAGGTAAAGATACCAAAGTGGATCGCAGAACTTTCTCTCACGTTCACTGCACTAGCCACCCCCCGTTACTCCAACTAATGCACACGTTCCCCCACACACGCTCTCATAAACATGCTTGATCAAAACAAGTAGACAAGAACGGGGTACATAATATGCATCTATACTCATAACTGAAACAAACATTGCAATCTCAAACATATATTAACTCATAAAGATCCACCACAAAGGTATTACAACGGTGACCGTAATCATGTTCAGCAGCTCATACGGTGCTAATTAGTGAAGCTCAAGAGAGGAGAGATACATAAGTTACTTCCACAAACCCATAGTCCAGAGGTGGACTACTCCCTCTTCATCATGGAGACGGTGGAGAAGTCGATGGAGAAGATGGAGACCACGCCGGCAGCGCCCCGCCGGAGTTTTCCCCCTCCAATCTGCAGCTCCTGATCTCCGTTTCGGTGTTTCTGTGTTTGTGCGGCGCTCCTTCCAGAGAACGTCGGGGGACCTTTTTTATAGGCGTTTTTAGGTCAAGACGATGTCGGTGGAGAAGATCGACGGCAACGGAGCCACGAGGGCCAAACGGGTGGGCCCCACGCGGCCACAGTACCTGGCCGCGTGGGCCACCCCCGTTTGGCCTCGGGCCTCCGTTTGTTCGCTTCCTTCGCCCACAGGTCTTCTTCCTTCCAAATATTGACGCCCGTAAATTTCCAGGTGATTTCGTTGACGTTTGGGTCCCTGAAACATTAAAATAAGAAAACGGGGTTTTCTGCCTGTGCAGGGTTAATTCCATAAAAATAGGAAATAAATGAATATTCCCAAAAATCATTATAAAACATTGATATAACCCTTATATGATGCAAATATGATTGGAATATAAGCAATTAAAGTGCAAAGTTCATGTATGCATTTTACATGCATCAGTTAGTCCCAGAAAATGCATAAAAATGCTATGAAGTGTATATAAAACATGTAGCAATATGTATAAAACAAGCATGGAACATCAAACATTATAGATACGTTTGAGATGTATCAGACACCGTTTACCGGTTTTATGGAACGGGCGTCGGACTTATTGGGAGTCATACATACAAATGTGTGCGGACCAATGAGCGTGTCGACACGCAATGGTTATCGTTACTTCGTAACATTCACTGATGATTTGAGTAGATACGGGTATATCTACTTAATGAAACACAAGTCTTAAACTTTTGAAAAGTGCAAAGAATTTTAGAGTGAGGCTGAAAATCAACTCAACAAGAAAATCAAGCACCTTCGATCCGATTGTGGTGGCGAGTATTTAAGTTTTGAGTTTGGCACACATCTGAAGGCCTATGGCATTGTGCCACAGCTTACGCCGGCTGGTACACCGCAATGCAACGGTGTGTCCGAGCGACGTAATCGTACCCTATTGGATAGCGTGCGGTCTATGATGTCTCTTACCGACTTGCCCATATCGTTTTGGGGATATGCGTTAGAAACAGCCGCATTCATTTTAAATAGGGCTCCATCCAAATCCGTAGCAACGACACCGTATGAGATATGGCATGGCAAGAAACCCAAGTTGTCGTTCCTGAAGGTTTGGGGTTGTGAGGCGTACGTTAAGAAACTACATCCCGACAAACTCGAACCGAAATCGGAGAAGGTCATCTTTGTAGGATATCCGTGGGAAACCATAGGATACACCTAAAAGTGCATGGTGTCCCCATGTGTGGTTTTGGTAATTAATGACAATCCTTATGGACTAATGTTTGCATTAAGATATCCTTGTAGATCTTGTCCATAGGAAAAGATTGGAGTTCATGTGTTGGACTCTAGAAGATTACATGATGATCAATGTTCTATTCAAGGGTTTATATGAAGAATGGTCATGTGTAGAGTTGAGCATATTGCAAGTATGTCTTGAAGAATTCAAGACATCATCTTTGTGAAGAGAGAGAAGATTATGAAGTGCAAGTTCAATATGATCCATCTTGGAAGATATCATTTGATTGAAGCTTGCAATGGATACATGAAGACGGAACTTAGCGAGGCTCTCCCATAATGGAGTATGGGGGAGTATTTGGAGAAGTCTTCATCAAGCATGTGCTAGCAAGCACAATCAAGAAAGGTGTTCCACTTGAAGAGATCAAGATCGTCATCATCTAACTCAAGTGGAATCCGTAAAACAAAGGTATGATCTTGTTAGGGTTTCTATTTTACCAGTCTCATGGTATTAGTGGGAGACCGGGTTATAGGATAGACGGCGTACTATCAAGAGGGGCTCTCAAGTGAGTAACTTGATCGCATCTTTGTGGAGAACTCAAACCTTTGCATATTTGGCATATCATCTTTCTTGGTTCTTTTTTGACTTTTATCCATGTGAGAATTTAGAGCTTGTGTTCATCTCCATACCAAGCTCTAGTTCATCAAAATGGATTTCATATGAATATCTTGTTGAGTTTTTTATGTTGGAGGTTTTACCGGTTTGTCTTTTCTAGAGAGGTAAAACTCTCCTCTATTGGTTTCTTCCTCTCATGATGGACTATGATGTGTATATGCATGATCTTGTAGAGCTTATGATTATCTTCGAAACAAGCCCAAGATCATAGCAAACGGAGTTCGGATGAAAAACTTGTTGTGTTTTGGGTTTGGAAATATTATCGGTTTGTCCGTGAGGAAAGTTCCACACCTTCCCATGGTTGGTAACTTTACTCAATTTATGGTTCCTAATATTTCCAACAAAATTGGTTTCACCTCATTTGGATTTCATACGTAAAAGTTATTGGGTTTGCAGGTTTGCTGGTTTTCTAGGCCGGAGTCTCCAGTGTGCCCCAACCGGAGTCTCCGGACTCAGGGGTTTCTATCAAATAGGCTCAAGTTGGTTCACTCCCTGGACCCTGTCCGGAGTGTTACCGGAAAGTTACCGGAGGAAGGGCGGAGTCTCCGCCCCAGGCCGGAGCCTCCGGTCTTTGGACCAAAGACTCCGGTCTGACCTGCTCCAAGCCTCAAGGTTGTTCAGCCCTTGGACCCAGGCCGGAAACTTACCGGAATGTGTCCGGAGTCTCCGGCCTAGGCCGGAGTCTCCGGTGTAAGATTTCCTGCAACGGCTCCTTTTTTGGGAGACCTATAAAAGGCCCCCTTCTTCCCCAAAAGAGTCAGCTCTTCCAAGCACGATTTTCTCTCTCCATCTCTACCACCATTGTTGACCTTGGAAAGCTTTCCCCTCTCTCAATTCCTCCCATGATTCTTACATATCTTTGAGGGAAAAGTGACAGGAGATCTAGATCTATATTTCCATCAATCCATCTCTCCTCTAAGTGAGGGGAACCCTTTGGATCTAGATCTTTGAGTTCCATTTGTTGGGTTCTTCTTTGTTTTTCCTCTCTTCTCCGCCCATAAGCATTAGTTTCTTTTGGTGGGATTTGAGAGTGAAGTATTTGAGCACTTGTGCTCTTGCCATTGCTTTGTTGCATCGGTTTGTGCTCTCCACGAGGATTCGTGGAAGTTGAAAGTTTGTGAGCTCGTTACTCTTGGGTCTTTAGACCCTAGACGCCATTGTGGTGGTTGAGACCTTTTCTGGTCACTTGTAGCCGTTCGGGAGCCCCCAATCCAATTGTGGGTTGTGCCCCGGGTTGTTGTTGTAAAGGCTCCGGATTCCGATAGTGGAAGGTGAACCAAACCTTTTGTGGTGCGGTTCATCGGAGAAGAAGGTGAAGCCTTTGTGGCGTTGAGACCAACCTGTTGTGGTGGCTCACACCTCTCCAACGAGACGTACTCCCCTAAAAAGGAGGAACTCGGGAATACAACCTCGTCTCCACGTGCCTCGGTTATTTCTATAGCTGAGCTCTTTACTTATGCACTTTACATTGTGATAGCCTTCGTACTTGAAGTATTCTATATTGCTATCACCTTGTTACTTGTCTTGCTTAGCATAAGTTGTTGGTGCACATAGGTGAGCCTAGTATTTAGGTTGTTGGCTTGTTAATTTAAACACCTAGTTTTATTCCGCAATTATCAAGCCTAAACCGGAAAAGTTATTAATCGCCTATTCACTCCCCCTCTAGGCGACATCATTATCCTTTCAACACCTTCTACAACCAAGCCGAGGGCAAAATGTTTGTCGCAAAGAACGACGCCTTTCTCGAGAAAGAGTTTCTCGCCAAAGGAGTAAGTGGGAGGAAAATAGACCTCGACGAGATAGTTGATCCTGAACTCGAAATTCCGAGTGGCGCAATGGAAACTGTTCCGGAACCGTCCTCCACAGATGGAGTGGGAGCAAATGTCGAGGATGCTATTATACCTCGTAGGTCTGGAAGAACCCGAACCCCTCCTGAGTGGTAAGGTAATCTTGTTTGCACCGTCATGTTAATTGAACAGGACGAACCTACGAACTACAAAGAGGCAATGGAAAGATCCGAGTCCGAGAAATGGCTTGAAGCCATGAAATCCGAAATAGGATCCATGTATGACAACAAAGTATGGACTTTGATGAAGATTCCCGAAGGGCGCAAGGCCGTCGAGAATAAATGGATCTTTAAGAAAAAGACTGACGCTGACGGTAACGTGACCGTCTATAAAGCTCGACTTGTGGCAAAAGGTTTCCGACAAATTCATGGAATTGACTACGATGAAACGTTTTCACTGTAGCGATGCTAAAGTCTATTCGGGTTTTGCTAACGATTGCTGCATATTTCGATTATGAGATATGGCAGATGGATGTCAAAACTGCGTTCCAAAATGGCAACATTGAGGAAGAGTTGTATATGGTACAACCTGAAGGTTTTGTCGATCTAGAGAATGTTGGCAAGGTATGCAAGCTTCAGCGTTCCATTTATGGACTGAAGCAAGCATCTCGGAGCTGGAATCTCGCTTTGATGAGGTGATCAAATGTTTTGGATTTGTCCAAAATGCGAAAGAGACCTGCATTTATAAGAAAATGAGTGGGAGCTCAGTTGCATTCCTAGTTCTATATGTGGATGATATATTACTGATTGGGGATAATGTGGATCTTCTGAATAGCGTGAAGAAATATTTAAACAGTAAATTTTCGATGAAGGACTTAGGAGAAGCTGCTTACGTATTAGGCATTAAAATCTATCGTGATTGATCGAAACGCCTATTAGCGTTAAGTCAGAGTACTTACCTTGATAAGATATTGAAAAGGTTTAATATGGAGAAGGCAAAGAAAGGGTTTCTGCCGGTTGTCAAGGGTAAAGCGTTGAGCATGGCTCAGTGTCCAGTGACAGCTCATGATAAGGCCGCAGTGGCTGGCAACCCCTATGCTTCAGCCATAGGATCGATCATGTACCATGTTAAGTACTCGACCCGATGTAGCATTGGCCCATAGTTTGACGAGCCGATTCCAAAGTAATCCTAGCAAGGATCATTGGATAGTTGTTAAGAACATTCTGAAATATCTTAAGCAAACCAAGGAAATGTTTCTTGTTTATGGAGGCTGTGAAGAGGAACTTGGCGTAACAGGTTACGTTGATGCAAGTTTCTGTACAGATCCAGATGACTCGAGATCTCAGACAGGATATGTGTTTAAGGTGAACGGAGGCTTTGTGAGCTGGAGAAGTGGGAAGCAACCCATAGTAGCCCAATCTACAATGGAATCAGAGTGCATTGCTGCTTCGGAAGCTTCGAATGAAGCTGTCTGGCTGAGGAAGTTCGTCATCGAGCTCGGAGTGTTCCCAAGCACGCAAGACCCTGTGAATCTCTACTGCGACAACACATGCGCCATTGCTAACGCGAAGGAACCAAGGTCTCACTCAACTGCCAAACACATTCTCCGACGCTTCCATGTGATAAGACAGTATGTCAAGGAAGGCGATGTGAAGATTTGCAAAGTACATACGGATCTGAATGTTGCAGATCCGCTGACGAAGCATCTTCCACGGGACAAGCATGATAAACACTAAGCTGATATAGGTGTTAGGATTTTACCAAATTGTAAACTAGATTAAATTGTACTCTAGTGCAAGTGGGAGACTGAAGGAGATATGCCCTAGAGGCAATTAATAAAGATATTTTATTTTTCATATCTCAATTGTTCATAATACGTTTTATACCATGCTATAACTGTATTAAGCGGAAACATTAATACATGTGTGGTATGTAAACAACCAGGTCCCTAGTAGCCTCTTTACTAGTCCATTGAGATCAACAGATGATCATGGACTTGGACGTCAATTGATAATGGAGCCATATCATTAGGTGAATGATGTGATGGACGCACACCCAATTTATATAGGACGTACTACTCACGCCTTCGACCGTGAGATCATATTTAATTGCTATTTTTGTAAGATACTTTGATTGCATCAAGAGTGGCGTATGATCAAGAGCGGGATTGCTATTTCTGTAAGATACTCCTTATATAGGGTGACAATAAAGGTGTCCCTCTTGGGTATCCGGAAGAAATATGTTGAGGCGTATGATCAAGAGCGGGATTTGCCAATCCGTATAGCAGGATAGATACTCTGGGCCCACTCGGTGAGATTGCATCAGTGAGCTTGCAAGCATGTGACTAGGTGATGGCCCTTGAAGAGGTTGATCAACGACGCCAGAAAACACTTTGTTGATCTCCGGTGCATAGTTAGCTGCGTCAAAAGTAAATTGGTTAGGTTGAGACTCCAAGTGCAGAGTGTGTAGTAGTGGAAGACTTGTTTTCCCCACGAGGGGTGACTCGAGGGTTTAATATCGAACTCTCGGGGAATCAGTAGTGAAGATATATCTTCTTATCCTTCTTTTGGTACCTACAAAACAAAGTTAAATGTTTTGGTCCTCAACCTCACCTGTGGTTGTCAAGCACAAGGTGTAAGAATGATATCAAGATAGTTATGCAATGCAAACAGAAAATAAATATGCAATGGTGGTGGATGCAATGGTAAATGATATTTTGGGTTTTTTAATGATGTATGCAAGATGAAAAGTATTTTTGTATTTTCGGATTTAATGATGGCTGAAAATAGAAAAGTGGTATATGGTGTTGGAAAGGTGTTTCTTATGATTAAAAATGGACCGGGGTTCATTGTTTCACAAATGCACTCTCTCTTTATAAAGTGGCAGACAATGGAACACACACAGAGTTAACATATGAGATTGCAACACAAAGTTTGATAACAAGTTACTTAGATATATGGGCATCACGTCCTAACATAGAGACCTTTTGATTATTGGTCTCTCTTATACTCCACCAAGATGCGAACCAAATCATAACACCTCAATAATTAAGATGACTCAGAGTATAGCAATAAGTTTCATGACATGAAGTGAAAATAAGAACATGCTGGATCTAGTCACAGGAAGAAGCTTGGTCACCTCAACCCTTGCAGCATGGAATTTTTGTTTATCCATAGTGAGGTAACAAAGTAAGGTAAACACCCAAGTGGATCGCGATATTAAGTTGTCAGCTTACCGCACTCACCACTTCCCGTTACTCCAACTAATGCACACGTTCCCCCACACACGCTCTCATAAACATGCTTGATCATAACAAGTAGACAAGAACGGGGTACATAATATGCATCTATACTCATAACTGAAACAAACATTGAAATCTCAAACATATATTAACTCATAGAAAGATCCACCACATAGGTATTACAAATATGACCGTAATCATGTTCAGCAGCTCATACGGTACTAATTAGTGAAGCTCAAGAGAGGAGAGATACATAAGTTACTTCCACAAACCCATAGTCCAGAGGTGGACTACTCCCTCTTCATCATGGAGACGGTGGAGAAGTTGATGGAGACCACACCGGCAGCGCCCCGCCGGAGTTTTCCCCCTCCAATCTGCAGCTCCTGATCTCCGTTTCGGTGTTTCTGTGTTTTTGCGGCGCTCCCTTCACGAAACGCCAGGGGACTTTTTTTTATAGGCGTTTTTAGGTCAAGACGGAGTCGGTGGACGAAAGATCGACGACAGCGGAGCCACGAGGCCCAAATGAGTGGGCCCCACGCGGCCACAGTACCTGGCCGCGTGGGCCACCCCCTTTTTGCCTTCTGGCCTCCGTTTGCTTGCTTCCTTCGCTCCGAGGTCTTCCTCCTTCCAAAATTCCGACGCCTGTATTTTTCCATAATTTTTGGACGATGTTTGGGTCCCTGAAACATAAAAGGAAAGAAATAGGGTTTTCTGCCTGCGCAGGGTTAATTCCATAAAAATAGGAAACAATTGATTTATTTCCTAAAATCATTAAATAACAGTAATATAACCCTTATATGATGCAAATATGATTGGAATATGTGTGATATAGTGCAAAGTTCATGTATGCATTTTACATGCATCAACATCCCCAAGCTTAACCAATACTCGTCCTCGAGTATGAAGGTGATAAAACTAACATGGGCTTTGCAATATAGCACTAACAATGGATATCAAAGATGATTGCTACTGCTACATAGAGTCAAATGATTCATTCTTCAAAGGAGTAGCAATATGCAAAACTGTTTATGAAGTGATATCAAGTATTCAATGCAAGGATGTTCAATGATAGTTCACAAAGTGTAACATAGTAGCAAGTAATATGGACATTCTTACTTTTGCATACATGTGGTCCATAGAGTGAGAATGAAAATCTGAATATGTTTGGTGGACACTTTGGAAAGATGAATAAGTGAGTAGAGTTAAAGCATGCATAAGTTTCATCTAACCTCCAAACTCTCCTACTTAAGTTAATGATTGCAATGTGGTAATACTTGGTGTCAAGCTCTCATTCCCCTATCATAGCATCTTGAATGATTATAGTTTAATGTGAGAGCAAATATGAGTAGTGTGCTTGACAAAGTAAAGGTTGGATGTCTCATGCCCCTTGAATACAAGTACCTACACCATGAGTTACTCAACTTGGGAAAAGCAAGTTCAAGTTATCTATCATTGTAAGTAATAATAGTATCATCAAGAGCGTCAACTGGGGTACCTCTTGTCCCAGGATATGGAACAAGCCCATATCAAAATGACAAGACAAACAAACAAGATGAACCACCTCAACACCCTTTTTATTTACCATTGGAATAGCTTTTTATTGTAAGGTGTGTCATAGATAATTCACCATAGCATGTAAGTAAATTTCCACCATGAATAATGCATGGCTTAGATTAGCGGCCCAGACGTCTCTCTAACCATTTATACAAACTCATTCAAACTAAATCTTTTCCCCCTTATTTCACCATGATAGGCATCCATAGACAAAAGCACATGATATCAACTAAATGGAGCATGTTGAAAGCTTTGCATGTGACAGCACATATGGGCTAACTCCCAACCTTGGACATTTATCAAGCCACTAGCATCATAATCTTAATCACAATGGGTCATGTTTTATTTATAGCAATGATAGTAAAAATGTGCATCAAGTTCATGAGAGCTATATAACCAACTTTTCCCATGGCAATCAATAACATAATCATTTTCATTCAGAGGTATAGATAACACAAATATCATGATGAACATACTCGGAATAGCATATAGCTAGTAGGTAGATATGGTGGACTCACTGGAATAACTTTGGTTGAAGGTGTTGGAAACAAGTTTTGACTTGTTGGAATGTTTGGGCTAGCAAAAGGGAGAAAGTTGACCATCTAGATGCATGCATGAGTGTCCATAGAACTAACTAATCCATGTTAAACCAAGTAAAATAACAATCAGCACCAAAACATGAATAAGTTATAGCTCTTTGATAACCCCCAAGAGCAAGGGATCACTGTAGCACCTCTCAATGTGGAAGTAAGGTATCGATCTGCAGGAGCAAGAAGGAAAAGTTATCTATTCCCTACAACTAAAGTGTCACAAGTTTTAGTTGATTATGCACTAAACAAGTTTAGAGAACAAGATGGTTGGTTTGATGGATGTAAAAGTGTCCCAATCCTCTTCTTTGCAAGAGGACAAGACAAAGGTAGTAGCAAGTGAAAGCTCTCAAAGAGAGAAAGCCCAATCCTCTATGTAGCAAGAGGACAAGCTCAAGTGTGTGTTTCTTATAGGAACAATGGACATGGTTCATGGGTTCACTTAATCCTCTCTCTCTCTCATCTACGGTGATCATCATGTTATAGATAAAGTACACACAATTGTCATGTTTTAATGGTAGCTTTTTATGACGGCTATATGTCCTAAAACACATAGTTGAAAGAAATACTCATTTGTGTTGCTAGGTCACCCCTCGTAAGGCTAGCTGGTTTCTCTCACTCCCACATCATACTCTTTCTTTTTACCCCCAGATAAAGGATGTTGGGCGGTACTGTGTCACTCAATACCTATGCCGTGTCACATCGGCCATCCCGTACCCACATACATCATACTTCAAAGTATGACAAATCACAAAAGCTCCAACACAACGGTAAATGCATAAAAATCATCTCACACCACAATATTCACCACAAAGGTATTACATAGATGACCGTAATCATGTTCAGCAGCTCATACGGTACTAATTAGTGAAGCTCAAGAGAGAGGAGAGATACAAAAGTTACCACCACAAACCCTAGTCCAGGGGGTGGACTACTCCCCCTTCATCATGGTGATGATGGTGAAGAAGTTCTTGCTGTAGATGTTGATGATGAACACGCCGGAGGGGGGTGGAGCCCTCCGGAGGCGATTCCGGCGGCGTTTCCCCCCTCCGATCTTCTCCGGCGGCAGCCTTCTGACTCTCTGTTTCGTGGTTCTGTGTTTCTCCGCCGCCTCCTTCCAGAAACGTCGGGGGACCTTTTTTATAGGCGTTTTTAGGTCAAGACTATGTCGGTGGAGCGAAAGATCGACGGCAACGGAGCCACGAGGGCCAAACGGGTGGGCCCCACGCGGCCACAGTACCTGGCCGCGTGGGCCACCCCCGTTTGGCCTCGGGCCTCCGCTTGTTCGCTTCCTTCGCCCACAGGTCTTCTTCCTTCCAAATATTGACGCCCGTAAATTTCCAGGTGATTTCGTTGACGTTTGGGTCCCTGAAACATTAAAATAAGAAAACGGGGTTTTCTGCCTGTGCAGGGTTAATTCCATAAAAATAGGAAATAAATGAATATTCCCAAAAATCATTATAAAACATTGATATAACCCTTATATGATGCAAATATGATTGGAATATAAGCAATTAAAGTGCAAAGTTCATGTATGCATTTTACATGCATCAACATCCCCAAGCTTAATCCATGCTCGTCCTCGAGTATGAAGATGATAAAACTAACATGGACTTTGCAATTTAATACTTAACAATGAATATCAAAGATGATTACTATTGCTACATATAGTCAAATGATTCATTCTTCAAAGGAGTAGCAATATGCAAATAGTTTATGAAGTGATATCAAGTATTCAAGACAAGGATGTTCATTGATAGTTCACAAAGTGTAACATAGTAGCAAGTAATATGGAACACATGTATGCATAATGATAAGTAGAACATCCTACAATGGTCATAGAGTGTAGATGAAAATCTGAATATGATAGGTGTACACTTTGGAAAGATGTATATGTGAGTAGAGGTAAAGCATGCATAAGTTTCATCCAACTTCCAAACTCTTCTACTTAAGTTAATGATTGCAATAAGGTATTCATTGGTGTCAAGCTCTCATTGCCCCTATCATAGCATCTTGAATGATTAAGGTTAAAGTGAAAGCAAATATGAGTAGTGTGCTTGATAAAGAATGGGTTGAATGTCTCATGCCCCTTGAATACAAGTACTTACACCATGTGTTACTCAACTTGGGAAACAAAGCAAGTTCAATTAAATATCATTGTAAGCATAATAGTATCATCAAGAGCGTCAACTGGGGTACCTCTTGTCCCAAGATATGGAACAAGCCCATATCAAAATGACAAGACAAACAAACAAAATGAACAATCTCAACACCCTTTTTATTTACCATTTGGAATAGTTTTTTATTGCAAGGTGTATCACAGAAGGTTCACCATAGTATGTAAGTAAATTTCCACCATGAATGATGCATGGCTTAGATTAGCGGCCCAGGCGTCTCTCTAACCATTTACACAAACTCATTTAAACTCACTCTATTTCCACATTTATTTCAACATGATAAGCATCCATAGACAAAAGCACATGATATCAACTAAATGAGATGAAGAGCGTGTTGAAAGCTTGCCATGTGACAGCACATATGGGCTAACTTCCAACCCAAAACATTCATCAAGCCACAAACATCATAATCTTAATCACAATGGGTCAAGTTTTATTATGCAAATAAAAGAACATTGTGCATCAAGTTCGTGAGAGCTATATAACCAATTTTTCCATTGCAATCAATAACATAAACATTTTCATTCAGAGGTAAGATAACACAAACAACATGTTAAACATACTCGGAATAGCATAAAGCCAATAGGTAGATATGGTGGACTCACTGGAATAACTTTGGTTGAAGGTGTTGGAAACAAGTTTTTGCTTGTTGGAGTTTTTGGGCTAGCAAAAGGGAGAAAGTTGACCATCTAGATGCATGCATGAGTGTCCATAGAACTAACTAATCCATGTTAAACCAAGTAAAATAACAATCAGCACCAAAACATGAATAAGTGATAGCTCTACAAAAAGAATTTGCAAACTATTACTCATAAACAAGCTCATGAATCATGCAACTATATGTATCATTAAAAATCAAGTCAAACATCCCTTTTCCCAATCTTATAAAAGCATCCAACATATTTCAACCCATATTTCCAGTAGCTCTCTCATATATAAATGATAGTGTGGTGGTCTCTCAAGACTCAAACAAAAACAAAAACGACGCTCCAAGTTTATGCGATAAAGTGTTTCGATCGAAAAACAGAAGTTGGACGTGTGCAAACCGAGAGTGTGTAGGTCCAGCGGGGTTGTCTTCACATCCCCAAGCTTATGGTCTTCACCATCCTTGGATAGCTCTTGGTGCATCTCCTCCAATCCCTGTGAAAAAACTTCAAAACACCGTTTCTCCCATCTCTTTTCTGTGGGGTGCATTAATAGTGATAAACAAATAGGTTCCTTGCTGCATATAATCCTTGAACAAAAATTCATATGACATGTCCAGAAAGTGTATAATGTTGTATGCCTACTCATAAACTCAATTGGATCAAAAAGATTCAACTTAAAAGCTCAAAGCATGCATCAAACAAAATGGGACAGAATCTGTCCAGAAAAACAGCAGCAGCAAAACGTATTTTTCTACCCTACCAAACTTTCTCGAAAAATTCCGAAAAATTCATGCATACAGAGGATGAAAAGTTGCAACTACAGTTCAAATATGAGCTCATTCGGAGTTACAGAATAAGAATTAAAAATCATACCGTGCACTGACTCGTGCAGGAATAAAATCTCCGAACTATAAGCAACTTTTCAAACCAAAAAGGGTAAAACTTGGCACTTTATTAAAACTCCAGAACTAAACTAGACACAAAGTCTCTTGTTACAGCAAGAGGACACAAAGAAAATCACACAAAAAATAACCGGGTTGCCTCCCGCAAAGCGCTTTCTTTATAGCCATATAGCTAGGCTTGATAGTTTTAATGATGCTCCCATAGGAATAAGAGTTGAATATAAAAGAGCATCAAGAAGCAAATATCAAACACATTTAAGTCTAACCCACTTCCTATGCATTGGGATCTTGTAAGAAAATAAATCAATAAAGCACAAAGTGACTAGCATAGGAAGGCAAAGCAAGTGCAACTTCAAAATTTTCAACAAAAAGAGAGAAGACTTAATATTTTTGAGATATATGAAATCATGTCTCCCTCTCTCATAAAAACTTTCAGTAGCATCATTGATAAACTCAACAATATAGCTATCACATGAAACATTCTTATCATGATCCATATGCATAAAAGTATCATTACTCTCCACATAAGCATAAACAGTTTCATTAGGAATAGTGGGAGTAAAACATTCATAATAATCATTGTAATCATCATATATAGGAGGCATATCATAATCACAATAAACTTTATACTCAATAGTGGGTGGACTGAAAATATCATATTCATCATCATAAATGGGAGACATAGTATCATAAACAAGTAAAGAACCTCCCCAAGCTTAGATGATTGCAAGATATAAAAGGAACCTCCCCAAGCTTAGTCTAGTGCACACAAGAATAGAAACTTAAGCGCTACGCTCCCCGGCAACGGCGCCAGAAAAGTACTTGATAACCCCCAAGAGCAAGGGATCACTGTAGCACCTCTCAATGTGGAAGTAAGGTATCGATCCGCAGGAGCAAGAAGGAAAAGTTATCTATTCCCTACAACTAAAGTGTCACAAGTTTTAGTTGATTATGCACTAAACAAGTTTAGAGAACAAGATGGTTGGTTTGATGGATGTAAAAGTGTCCCAATCCTCTTCTTTGCAAGAGGACAAGACAAAGGTAGTAGCAAGTGAAAGCTCTCAAAGAGAGAAAGCCCAATCCTCTATGTAGCAAGAGGACAAGCTCAAGTGTGTGTTTCTTATAGGAACAATGGACATGGTTCATGGGTTCACTTAATCCTCTCTCTCTCTCTCATCTACGGTGATCATCATGTTATAGATAAAGTACACACAATTGTCATGTTTTAATGGTAGCTTTTTATGACGGCTATATGTCCTAAAACACATAGTTGAAAGAAATACTCATTTGTGTTGCTAGGTCACCCTCGTAAGGCTAGCGTGGTTTCTCTCACTCCCACATCATACTCTTTCTTTTTACCCCCAGATAAAGGATGGGCGGTACTGTGTCACTCAATACCTATGCCGTGTCACATCGGCCATCCCGTACCCACATACATCATACTTCAAAGTATGACAAATCACAAAAGCTCCAACACAACGGTAAATGCATAACAAATCATCTCACACCACCAAAGGTATTACATAGATGACCGTAATCATGTTCAGCAGCTCATACGGTACTAATTAGTGAAGCTCAAGAGAGAGGAGAGATACAAAAGTTACCACCACAAACCCTAGTCCAGGGGTGGACTACTCCCCCTTCATCATGGTGATGATGGTGAAGAAGTTCTTGCTGTAGATGTTGATGATGAACACGCCGGAGGGGGGTGGAGCCCTCCGGAGGCGATTCCGGCGGCGTTTCCCCCCTCCGATCTTCTCCGGCGGCAGCCTTCTGACTCTCTGTTTCGTGGTTCTGTGTTTCTCCGCCGCCTCCTTCCAGAGAACGTTGGGGACCTTTTTTATAGGCGTTTTTAGGTCAAGACTATGTCGGTGGAGCGAAGATCGACGGCAACGGAGCCACGAGGGCCAAACGGGTGGGCCCCACGCGGCCACAGTACCTGGCCGCGTGGGCCACCTCCGTTTGGGCCTCGGGCCTCCGCTTGTTCGCTTCCTTCGCCCACAGGTCTTCTTCCTTCCAAATATTGACGCCCGTAAATTTCCAGGTGATTTCGTTGACGTTTGGGTCCCTGAAACATTAAATTAAGAAAACGGGGTTTTCTGCCTGTGCAGGGTTAATTCCATAAAAATAGGAAATAAATGAATATTCCCAAAAATCATTATAAAACATTGATATAACCCTTATATGATGCAAATATGATTGGAATATAAGCAATTAAAGTGCAAAGTTCATGTATGCATTTTACATGCATCACTCTTCAAAAAGGATTTGCAAACTATTACTCATAAACAAGCTCATGAATCATGCAACTATATGTATCATTAAAAATCAACTCAAACATCCCTTTTCCCAATCTTATAAAAGCATCCAACATATTTCAACCCATATTTCCAGTAGCTCTCCCATATATAAATGATAGTGTGGTGGTCTCTCAAAACAAATCAAACCAAAACAAAACAAAAGACGCTCCAAATTTATGCGATAAAGTGTTTCGATCGAAAAACAAAAGTTGGACGTGCGCAAACCGAGAGTGTGTAGGTCCAGCGGGGTTGTCTTCACATCCCCAAGCTTATGGTCTTCACCATCCTTGGATAACTCTTGGTGCATCTCCTCCAATCCCTGTGAAAAAACTTCAAAACACCGTTTCTCCCATTTCTTTTCTGTGGGGTGCATTAATAGTGATAAACAAATATGTTTCTTGCTGCATATAATCCTTGAACAAAAATTCATATGAGATGTCCAGAAAGTGTATAATGTTGTATGCCTACTCATAAACTCAATTGGATCAAAAAGATTTAACTTAAAAGCTCAAAGCATGCATCAAACAAAATGGGACAGAATCTGTCCAGAAAAACAGCAGCAGTAAAACGTATTTTTCTACCCTACCAAGCTTTCTCGAAAAATTCCGAAAAAATTCATGCATACAGAGGATGAAAATTTGCAACTACAGTTCAAATATGAGCTCATTCGGAGTTGCAGAATAAGAATTAAAAATCATACCGTGCACTGATTCGTGCAGGAATAAAATCTCCGAACGCTATAAGCAACTTTTCAAACCAAAAAGGGTAAAACTTGGCACTTTATTGAAAATTCCAGAACCTAAACTAGACACAAAGTCTCTTGTTACAGCAAGAGGACATAAAGAAAATCACACAAAAAAATAACCGGGTTGCCTCCCGCAAAGCGCTTTCTTTATAGCCATATAGCTAGGCTTCTTACTTGTTGTTTATTGTGGACGAAGCTCGTGAGGGAGCTTGAACTTTGGTGGTTCCCTCTTCCTTGGGAAGTGTTCCATGCACTTCTTGTGTGGGAACTAAAACTTCACATTCCCTTCTTTTGAATCAATGATGGCACCTGTGGTACGAAGAAAAGGTCTTCAAGAATAATAGGACTGAGGTTTTATTCCCCATATCCATGATTAGAAAATCCACAGGCACAAAAGTCATATGTAAATCCACCATAACATCACTTACTTTTCCTAAAGAATGTTTAATAGAGTCATCAACAAGTGCAAGTTCAATGGAGCATTTTTCAAGATTTTTCAATTCAAGCACTTCATATAGTTCTTTAGATAAAACAGAGACACTAGATCCTAGATCAAGTATAGCATGGTGTGTCTCTTTTCCAATAGTTACTAGTACCTTAGGAATCCACATATCCCCAAGCTTAGGTGGTATCATAGCCTCTTGGTTGTACCTAGAAATCTTTTCTTTCAAGACATGATTAGCAATATAAGAACCAAAGCCAGCTTGATTAGTGTTGATGGAAGGATCACTTGCTAGTTTTTGTAAGATAGATATTAATTCATGCAAGCTACAGTTTTCTAAGTCAAGCAAAGGATCCTTGACTTCACTAAGCATTTTAACTTCCTCAACTTCTCCCAAGCAAGATTCTCATTCCCTTTTCTTAAAGCAGGATTCAAGGCTATTTGGAGGTCATTCTCCTCTTCAACATGATTCTTAATATCCCTGTCCAAAGGTTCCAACATAGAAGATATTCTTTCATTTAATTCCCTAGTCAACTTCTTTTCAGACTTAGCATAGTTCAATATCGTTTCCATTTTTAAAGAGATTCCAGAAAGAGTGTTATTTGTCTTTTTCATCCTAGATTTGGTATGAAGGATAAATGAATGCATCTCATTTTTAGTAGGATAATCCTCCATATAAGTTTGTAGACATAATGTTGACCTATCCATAGAAGCTTTTAGTTGTTTGATCTCAGTTTCATCTTTGGATTCTATAGAATTCCCAAATAAATTTTCCATCAAGTTATTAGTATGTGAGGGATTTCCAGAAGCAAATTTTCCACAAGTCAACGAGTCAAGAAAACATTTTGACCAACCATCTATACCTTTATAGAAGTTTCTTATCACAGTGGCAGGAGTAAATTTAATGACACCATTTTTACTAGTGTCCTTAATTCTATACCAAGCATCCATTAACGACTCTCCATAGTATTGACCAAAGTTGTTCATTTCAGCACTAGGATTCATTTTAGCAAGGTTTTTTTTTGTATTATTTATTTTTTTATGCAAAACTGAAAATAAATATGCAAGCGGAATATGATATGCAATGACACTAACAAAACAAATAAATTGCTTTGTAAGTAAAGATGGATAAGATGGTGCTCACGTAGGTGCAACCTCCCCAAGCTTAGGTGTTAGCACAAGTTGGTGAAGTTGACTTCGTTGTGAGATGAATGCGATGATGCACACCCTTGGATAAATCTCTCAGCTATGATTCCCCGGCAACGGCGCCAGAAAACAGTCTTGATGGCCCTTGAAGAGGTTGATCTACGACGCCAGAAAACACTTTGTTGATCTCCGGTGCGTAGTTAGCTGCGTCAAAAGTAAATGGTTAGGTTGAGACTCCAAGTGCAGAGTGTGTAGTAGTGGAAGACTTGTTTTCCCCACGAGGGGTGACTCGAGGGTTTAATATCGAACTCTCGGGGAATCAGTAGTGAAGATATATCTTCTTATCCTTCTTTTGGTTACCTACAAAACAAAGTTAAATGTTTTGGTCCTCAACCTCACCTGTGGTTGTCAAGCACAAGGTGTAAGAATGATATCAAGATAGTTATGCAATGCAAACAGGAAATAAATATGCAATGGTGGTGGATGCAATGGTAAATGATATTTTGGGTTTTTTAATGATGTATGCAAGATGAAAAGTATTTTTGTATTTTCGGATTTAATGATGGCTGAAAATAGAAAAGTGGTATATGGTGTTGGAAAGGTGTTTCTTATGATAAAAAATGGACCGGGGTTCATTGTTTCACAAATGCACTCTCTCTTTATAAAGTGGCAGACAATGGAACACACACAGAGTTAACATATGAGATTGCAACACAAAGTTTGATAACAAGTTACTTAGATATATGGGCATCACGTCCTAACATAGAGACCTTTTGATTATTGGTCTCTCTTATACTCCACCAAGATGCGAACCAAATCATAACACCTCAATAATTAAGATGACTCAGAGTATAGCAATAAGTTTCATGACATGAAGTGAAAATAAGAACATGCTGGATCTAGTCACAGGAAGAAGCTTGGTCACCCTCAACCCTTGCAGCATGGAATTTTTGTTTATCCACAGAGAGTAACAAAGTAAGGTAAACACCCAAGTGGATCGCGATATTAAGTTGTCAGCTTACCGCACTCACCACTCCCCGTTACTCCAACTAATGCACACGTTCCCCCACACACGCTCTCATAAACATGCTTGATCATAACAAGTAGACAAGAACGGGGTACATAATATGCATCTATACTCATAACAGAAACAAACATTGCAATCTCAAACATATATTAACTCATAGAAAGATCCACCACATAGGTATTACAAATATGACCGTAATCATGTTCAGCAGCTCATACGGTACTAATTAGTGAAGCTCAAGAGAGGAGAGATACATAAGTTACTTCCACAAACCCATAGTCCAGAGGTGGACTACTCCCTCTTCATCATGGAGACGGTGGAGAAGTCGATGGAGAGGATGGAGACCACACCGGCAGCGCCCCGCCGGAGTTTTCCCCCTCCAATCTGCAGCTCCTGATCTCCGTTTCGGTGTTTCTGTGTTTTTGCGGTGCTCCCTTTGCGAAACGCCAGGGGACTTTTTTATAGGCGTTTTTAGGTCAAGACGGAGTCGGTGGACGAAAGATCGACGGCAG
The DNA here is from genome assembly GCA_947311845.1 of Poa pratensis. Lineage (NCBI taxonomy): Eukaryota > Viridiplantae > Streptophyta > Magnoliopsida > Poales > Poaceae > Poa > Poa pratensis. The sequence continues at coordinate 84,034,762 of CAMZMU010000085.1, forward strand.
CGGAGCCACGAGGCCCAAATGAGTGGGCCCCACGCGGCCACAGTACCTGGCCGCGTGGGCCACCCCTTTTTGCCTTCTGGCCTCCGTTTGCTTGCTTCCTTCGCTCCGAGGTCTTCCTCCCAAAATACTGACGCCTGTATTTTTCCATAATTTTTGGACGACGTTTGGGTCCCTGAAACATAAAAGGAAAGAAATAGGGTTTTCTGCCTGCGCAGGGTTAATTCCATAAAAATAGGAAACAATTGATTTATTTCCTAAAATCATTAAATAACAGTAATATAACCCTTATATGATGCAAATATGATTGGAATATGTGTGATATAGTGCAAAGTTCATGTATGCATTTTACATGCATCACTAGGTCACGAGGATGTAATATCACAGACGAGTAAAGATAGTATTGTCGGTAACGAGATCGAGCTAGGCATCGCGATGCCTGAGATCGAGTCTCGGACAAGACTAAGTATCGCCAGGCAAAAAGTTTGAGACTTGACGTCTAAGGTTCAAACGACAAAGATATTCGTGGACGCACATGGGCTATCATGGGTTTCCAGACCCCGCTGTTAGTCATTGATCGAAGAACGGGTCTTGATCATGTCTAGAGTGATCCCGAACTGTAGGATGGCACACTTAAGGGTAGACGACGTTTATTTAGATTGGAAGCAGAAGAGAAAAATAGAGAGAAAAACACCAGAAGCGTTCCGGGACATATTCGATGGAGTTTGGAGGGCAACGAAATGGTTTTCGGAGTCGAAATAAATTAGATAATATGTATTTAATATTAATTAATGTAATTAATGATTAAATATATTTTATTTTAATTTAATTCAAAATTTTAAGGCAGCCCCACTATAAATGGGCCAACTCCCGGAAGAGTAGCCCATGAGGGGGGGAGCCGAACCCAAGAGTGGAGGGAGTCGGCCGGCCTTGGTGGGCCACATAGGGCCCACCTAGGGCCGGCTCTGCCCCTTGGTGCGGCGCACCATGTGGGGTTTAGTCCCACATGGCTTAGCCACCAAGGGTGACACCCCTCCTCCACCTTTAAATAGGGGTGCCCCCATGCCTTGAAAATTCAACCCAGAAATCTCTCTCTCTCACCTTCGGACGTGACTCCGCAATTGGAGTTACGCATAGGTTGAGGTTTTCTCCACCATACGCACACCGCCGTGCTGCTGGTCTTCTTCGGTCCAAGTCTTCTGCTTTGCTGGATCGGAGCCCGGAGGTCGTCGTCTACACCGTACGTGTGTAGAGCTACGAGGTGCCTCACGTGCGGCACTTGGAGAGTTCGTCTACATGACCTTGAGGTCGGCTATGTCGGCTTCATCGACAACGCTTGTGCGGGAGCGTAATCCCCGCTTTTCGGTCTACAAGGGTATACATCGATCTTCTCCGTTTCGGTATATCTGCATAGTAATAGATTCTGTCTAGTTTAACGTTATCGTTGTTAGGAAATGTTTTGTTTTCTGCCTACGATCCCCTTCAGCGACATCACGTAAGATCCAGGGAGTGCCTATAGGTTTAGCTCATCTTCATGATCCAGATTTTTTGTTCATTAATTAATGTAGACTAGGGGATTGGGCGCGTGCTCCGCCGCGCACGTGGTCTTGGAAGAATTTGAATTTTTCAGAAGGTTTTAATCTGAAATTTGGCGAAGTTTTTCCCTGATTTGAATTGTTTTGACGGTCGCCCGTGGTGTTGGAAGAATTTGAATTTTTCAGAGGGATTTAATCTGAGATTGGGCGAAGTTTTCCCTGATTTAAATTGTCCTGACGGTCGCAAAAATGGTCGTGTTTGGAAAGACTTTGGAATTTGGTCGAATTTGGAAAGAATTTGGAAATTTAAGATATTCGAATTTTAATATTGATCGTAATGGCGTAATTGGCGAAGCTGGTCGGATTTAAATTCTTCTATCGTTCGCAAAAATGGGCAAATTTGGGAGGAATTTAAAATTTTGGAATATTCAAATTTAAATTTGAATCGTACGACGTAGTTAGCTATTTTTTTAAAACATTTTTTATATTTTAAAATATTTTTGTGCGGAGTATTGTTGAAGTTATTGAATTTGCAATTTTTAAGATTTTTTAAGAGTTGTTTGAAGTTTATGCAAAGCAAAAAAAAAAAAGGAAGTTTATGCAAAGGAAAAAAAAAGGGGAAAAAATGCGAGAAATCTGACAGGTGGGTCCCCGCGACGTCATGCTGACGTCACAAGGGTAACCCTAGCCCGCATCGCCGGCGGCGGCGTTGAGGTCGCCGGCGGCCATCCAGGGCGTGCCTGGACGCGCTGCTGGGCGCTCTGGATGCGCCTCGGCGCGGGCGACCTCTAGGTGGCGGCGCCGCCGCGTCTTGGTCGCCGGAGCGGCCGCGATGTCGTGGAAACATGGCGGAAGACGGCGGACACGGCGGCGGCTTCTCCGGCGCGTTCAGGGCTTCCCGGGAGCTGGTCCGTGGCAAGTAGGTAGAGGGTGCGCCGCCGGAACTCGGGGTGGTGTCCGATTTGACCGGGGAGCGGCCAGCGCGGCCACGAGCCGCGGTGGCGCTGGCGGCGACCAGCGCTTCCGTCGCGGGCAAGGGGATGAGCTCGATGGCGGTTTTTCTGGTAAGCCCCTGCGTTTTCTAAAATTTGCATTACAGCCCCCCACGGTGAAAAGCATGGATCCATGCGAATACTGAAAGCGGGAGGGTTTTTTTTTGCAAGTTTCCGCGGCGACTGGTGGGCAACCGGCTGACGGGCTGGCGACGGCTGGCGACCGGGGTGAGTGTCGCGCGCGGATTGGTTAATAATCGGAATGAATAGTGAGGGGTGATTTGGGGCGACGTGGCTCCATCCTGGCCGTGACGCGTAGCATAATCGGACGGCCAGGATCGCCGGCGACGTGGAGGGCTGGAGAGGCCGCGGGTTTTCTTCCCCTTTTATATATTGTAGAATTTTCGTCCAAATCTGTAGGAAATAGGAATCTATGTGGAATTAGTCTTACAAAAAATACATGCAAAGTTTCATCATGATTCCCTCCCCTAATTTCCCTATCCTTCTGACGTGTGACGCATTGCAGACAGTTCGATGGTTTCTTCGCCTGCATGAGGGACAGCTCCACGGAGGCACATGTAACTGTCCAGGTGCAGGATCACGTGAGGACGAAAAATTGCAGCGGCTGGTGCGCGGAGAGGAAGATCTTGTTTTGTGGCCCTGTTCATGCAGTCTGACCAGTGAGGAATATTGTCGTCGACTCGTGCTGGGGTCGAAAATCCCCCAAACCGGGGTGTCTTGTTCCCTTGTGGTGAGTGGTGAGATGCAAATCGATCCTTTAATCCCTCTATGCAAATTGATTTTGCTCTGAGGCACCACTACACAAGAACAAGATCGTGTCACTGATCGACATCATGTTTCTGTATTTTTCAACCGTGTTGCGTCAAGTGAAGTTGTCAGAAGATGGGACATGAGACCGAGTTGCTGGCTTGCGAGTAATGCAGTCAGTGACCAGATTCTGACAGAAAACCTGTACTTGTGGATGCATACAGAAACCATTTTTTCAGGATCCTAATAAGCATTTGTCATTCTAATTATAATCATATCTATATCTATCTTTACTATTAAAGCTGCGGTGGTGTCACACCTCCTATGGTGTCACACGTCACCTTATTTACATGCAAAATGCC
>CAMZMU010000085.1:84038428-84247644 GCA_947311845.1 Poa pratensis
AGAGCAAGGTTTGATACCTGCAAATAAACGGGATTAGGTTGAGACTCCAAGTGCAGAGTGTATAGTAAGTGGAAGACAGTTTTCCCCACGAGGGGTGACTCGAGGGTTTAATATCGAACTCTCGGGGAATCTGAAGTGGTAGATTTATCTTCTTATCCTTCTTTTGGTTACCTACAAAACAAGGTTAGATGTTTTGGTCCTCAACCTCACCTGTGGTTGTCAAGCACAAGGTGTAAGAATGATATCAGGATAGTTATGCAATGCAAACAAGAAATAAATATGCAATGATGGTGGATGCAATGATAAATGATATTTTTGGGTTTTTGAATGATGTATGCAAGATGAAAAGTATTTTTGTATTTTCGGATTTAATGATGGCTGAAAATAGAAAAGTGGTATATGGTGTTGGAAAGGTGTTTCTTATGATTAAAAATGGACTGGGGTTCATGGTTTCACAAATGCACTCTCTCTTTATAAAGTGGTAGACAATGGAACACACACAGTTAACATATGAGATTGCAACACAGGGTTTGATAACAAGTTACTTAGATATATGGGCATCACGTCCTAACATAGAGATCTTTTGGTTATTAACCTCTCTTATACTCCACCAAGATGCGAACTAAATCATAACACCTCAGTAATTAAGATAACTCAGAGTATAGCATTAAGTATCATGACATGAAGTGAAAATAAGAACATGCTAGATCTAGTCATGGAGTAGTGGCAATGGTCACGCCCACATCCCCGGTAGCATGGTATTTTAGTTTATCCCTAGTGAGGTAACAAAGTAAGGTAAAGATACCAAAGTGGATCGCAGAACTTTCTCTCACGTTCACTGCACTAGCCACCCCCCGTTACTCCAACTAATGCACACGTTCCCCCACACACGCTCTCATAAACATGCTTGATCAAAACAAGTAGACAAGAACGGGGTACATAATATGCATCTATACTCATAACTGAAACAAACATTGCAATCTCAAACATATATTAACTCATAAAGATCCACCACAAAGGTATTACAACGGTGACCGTAATCATGTTCAGCAGCTCATACGGTGCTAATTAGTGAAGCTCAAGAGAGGAGAGATACATAAGTTACTTCCACAAACCCATAGTCCAGAGGTGGACTACTCCCTCTTCATCATGGAGACGGTGGAGAAGTCGATGGATGGAGAAGATGGAGACCACGCCGGCAGCGCCCCGCCGGAGTTTTCCCCCCTCCAATCTGCAGCTCCTGATCTCCGTTTCGGTGTTTCTGTGTTTGTGCGGCGCTCCTTCCAGAGAACGTCGGGGGACCTTTTTTATAGGCGTTTTTAGGTCAAGACGATGTCGGTGGAGCGAAGATCGAGGCAACGGAGCCACGAGGCCCAAACGGGTGGGTCCCACGCGGCCACAGTACCTGGCCGCGTGGGCCCCCCGTTTGGCCCTCGGCCTCCGTTTGTTCGCTTCCTTCGCCCACAGGTCTTCTTCCTTCCAAATATTGACGCCCGTAAATTTCCAGGTGATTTCGTTGACGTTTGGGTCCCTGAAACATTAAAATAAGAAAACGGGGTTTTCTGCCTGTGCAGGGTTAATTCCATAAAAATAGGAAATAAATGAATATTCCCAAAATCATATAAAACATTGATATAACCCTTATATGATGCAAATATGATTGGAATATAAGCAATTAAAGTGCAAAGTTCATGTATGCATTTTACATGCATCAACATCCCCAAGCTTAATCCATGCTCGTCCTCGAGTATGAAGATGATAAAACTAACATGGACTTTGCAATTTAATACTTAACAATGGATATCAAAAGATGATTACTATTGCTACATATATAGTCAAATGATTCATTCTTCAAAGGAGTAGCAATATGCAAATAGTTTATGAAGTGATATCAAGTATTCAAGACAAGGATGTTCATTGATAGTTCACAAAGTGTAACATGGTAGCAAGTAATATGGAACACATGTATGCATAATGATAAGTAGAACATCCTACAATGGTCATAGAGTGTAGATGAAAATCTGAATATGATAGGTGTACACTTTGGAAAGATGTATATGTGAGTAGAGGTAAAGCATGCATAAGTTTCATCCAACTTCCAAACTCTTCTACTTAAGTTAATGATTGCAATAAGGTATTCATTGGTGTCAAGCTCTCATTGCCCCTATCATAGCATCTTGAATGATTAAGGTTAAAGTGAAAGCAAATATGAGTAGTGTGCTTGATAAAGAATGGGTTGAATGTCTCATGCCCCTTGAATACAAGTACTTACACCATGTGTTACTCAACTTGGGAAACAAAGCAAGTTCAATTAAATATCATTGTAAGCATAATAGTATCATCAAGAGCGTCAACTGGGGTACCTCTTGTCCCAAGATATGGAACAAGCCCATATCAAAATGACAAGACAAACAAACAAAATGAACAATCTCAACACCCTTTTTATTTACCATTTGGAATAGTTTTTTATTGCAAGGTGTATCACAGAAGGTTCACCATAGTATGTAAGTAAATTTCCACCATGAATGATGCATGGCTTAGATTAGCGGCCCAGGCGTCTCTCTAACCATTTACACAAACTCATTTAAACTCACTCTATTTCCACATTTATTTCAACATGATAAGCATCCATAGACAAAAGCACATGATATCAACTAAATGAGATGAAGAGCGTGTTGAAAGCTTGCCATGTGACAGCACATATGGGCTAACTTCCAACCCAAAACATTCATCAAGCCACAAACATCATAATCTTAATCACAATGGGTCAAGTTTTTTTAATAAAAGAACATTGTGCATCAAGTTCGTGAGAGCTATATAACCAATTTTTTCCATTGCAATCAATAACATAAACATTTTCATTCAGAGGTAAGATAACACAAACAACATGTTAAACATACTCGGAATAGCATAAAGCCAATAGGTAGATATGGTGGACTCACTGGAATAACTTTGGTTGAAGGTGTTGGAAACAAGTTTTTGCTTGTTGGAGTTTTTGGGCTAGCAAAAGGGAGAAAGTTGACCATCTAGATGCATGCATGAGTGTCCATAGAACTAACTAATCCATGTTAAACCAAGTGAAATAACAATCAGCACCAAAACATGAATAAGTGATAGCTCTACAAAAAGAATTTGCAAACTATTACTCATAAACAAGCTCATGAATCATGCAACTATATGTATCATTAAAAATCAAGTCAAACATCCCTTTTCCCAATCTTATAAAAGCATCCAACATATTTCAACCCATATTTCCAGTAGCTCTCATATATAATTGATAGTGTGGTGGTCTCTCAAGACTCAAACAAAAACAAAAACGACGCTCCAAGTTTATGCGATAAAGTGTTTCGATCGAAAAACAGAAGTTGGACGTGTGCAAACCGAGAGTGTGTAGGTCCAGCGGGGTTGTCTTCACATCCCCAAGCTTATGGTCTTCACCATCCTTGGATAGCTCTTGGTGCATCTCCTCCAATCCCTGTGAAAAAACTTCAAAACACCGTTTCTCCCATCTCTTTTCTGTGGGGTGCATTAATAGTGATAAACAAATAGGTTCCTTGCTGCATATAATCCTTGAAAAAAATTCATATGACATGTCCAGAAAGTATAATGTTGTATGCCTACTCATAAACTCAATTGGATCAAAAAGATTCAACTTAAAAGCTCAAAGCATGCATCAAACAAAATGGGACAGAATCTGTCCAGAAAAACAGCAGCAGCAAAACGTATTTTTCTACCCTACCAAACTTTCTCGAAAAATTCCGAAAAAATTCATGCATACAGAGGATGAAAAGTTGCAACTACAGTTCAAATATGAGCTCATTCGGAGTTACAGAATAAGAATTAAAAATCATACCGTGCACTGACTCGTGCAGGAATAAAATCTCCGAACGCTATAAGCAACTTTTTCAAACCAAAAAGGGTAAAACTTGGCACTTTATTAAAAACTCCAGAACCTAACTAGACACAAATCTCTTGTTACAGCAAGAGGACACAAAGAAAAATCACACACAAAAATAACCGGGTTGCCTCCCGCAAAGCGCTTTCTTTATAGCCATATAGCTAGGCTTCTTACTTGTTGTTTTATTGTGGACGAAGCTCATGAGGGAGCTTGAACTTTGGTGGTTCCCTCTTCCTTGGAAAGTGTTCCATGCACTTCTTGTGTGGAAACTGAAACTTTACATTCCCTTCCTTTGAATCAATGATAGCACCTGTGGTACGAAGAAAAGGTCTTCCAAGAATAATAGGACTAGAGGTTTTATTCCCCATCCATGATTAGAAAATCCACAGGCACAAAAGTCATATGTAACTCTACCATAACATCACTTACTTTTCCCAAAGCATGTTTAATAGAGTCATCAGCAAGTGCTAGTTCAATAGAGCATTTTTCAAGATTTTTCAATTCAAGCACTTCATATAGTTCTTTAGATAAAACAGAGACACTAGATCCTAGATCAAGTATGGCATGGTGTGTCTCTTTTCCAATAGTTACTAGTACCTTAGGTATCCACATATCCCCAAGCTTAGGTGGTATCATAGCCTCTTGGTTGTACCTAGCAATCTTTTCTTTCAAGACATGATTAGCAATATAAGAACCAAAACCTGCTTGGTTAGTGTTGATGGAAGGATCACTTGCAAATTTTTGTAAGATAGATATTAATTCATGCAAGCTACAATTTTCTAAGTCAAGCAAAGGATCCTTGACTTCATTAAGCATTTTAACTTCCTCAACTTTCTTTTCCCTATTGTATAGGTTGAATATTTCATAACGGTCATCAAAGACATCTTCAGGTACTTGGGCTTTTTCTAAACTTTCTTTAATTTTCACTTCCAAAAGCAAGCCATCAAGTAGAATGTAAGCATCAGCAATAGTAACATTTATGAAAGAACCCTTACATTCCTTATCCAAAAAGAGTTTAGAGGTTTCAGACAATCCTCTATAAAATATATGCATGAGCATCCAATCTCTCATGCCATGTTCCATTCCATAAGCTATACCTCTAAACCTTTCCCATGCTTTTACCATAGGTTCATCCTCTTTTTGTTTAAAGGTGATAACTATTTGTCTAATATTGTAAACCATTTCTGAAAAACAAAACCTTTCAATGAATGAAGCTTTTAGGTTAAACCAATTGCTAAAATTTTAGGTGGCCATTTTAATATCCAATCTAAAGCTTTTCCAGCTAAGGAATAAGGAAAAAGCTTTACTTTGATCACATTAGCATTGGCATGAGTCAAGTTTAACACTTTGCATCTTTCATTAAATTTGTTAAGATGGGTAGAGCATTTTCTTTCGGTTTCCCAGAAAAACGGTGTTCATAAATCATTTTAGTGACATTAGGATCTACTCAAATTCTCAACTGGAATATTCATATCTTGAGGAAAGTTCCTAACACTAAATGGCCAAAAGGTTCTTTTTTCCATTATAGCAAGTTTTTTTTGGTATTTTTAATTTTTTATGCAAAACTGAAATAAATATGATATGATATGCAATGACACTAACAAAACAAATAAATTGCTTTGTAAGTAAAGATGGATAAGATGGTGCTCACGTAGGTGCAACCTCCCCAAGCTTAGGTGTTAGCACAAGTTGGTGACGTTGACTTTGTTGTGTGAGATGAATGCGATGATGCACACCCTTGGATAAATCTCTCAGCTACGATTCCCCGGCAACGGCGCCAGAAAACGTCTTGATGGTCCCGAAGAGCAAGGCTTTGATACCTGCAAAATAAACGGGATTAGGTTGAGACTCCAAGTGCAGAGTGTATAGTAAGTGGAAGACAGTTTTCCCCACGAGGGGTGACTCGAGGGTTTAATATCGAACTCTCGGGGAATCTGAAGTGGTAGATTTATCTTCTTATCCTTCTTTTGGTTACCTACAAAACAAGGTTAGATGTTTTGGTCCTCAACCTCACCTGTGGTTGTCAAGCACAAGGTGTAAGAATGATATCAGGATAGTTATGCAATGCAAACAAGAAATAAATATGCAATGATGGTGGATGCAATGATAAATGATATTTTTGGGTTTTTGAATGATGTATGCAAGATGAAAAGTATTTTTGTATTTTCGGATTTAATGATGGCTGAAAATAGAAAAGTGGTATATGGTGTTGGAAAGGTGTTTCTTATGATTAAAAATGGACTGGGGTTCATGGTTTCACAAATGCACTCTCTCTTTATAAAGTGGTAGACAATGGAAACACACAGTTAACATATGAGATTGCAACACAGGGTTTGATAACAAGTTACTTAGATATATGGGCATCACGTCCTAACATAGAGATCTTTTGGTTATTAACCTCTCTTATACTCCACCAAGATGCGAACTAAATCATAACACCTCAGTAATTAAGATAACTCAGAGTATAGCATTAAGTATCATGACATGAAGTGAAAATAAGAACATGCTAGATCTAGTCATGGAGTAGTGGCAATGGTCACGCCCACATCCCCGGTAGCATGGTATTTTAGTTTATCCCTAGTGAGGTAACAAAGTAAGGTAAAGATACCAAAGTGGATCGCAGAACTTTCTCTCACGTTCACTGCACTAGCCACCCCCCGTTACTCCAACTAATGCACACGTTCCCCCACACACGCTCTCATAAACATGCTTGATCAAAACAAGTAGACAAGAACGGGGTACATAATATGCATCTATACTCATAACTGAAACAAACATTGCAATCTCAAACATATATTAACTCATAAAGATCCACCACAAAGGTATTACAACGGTGACCGTAATCATGTTCAGCAGCTCATACGGTGCTAATTAGTGAAGCTCAAGAGAGGAGAGATACATAAGTTACTTCCACAAACCCATAGTCCAGAGGTGGACTACTCCCTCTTCATCATGGAGACGGTGGAGAAGTCGATGGAGAAGATGGAGACCACGCCGGCAGCGCCCCGCCGGAGTTTTCCCCTCCAATCTGCAGCTCCTGATCTCCGTTTCGGTGTTTCTGTGTTTGTGCGGCGCTCCTTCCAGAGAACGTCGGGGGACCTTTTTTATAGGCGTTTTTAGGTCAAGACGATGTCGGTGGAGCGAAAGATCGAAGGCAACGGAGCCACGAGGGCCAAACGGTGGGCCCCACGCGGCACAGTACCTGGCCGCGTGGGCCCCCCGTTTGGCCTCGGCCTCCGTTTGTTCGCTTCCTTCGCCCACAGGTCTTCTTCCTTCCAAATATTGACGCCCGTAAATTTCCAGGTGATTTCGTTGACGTTTGGGTCCCTGAAACATTAAAATAAGAAAACGGGGTTTTCTGCCTGTGCAGGGTTAATTCCATAAAAATAGGAAATAAATTATTCCCAAAATCATTATAAAACATTGATATAACCCTTATATGATGCAAATATGATTGGAATATAAGCAATTAAAGTGCAAAGTTCATGTATGCATTTTACATGCATCAGTTAGTCCAGAAAATGCATTAAAAATGCTATGAAGTGTATATAAAACATGTAGCAATATGTATAAAACAAGCATGGAACATCAAACATTTAGATACGTTTGAGATGTATCAGACACCGTTTACCGGTTTTATGGAACGGGCGTCGTAGGACTTATTGGGAGTCATACATACAAATGTGTGCGGACCAATGAGCGTGTCGACACGCAATGGTTATCGTTACTTCGTAAATTCACTGATGATTTGAGAGATACGGGTTATAACTTAATGAAACACAAGTCTTAAACTTTTGAAAAGTGCAAAGAATTTTAGAGTGAGGCTGAAAATCAACTCACAAGAAAATCAAGCACCTTCGATCCGATTGTGGTGGCGAGTATTTAAGTTTTGAGTTTGGCACACATCTGAAGGCCTATGGCATTGTGCCACAGCTTACGCCGGCTGGTACACCGCAATCAACGGTGTGTCCGAGCGACGAATAATACCCTAATTGGTAGCGTGCGGTCTATGATGTCTCTTACCGACTTGCCCATATCGTTTTGGGGATATGCGTTAGAAACAGCCGCATTCATTTTAAATAGGGCTCCATCCAAATCCGTAGCAAACGACACCGTATGAGATTGGCATGGCAAGAAACCCAAGTTGTCGTTCCTGAAGGTTTGGGGTTGTGTGGCGTACGTTAAGAACTACATCCGACAAACTCGAACCGAAATCGGAGAAGGTCATCTTTGTAGGATATCCGTGGGAAACCATAGGATACACCTAAAAGTGCATGGTGTCCCCATGTGTGGTTTTGGTAATTAATGACAATCCTTATGGACTAATGTTTGCATTAAGATATCCTTGTAGATATCTTGTCCATAGGAAAAGATTGGAGTTCATGTGTTGGACTCTAGAAGATTACATGATGATCAATGTTCTATTCAAGGGTTTTATGAAGAATGGTCATGTGTAGAGTTGAGCATATTGCAAGTATGTCTGAAGAATTCAAGACATCATCTTGTGAAGAGAGAGAAGATTATGAAGTGCAAGTTCAATATGATCCATCTTGGAAGATATCATTTGATTGAAGCTTGCAATGGATAAATGAAGACGGAACTTAGCGAGGCTCTCCCATAATGGAGTTATGGGGGAGTATTTGGAGAAGTCTTCATCAAGCATGTGCTAGCAAGCACAATCAAGAAAGGTGTTCCACTTGAAGAGATCAAGATCGTCATCATCTAACTCAAGTGGAATCCGAAAACAATGGTATGATCTTGTTAGGGTTTCTATTTTACCAGTCTCATGGTATTTGTGGGGAGACCGGGTTATAGGATAGACGGCGTACTATCAAGAGGGGCTCTCAAGTGAGTAACTTGATCGCATCTTTGTGGAGAACTCAAACCTTTGCATATTTGGCATTCATCTTTCTTGGTTTTTTTTGACTTTTATCCATGTGAGAATTTAGAGCTTGTGTTCATCTCCATACCAAGCTCTAGTTCATCAAATATGGATTTCATATGAATATCTTGTTGAGTTTTTTATGTTGGAGGTTTTCCGGTTTGTCTTTTCTAGAGAGGTAAAACTCTCCTCTATTGGTTTCTTCCTCTCATGATGGACTTGATGTTATATGCATGATCTTGTAGAGCTTATGATTATCTTCGAAACAAGCCCAAGATCAGAGCAAACGGAGTTCGGAATGAAAAACTTGTTGTGTTTTGGGTTTGGAAATATTATCGGTTTGTCCGTGAGGAAAGTTCCACACCTTTCCCATGGTTGGTAACTTTACTCAATTTATGGTTCCTAATATTTCCAACAAAATTGGTTTCACTCATTTGGATTTCATACGTAAAAGTTATTGGGTTTGCAGGTTTGCTGGTTTTCTAGGCCGGAGTCTCCAGTGTGCCCCAACCGGAGTCTCCGGACTCAGGGGTTTCTATCAAATAGGCTCTAGTTGGTTCACTCCCTGGACCCTGTCCGATTGTTACCGGAAAGTTACCGGAGGAAGGGAGGTGTCCTCCGCCCCAGGCCGGAGCCTCCGGTCTTTGGACAAAGAGACTCCGGTCTGACCTGCTCCAAGCCTCAAGGTTGTTCAGCCCTTGGACCCAGGCCGGAGGAAACTTACCGGAATGTGTCCGGAGTCTCCGGCCTAGGCGGAGTCTCCGGTGTAAGATTTCCTGCAACGGCTCCTTTTTTGGGAGACCTTTAAAGGCCCCCTTCTTCCCAAAAGAGTCAGCTCTTCCAAGCACGATTTTCTCTCTCCATCTCTACACCATTGTTGACCTTGGAAAGCTTTCCCCTCTTCAATTCCTCCATGATTCTTACATATCTTTGAGGGAAAGTGACAGGAGATCTAGATCTATATTTCCATCAATCCATCTCTCCTCTAAGTGAGGGGAACCTTTGGATCTAGATCTTTGAGTTCCATTTTGTTGGGTTCTTCTTTGTTTTTCCTCTCTTCTCCGCCCATAAGCATTAGTTTCTTTTGGTGGATTTGAGAGTGAAGTATTTGAGCACTTGTGCTCTTGCCATTGCTTTGTTGCATCGGTTTGTGCTCTCCACGAGGATTCGTGGAAGTTGAAAGTTTGTGAGCTCGTTACTCTTGGGTCTTTAGACCCTAGACGCCATTGTGGTGGTTGAGACCTTTTCTGGTCACTTGTAGCCGTTCGGGAGCCCCAATCCAATTGTGGGTTGTGCCCGGGTTGTTGTTGTAAGGCTCCGGATTCCGATAGTGGAAGGTGAACCAAACTTTTGTGGTGCGGTTCATCGGAGAAGAAGGTGAAGCCTTTGTGGCGTTGAGACCAACCTGTTGTGGTGGCTCACACCTCCTAAACGAGACGTACTCCCCTAAAAAGGGAGGAACTCGGGAGGGAATACAACCTCGTCTCCACGTGCCTCGGTTATTTATTCTATAGCTGAGCTCTTTACTTATGCACTTTACATTGTGATAGCCTTCGTACTTGAAGTATTCTTATTGCTATCACCTTGTTACTTGTCTTGCTTAGCATAAGTTGTTGGTGCAATAGGTGAGCCTAGTATTTAGGTTGTTGGCTTGTTAATTTAAACACCTAGTTTATTTCCGCAATTATCAAGCCTAAACGGAAAAGTTATTAATCGCCTATTCATCCCCCCTCTAGGCGACATCATTATCCTTTCAACACCTTCTACAACCAAGCCGAGGGCAAAATGTTTGTCGCAAAGAACGACGCCTTTCTCGAGAAAGAGTTTCTCGCCAAAGGAGTAAGTGGGAGGAAAATAGACCTCGACGAGATAGTTGATCCTGAACTCGAAATTCCGAGTGGCGCAATGGAAACTGTTCCGGAACCGTCCTCCACAGATGGAGTGGGAGCAAATGTCGAGGATGCTATTATACCTCGTAGGTCTGGAAGAACCCGAACCCTCCTGAGTGGTAAGGTAATCTTGTTTGCACCGTCATGTTAATTGAACAGGACGAACTACGAACTACAAAGAGGCAATGGAAAGATCCGAGTCCGAGAAATGGCTTGAAGCCATGAAATCCGAAATAGGATCCATGTATGACAACAAAGTATGGACTTTGATGAAGATTCCCGAAGGGCGCAGGCCGTCGAGAATAAATGGATCTTTAAGAAAAAGACTGACGCTGACGGTAACGTGACCGTCTATAAGCTCGACTTGTGGCAAAGGTTTCCGACAAATTCATGGAATTGACTACGATGAAACGTTTTCACTGTAGCGATGATGCTAAAGTCTATTCGGGTTTTGCTAACGATTGCTGCATTATTTCGATTATGAGATATGGCAGATGGATGTCAAAACTGCGTTCCAAAATGGCAACATTGAGGAAGAGTTGTATATGGTACAACCTGAAGGTTTTGTCGATCTAGAGAATGTTGGCAAGGTATGCAAGCTTCAGCGTTCCATTTATGGACTGAAGCAAGCATCTCGGAGCTGGAATCTCGCTTTGATGAGGTTGATCAAATGTTTTGGATTTGTTTGTCCAAAATGCGAAGAGGACCTGCATTTATAAGAAAATGAGTGGGAGCTCAGTTGCATTCTAGTTCTATATGTGGATGAGATTTACTGATTGGGATAATGTGGATCTTATAGCGTGAGAAATATTTAAACAGTAATTTTCGATGAAGGACTTAGGAGAAGCTGCTTCGTATTAGGCATTAATCTATCGTGATTGATCGAAACGCCTATTAGCGTTTAGTCAGAGTACTTACCTTGATAAGATATTGAAAAGGTTTAATATGGAGAAGGCAAGAAAGGGTTTCTGCAGGGTTGTCAAGGGTTAAAGCGTGTTGAGCATGGATCAGTGTCCAGTGACAGCTCATGTTAAGGCCGCAGTGGCTGGCAACCTATGCTTCAGCATAGGATCGATCATGTACCATGTTAAGTACTCGACCCGATGTAGCATTGGCCCATAGTTTGACGAGCCGATTCCAAAGTAATCCTAGCAAGGATCATTGGATAGTTGTTAAGAACATTCTGAAATATCTTAAGCAAACCAAGGAAATGTTTCTTGTTTATGGAGGCTGCTTTGTGAAGAGGAACTTGCGTAACAGGTTACGTTGATGCAAGTTTCTGTACAGATCCAGATGACTCGAGATCTCAGACAGGATATGTGTTTAAGGTGAACGGAGGCTTTGTGAGCTGGAGAAGTGGGAAGCAACCCATAGTAGCAATCTACATGGAATCAGAGTGCATTGCTGCTTCGGAAGCTTCGAATGAAGCTGTTGGCTGAGGAAGTTCGTCATCGAGCTCGGTGTGTTCCCAAGCACGCGCAAGATCCCTGTGAATCTACTGCGACAACACATGCGCCTTGGCTAACGCGGAGGAACCAAGGTCTCACTCAACTGCCAAACACATTCTCCGACGCTTCCATGTGATAAGACAGTATGTCAAGGAAGGCGATGTGAAGATTTGCAAAGTACAAGGATCTGAATGTTGCAGATCCGCTGACGAAGCATCTTCAGGGACAAGCATGATAAACATAAGCTGATAGGTGTTAGGATTTTACCAAATTGTAAACTAGATTAACTTGTACTCTAGTGCAAAGTGGGAGACTGAAGGAGTTATGCCTAGAGGCAATTAATAAAGATATTTTATTTTTCATATCTCAATTGTTAATTTCGTTTTTACCATGCTATACTGTATTAAGCGGAACATTAATACATGTGTGGTTGTAAACACACCAGGTCCCTAGTAGCCTCTTTATAGTCCATTGAGATCAACAGATGATCATGGACTTGGACGTCAATTGATAATGGAGCCATATCATAGGTGAATGATGTGATGGACGCACACCCAATTTATATAGGACGATACTACTACGCCTTCGACCGTGAGATCATTTTAATTGCTATTTTTGTAAGATACTTTGCATTGCATCAGAGTGGCGTATGATCAAGAGCGGGATTGCTATTTCTGTAAGATACTCCTTATATAGGGTGACAAATAAAGGTGTCCCTCTTGGGTATCAGAGAAATTGTTGAGGCGTATGATCAAGAGCGGGATTTGCCATCCGTATTGCAGGATAGATTTCGGGCCCACTCGGTGAGATTGCATCAGTGAGCTTGCAAGCATGTGACTAGGTGATGGCCCTTGAAGAGGTTGATCAACGACGCCAGAAAACACTTTGTTGATCTCGGTGCATAGTTAGCTGCGTCAAAAGTAAATGGTTAGGTTGAGACTCCAAGTGCAGAGTGTGTAGTAGTGGAAAGACTTGTTTTCCCCACGAGGGGTGACTCGAGGGTTTAATATCGAACTCTCGGGGAATCAGTAGTGAAGATATATCTTCTTATCCTTCTTTTGGTTACAAAACAAAGTTAAATGTTTTGGTCCTCAACCTCACCTGTGGTTGTCAAGCACAAGGTGTAAGAATGATATCAAGATAGTTATGCAATGCAAACAGAAAATAAATATGCAATGGTGGTGGATGCAATGGTAAATGATATTTTGGGTTTTTAATGATGTATGCAAGATGAAAAGTATTTTTGTATTTTCGGATTTAATGATGGCTGAAAATAGAAAAGTGGTATATGGTGTTGGAAAGGTGTTTCTTATGATTAAAAATGGACGGGGTTCATGGTTTCACAAATGCACTCTCTCTTTATAAAGTGGCAGACAATGGAACACACAAGAGTTAACATATGAGATTGCAACACAAAGTTTGATAACAAGTTACTTAGATATATGGGCATCACGTCCTAACATAGAGACCTTTTGATTATTGGTCTCTCTTATACTCCACCAAGATGCGAACCAAATCATAACACCTCAATAATTAAGATGACTCAGAGTATAGCAATAAGTTTCATGACATGAAGTGAAAATAAGAACATGCTGGATCTAGTCACAGGAAGAAGCTTGGTCACCTCAACCCTTGCAGCATGGAATTTTTGTTTATCCATAGTGAGGTAACAAAGTAAGGTAAACACCAAGTGGATCGCGATATTAAGTTGTCAGCTTACCGCACTCACCACTCCCGTTACTCCAACTAATGCACACGTTCCCCCACACACGCTCTCATAAACATGCTTGATCATAACAAGTAGACAAGAACGGGGTACATAATATGCATCTATACTCATAACTGAAACAAACATTGCAATCTCAAACATATATTAACTCATAGAAAGATCCACCACATAGGTATTACAAATATGACCGTAATCATGTTCAGCAGCTCATACGGTACTAATTAGTGAAGCTCAAGAGAGGAGAGATACATAAGTTACTTCCACAAACCCATAGTCCAGAGGTGGACTACTCCCTCTTCATCATGGAGACGGTGGAGAAGTTGATGGAGACCACACCGGCAGCGCCCCGCCGGAGTTTTCCCCCTCCAATCTGCAGCTCTGATCTCCGTTTCGGTGTTTCTGTGTTTTTGCGGCGCTCCCTTCACGAAACGCCAGGGGACTTTTTTTTATAGGCGTTTTTAGGTCAAGACGGAGTCGGTGGACGAAAGATCGACGACAGCGGAGCCACGAGGCCCAAATGAGTGGGCCCCACGCGGCCACAGTACCTGGCCGCGTGGGCCACCCCCTTTTTGCCTTCTGGCCTCCGTTTGCTTGCTTCCTTCGCTCCGAGGTCTTCCTCCTTCCAAAATTCCGACGCCTGTATTTTTCCATAATTTTTGGACGATGTTTGGGTCCCTGAAACATAAAAGGAAAGAAATAGGGTTTTCTGCCTGCGCAGGGTTAATTCCATAAAAATAGGAAACAATTGATTTATTTCCTAAAATCATTAAATAACAGTAATATAACCCTTATATGATGCAAATATGATTGGAATATGTGTGATATAGTGCAAAGTTCATGTATGCATTTTACATGCATCAACATCCCCAAGCTTAACCAATACTCGTCCTCGAGTATGAAGGTGATAAAACTAACATGGGCTTTGCAATATAGCACTAACAATGGATATCAAAGATGATTGCTACTGCTACATAGAGTCAAATGATTCATTCTTCAAAGGAGTAGCAATATGCAAAACTGTTTATGAAGTGATATCAAGTATTCAATGCAAGGATGTTCAATGATAGTTCACAAAGTGTAACAGTAGCAAGTAATATGGACATTCTTACTTTTGCATACATGTGGTCCATAGAGTGAGAATGAAAATCTGAATATGTTTGGTGGACACTTTGGAAAGATGAATAAGTGAGTAGAGTTAAAGCATGCATAAGTTTCATCTAACCTCCAAACTCTCCTACTTAAGTTAATGATTGCAATGTGGTAATACTTGGTGTCAAGCTCTCATTCCCCTATCATAGCATCTTGAATGATTATAGTTTAATGTGAGAGCAAATATGAGTAGTGTGCTTGACAAAGTAAAGGTTGGATGTCTCATGCCCCTTGAATACAAGTACCTACACCATGAGTTACTCAACTTGGGAAAAGCAAGTTCAAGTTATCTATCATTGTAAGTAATAATAGTATCATCAAGAGCGTCAACTGGGGTACCTCTTGTCCCAGGATATGGAACAAGCCCATATCAAAATGACAAGACAAACAAACAAGATGAACCACCTCAACACCCTTTTTATTTACCATTGGAATAGCTTTTTATTGTAAGGTGTGTCATAGATAATTCACCATAGCATGTAAGTAATTTCCACCATGAATAATGCATGGCTTAGATTAGCGGCCCAGACGTCTCTCTAACCATTTATACAAACTCATTCAAACTAAATCTTTTCCCCCTTATTTCACCATGATAGGCATCCATAGACAAAAGCACATGATATCAACTAAATGGAGCATGTTGAAAGCTTTGCATGTGACAGCACATATGGGCTAACTCCCAACCTTGGACATTTATCAAGCCACTAGCATCATAATCTTAATCACAATGGGTCATGTTTTATTTATAGCAATGATAGTAAAAATGTGCATCAAGTTCATGAGAGCTATATAACCAACTTTTCCCATGGCAATCAATAACATAATCATTTTCATTCAGAGGTATAGATAACACAAATATCATGATGAACATACTCGGAATAGCATATAGCTAGTAGGTAGATATGGTGGACTCACTGGAATAACTTTGGTTGAAGGTGTTGGAAACAAGTTTTGACTTGTTGGAATGTTTGGGCTAGCAAAAGGGAGAAAGTTGACCATCTAGATGCATGCATGAGTGTCCATAGAACTAACTAATCCATGTTAAACCAAGTAAAATAACAATCAGCACCAAAACATGAATAAGTTATAGCTCTTTGATAACCCCAAGAGCAAGGGATCACTGTAGCACCTCTCAATGTGGAAGTAAGGTATCGATCTGCAGGAGCAAGAAGGAAAAGTTATCTATTCCCTACAACTAAAGTGTCACAAGTTTTAGTTGATTATGCACTAAACAAGTTTAGAGAACAAGATGGTTGGTTTGATGGATGTAAAAGTGTCCCAATCCTCTTCTTTGCAAGAGGACAAGACAAAGGTAGTAGCAAGTGAAAGCTCTCAAAGAGAGAAAGCCCAATCCTCTATGTAGCAAGAGGACAAGCTCAAGTGTGTGTTTCTTATAGGAACAATGGACATGGTTCATGGGTTCACTTAATCCTCTCTCTCTCTCATCTACGGTGATCATCATGTTATAGATAAAGTACACACAATTGTCATGTTTTAATGGTAGCTTTTTATGACGGCTATATGTCCTAAAAACACATAGTTGAAAGAAATACTCATTTGTGTTGCTAGGTCACCCCTCGTAAGGCTAGCGTGGTTTCTCTCACTCCCACATCATACTCTTTCTTTTTACCCCCAGATAAAGGACGTTGGGCGGTACTGTGTCACTCAATACCTATGCCGTGTCACATCGGCCATCCCGTACCCACATACATCATACTTCAAAGTATGACAAATCACAAAAGCTCCAACACAACGGTAAATGCATAAAAAATCATCTCACACCACAATATTCACCACAAAGGTATTACATAGATGACCGTAATCATGTTCAGCAGCTCATACGGTACTAATTAGTGAAGCTCAAGAGAGAGGAGAGATACAAAAGTTACCACCACAAACCCTAGTCCAGGGGGTGGACTACTCCCCCTTCATCATGGTGATGATGGTGAAGAAGTTCTTGCTGTAGATGTTGATGATGAACACGCCGGAGGGGGGTGGAGCCCTCCGGAGGCGATTCCGGCGGCGTTTCCCCCCTCCGATCTTCTCCGGCGGCAGCCTTCTGACTCTCTGTTTCGTGGTTCTGTGTTTCTCCGCCGCCTCCTTCCAGAAACGTGGGGGACCTTTTTTATAGGCGTTTTTAGGTCAAGACTATGTCGGTGGAGCGAAGATCGACGGCAACGGAGCCACGAGGGCCAAAGGGTGGGCCCCACGCGGCCACAGTACCTGGCCGCGTGGGCCACCCCCGTTTGGCCTCGGGCCTCCGCTTGTTCGCTTCCTTCGCCCACAGGTCTTCTTCCTTCCAAATATTGACGCCCGTAAATTTCCAGGTGATTTCGTTGACGTTTGGGTCCCTGAAACATTAAAATAAGAAAACGGGGTTTTCTGCCTGTGCAGGGTTAATTCCATAAAAATAGGAAATAAATGAATATTCCCAAAAATCATTATAAAACATTGATATAACCCTTATATGATGCAAATATGATTGGAATATAAGCAATTAAAGTGCAAAGTTCATGTATGCATTTTACATGCATCAACATCCCCAAGCTTAATCCATGCTCGTCCTCGAGTATGAAGATGATAAAACTAACATGGACTTTGCAATTTAATACTTAACAATGATATCAAAGATGATTACTATTGCTACATATAGTCAAATGATTCATTCTTCAAAGGAGTAGCAATATGCAAATAGTTTATGAAGTGATATCAAGTATTCAAGACAAGGATGTTCATTGATAGTTCACAAAGTGTAACATAGTAGCAAGTAATATGGAACACATGTATGCATAATGATAAGTAGAACATCCTACAATGGTCATAGAGTGTAGATGAAAATCTGAATATGATAGGTGTACACTTTGGAAAGATGTATATGTGAGTAGAGGTAAAGCATGCATAAGTTTCATCCAACTTCCAAACTCTTCTACTTAAGTTAATGATTGCAATAAGGTATTCATTGGTGTCAAGCTCTCATTGCCCCTATCATAGCATCTTGAATGATTAAGGTTAAAGTGAAAGCAAATATGAGTAGTGTGCTTGATAAAGAATGGGTTGAATGTCTCATGCCCCTTGAATACAAGTACTTACACCATGTGTTACTCAACTTGGGAAACAAAGCAAGTTCAATTAAATATCATTGTAAGCATAATAGTATCATCAAGAGCGTCAACTGGGGTACCTCTTGTCCCAAGATATGGAACAAGCCCATATCAAAATGACAAGACAAACAAACAAAATGAACAATCTCAACACCCTTTTTATTTACCATTTGGAATAGTTTTTTATTGCAAGGTGTATCACAGAAGGTTCACCATAGTATGTAAGTAAATTTCCACCATGAATGATGCATGGCTTAGATTAGCGGCCCAGGCGTCTCTCTAACCATTTACACAAACTCATTTAAACTCACTCTATTTCCACATTTATTTCAACATGATAAGCATCCATAGACAAAAGCACATGATATCAACTAAATGAGATGAAGAGCGTGTTGAAAGCTTGCCATGTGACAGCACATATGGGCTAACTTCCAACCCAAAACATTCATCAAGCCACAAACATCATAATCTTAATCACAATGGGTCAAGTTTTATTATGCAAATAAAAGAACATTGTGCATCAAGTTCGTGAGAGCTATATAACCAATTCATTGCAATCAATAACATAAACATTTTCATTCAGAGGTAAGATAACACAAACAACATGTTAAACATACTCGGAATAGCATAAAGCCAATAGGTAGATATGGTGGACTCACTGGAATAACTTTGGTTGAAGGTGTTGGAAACAAGTTTTTGCTTGTTGGAGTTTTTGGGCTAGCAAAAGGGAGAAAGTTGACCATCTAGATGCATGCATGAGTGTCCATAGAACTAACTAATCCATGTTAAACCAAGTAAAATAACAATCAGCACCAAAACATGAATAAGTGATAGCTCTACAAAAAGAATTTGCAAACTATTACTCATAAACAAGCTCATGAATCATGCAACTATATGTATCATTAAAAATCAAGTCAAACATCCCTTTTCCCAATCTTATAAAAGCATCCAACATATTTCAACCCATATTTCCAGTAGCTCTCATATATAATGATAGTGTGGTGGTCTCTCAAGACTCAAACAAAAACAAAAACGACGCTCCAAGTTTATGCGATAAAGTGTTTCGATCGAAAAACAGAAGTTGGACGTGTGCAAACCGAGAGTGTGTAGGTCCAGCGGGGTTGTCTTCACATCCCCAAGCTTATGGTCTTCACCATCCTTGGATAGCTCTTGGTGCATCTCCTCCAATCCCTGTGAAAAAACTTCAAAACACCGTTTCTCCCATCTCTTTTCTGTGGGGTGCATTAATAGTGATAAACAAATAGGTTCCTTGCTGCATATAATCCTTGAACAAAAATTCATATGAATGTCCAGAAAGTGTATAATGTTGTATGCCTACTCATAAACTCAATTGGATCAAAAAGATTCAACTTAAAAGCTCAAAGCATGCATCAAACAAAATGGGACAGAATCTGTCCAGAAAAACAGCAGCAGCAAAACGTATTTTTCTACCCTACCAAACTTTCTCGAAAAATTCCGAAAAAATTCATGCATACAGAGGATGAAAAGTTGCAACTACAGTTCAAATATGAGCTCATTCGGAGTTACAGAATAAGAATTAAAAATCATACCGTGCACTGACTCGTGCAGGAATAAAATCTCCGAACGCTATAAGCAACTTTTCAAACCAAAAGGGTAAAACTTGGCACTTTATTAAAAACTCCAGAACTAAACTAGACACAAAGTCTCTTGTTACAGCAAGAGGACACAAAGAAAATCACACAAAAAATAACCGGGTTGCCTCCCGCAAAGCGCTTTCTTTATAGCCATATAGCTAGGCTTGATAGTTTTAATGATGCTCCCATAGGAATAAGAGTTGAATATAAAAGAGCATCAAGAAGCAAATATCAAACACATTTAAGTCTAACCCACTTCCTATGCATTGGGATCTTGTAAGAAAATAAATCAATAAAGCACAAAGTGACTAGCATAGGAAGGCAAAGCAAGTGCAACTTCAAAATTTTCAACAAAAAGAGAGAAGACTTAATATTTTTGAGATATATGAAATCATGTCTCCCTCTCTCATAAAAACTTTCAGTAGCATCATTGATAAACTCAACAATATAGCTATCACATGAAACATTCTTATCATGATCCATATGCATAAAAGTATCATTACTCTCCACATAAGCATAAACAGTTTCATTAGGAATAGTGGGAGTAAAACATTCATAATAATCATTGTAATCATCATATATAGGAGGCATATCATAATCACAATAAACTTTATACTCAATAGTGGGTGGACTGAAAATATCATATTCATCATCATAAATGGGAGACATAGTATCATTAAACAAGTTAAAGAACCTCCCCAAGCTTAGATGATTGCAAGATATAAAGGAACCTCCCCAAGCTTAGTCTAGTGCACACAAGAATAGAAACTTAAGCGCTACGCTCCCCGGCAACGGCGCCAGAAAAGTACTTGATAACCCCCAAGAGCAAGGGATCACTGTAGCACCTCTCAATGTGGAAGTAAGGTATCGATCCGCAGGAGCAAGAAGGAAAAGTTATCTATTCCCTACAACTAAAGTGTCACAAGTTTTAGTTGATTATGCACTAAACAAGTTTAGAGAACAAGATGGTTGGTTTGATGGATGTAAAAGTGTCCCAATCCTCTTCTTTGCAAGAGGACAAGACAAAGGTAGTAGCAAGTGAAAGCTCTCAAAGAGAGAAAGCCCAATCCTCTATGTAGCAAGAGGACAAGCTCAAGTGTGTGTTTCTTATAGGAACAATGGACATGGTTCATGGGTTCACTTAATCCTCTCTCTCTCTCTCTCGGTGATCATCATGTTATAGATAAAGTACACACAATTGTCATGTTTTAATGGTAGCTTTTTATGACGGCTATATGTCTAAAACACATAGTTGAAAGAAATACTCATTTGTGTTGCTAGGTCACCCCTCGTAAGGCTAGCGTGGTTTCTCTCACTCCCACATCATACTCTTTCTTTTTACCCCCAGATAAAGGACGTTGGGCGGTACTGTGTCACTCAATACCTATGCCGTGTCACATCGGCCATCCCGTACCCACATACATCATACTTCAAAGTATGACAAATCACAAAAGCTCCAACACAACGGTAAATGCATAACAAATCATCTCACACCACAAAGGTATTACATAGATGACCGTAATCATGTTCAGCAGCTCATACGGTACTAATTAGTGAAGCTCAAGAGAGAGGAGAGATACAAAAGTTACCACCACAAACCCTAGTCCAGGGGGTGGACTACTCCCCCTTCATCATGGTGATGATGGTGAAGAAGTTCTTGCTGTAGATGTTGATGATGAACACGCCGGAGGGGGGTGGAGCCCTCCGGAGGCGATTCCGGCGGCGTTTCCCCCCTCCGATCTTCTCCGGCGGCAGCCTTCTGACTCTCTGTTTCGTGGTTCTGTGTTTCTCCGCCGCCTCCTTCCAGAGAACGTTGGGGGACCTTTTTTATAGGCGTTTTTAGGTCAAGACTATGTCGGTGGAGCGAAGATCGACGGCAACGGAGCCACGAGGGCCAAACGGGTGGGCCCCACGCGGCCACAGTACCTGGCCGCGTGGGCCACCTCCGTTTGGGCCTCGGGCCTCCGCTTGTTCGCTTCCTTCGCCCACAGGTCTTCTTCCTTCCAAATATTGACGCCCGTAAATTTCTAGGTGATTTCGTTGACGTTTGGGTCCCTGAAACATTAAATTAAGAAAACGGGGTTTTCTGCCTGTGCAGGGTTAATTCCATAAAAATAGGAAATAAATGAATATTCCCAAAAATCATTATAAAACATTGATATAACCCTTATATGATGCAAATATGATTGGAATATAAGCAATTAAAGTGCAAAGTTCATGTATGCATTTTACATGCATCACTCTTCAAAAAGGATTTGCAAACTATTACTCATAAACAAGCTCATGAATCATGCAACTATATGTATCATTAAAAATCAACTCAAACATCCCTTTTCCCAATCTTATAAAAGCATCCAACATATTTCAACCCATATTTCCAGTAGCTCTCCCATATATAAATGATAGTGTGGTGGTCTCTCAAAACAAATCAAACCAAAACAAAACAAAAGACGCTCCAAATTTATGCGATAAAGTGTTTCGATCGAAAAACAAAAGTTGGACGTGCGCAAACCGAGAGTGTGTAGGTCCAGCGGGGTTGTCTTCACATCCCCAAGCTTATGGTCTTCACCATCCTTGGATAACTCTTGGTGCATCTCCTCCAATCCCTGTGAAAAAACTTCAAAACACCGTTTCTCCCATTTCTTTTCTGTGGGGTGCATTAATAGTGATAAACAAATATGTTTCTTGCTGCATATAATCCTTGAACAAAAATTCATATGAGATGTCCAGAAAGTGTATAATGTTGTATGCCTACTCATAAACTCAATTGGATCAAAAAGATTTAACTTAAAAGCTCAAAGCATGCATCAAACAAAATGGGACAGAATCTGTCCAGAAAAACAGCAGCAGTAAAACGTATTTTTCTACCCTACCAAGCTTTCTCGAAAAATTCCGAAAAAATTCATGCATACAGAGGATGAAAATTTGCAACTACAGTTCAAATATGAGCTCATTCGGAGTTGCAGAATAAGAATTAAAAATCATACCGTGCACTG
Organism: Poa pratensis; assembly: GCA_947311845.1. Classification (NCBI taxonomy): domain Eukaryota; kingdom Viridiplantae; phylum Streptophyta; class Magnoliopsida; order Poales; family Poaceae; genus Poa; species Poa pratensis. The sequence goes on from CAMZMU010000085.1 coordinate 84,061,137, forward strand.
ATTCGTGCAGGAATAAAATCTCCGAACGCTATAAGCAACTTTTTCAAACCAAAAAGGGTAAAACTTGGCACTTTATTGAAAATTCCAGAACCTAAACTAGACACAAAGTCTCTTGTTACAGCAAGAGGACATAAAGAAAATCACACAAAAAAAATAACCGGGTTGCCTCCCGCAAAGCGCTTTCTTTATAGCCATATAGCTAGGCTTCTTACTTGTTGTTTATTGTGGACGAAGCTCGTGAGGGAGCTTGAACTTTGGTGGTTCCCTCTTCCTTGGGAAGTGTTCCATGCACTTCTTGTGTGGGAACTAAAACTTCACATTCCCTTCTTTTGAATCAATGATGGCACCTGTGGTACGAAGAAAAGGTCTTTCAAGAATAATAGGACTTGAGGTTTTATTCCCCATATCCATGATTAGAAAATCCACAGGCACAAAAGTCATATGTAAATCCACCATAACATCACTTACTTTTCCTAAAGAATGTTTAATAGAGTCATCAACAAGTGCAAGTTCAATGGAGCATTTTTCAAGATTTTTCAATTCAAGCACTTCATATAGTTCTTTAGATAAAACAGAGACACTAGATCCTAGATCAAGTATAGCATGGTGTGTCTCTTTTCCAATAGTTACTAGTACCTTAGGAATCCACATATCCCCAAGCTTAGGTGGTATCATAGCCTCTTGGTTGTACCTAGAAATCTTTTCTTTCAAGACATGATTAGCAATATAAGAACCAAAGCCAGCTTGATTAGTGTTGATGGAAGGATCACTTGCTAGTTTTTGTAAGATAGATATTAATTCATGCAAGCTACAGTTTTCTAAGTCAAGCAAAGGATCCTTGACTTCACTAAGCATTTTAACTTCCTCAACTTCTCCCAAGCAAGATTCTCATTCCCTTTTCTTAAAGCAGGATTCAAGGCTATTTGGAGGTCATTCTCCTCTTCAACATGATTCTTAATATCCCTGTCCAAAGGTTCCAACATAGAAGATATTCTTTCATTTAATTCCCTAGTCAACTTCTTTTCAGACTTAGCATAGTTCAATATCGTTTCCATTTTTAAAGAGATTCCAGAAAGAGTGTTATTTGTCTTTTTCATCCTAGATTTGGTATGAAGGATAAATGAATGCATCTCATTTTTAGTAGGATAATCCTCCATATAAGTTTGTAGACATAATGTTGACCTATCCATAGAAGCTTTTAGTTGTTTGATCTCAGTTTCATCTTTGGATTCTATAGAATTCCCAAATAAATTTTCCATCAAGTTATTAGTATGTGAGGGATTTCCAGAAGCAAATTTTCCACAAGTCAACGAGTCAAGAAAACATTTTGACCAACCATCTATACCTTTATAGAAGTTTCTTATCACAGTGGCAGGAGTAAATTTAATGACACCATTTTTACTAGTGTCCTTAATTCTATACCAAGCATCCATTAACGACTCTCCATAGTATTGACCAAAGTTGTTCATTTCAGCACTAGGATTCATTTTAGCAAGGTTTTTTTTGTTATTTATTTTTTTATGCAAAACTGAAAATAAATATGCAAGCGGAATATGATATGCAATGACACTAACAAAACAAATAAATTGCTTTGTAAGTAAAGATGGATAAGATGGTGCTCACGTAGGTGCAACCTCCCCAAGCTTAGGTGTTAGCACAAGTTGGTGAAGTTGACTTCGTTGTGAGATGAATGCGATGATGCACACCCTTGGATAAATCTCTCAGCTATGATTCCCCGGCAACGGCGCCAGAAAACAGTCTTGATGGCCCTTGAAGAGGTTGATCTACGACGCCAGAAAACACTTTGTTGATCTCCGGTGCGTAGTTAGCTGCGTCAAAAGTAAATTGGTTAGGTTGAGACTCCAAGTGCAGAGTGTGTAGTAGTGGAAGACTTGTTTTCCCCACGAGGGGTGACTCGAGGGTTTAATATCGAACTCTCGGGAATCAGTAGTGAAGATATATCTTCTTATCCTTCTTTTGGTTACCTACAAAACAAAGTTAAATGTTTTGGTCCTCAACCTCACCTGTGGTTGTCAAGCACAAGGTGTAAGAATGATATCAAGATAGTTATGCAATGCAAACAGGAAATAAATATGCAATGGTGGTGGATGCAATGGTAAATGATATTTTGGGTTTTTTAATGATGTATGCAAGATGAAAAGTATTTTTGTATTTTCGGATTTAATGATGGCTGAAAATAGAAAAGTGGTATATGGTGTTGGAAAGGTGTTTCTTATGATAAAAAATGGACCGGGGTTCATTGTTTCACAAATGCACTCTCTCTTTATAAAGTGGCAGACAATGGAACACACACAGAGTTAACATATGAGATTGCAACACAAAGTTTGATAACAAGTTACTTAGATATATGGGCATCACGTCCTAACATAGAGACCTTTTGATTATTGGTCTCTCTTATACTCCACCAAGATGCGAACCAAATCATAACACCTCAATAATTAAGATGACTCAGAGTATAGCAATAAGTTTCATGACATGAAGTGAAAATAAGAACATGCTGGATCTAGTCACAGGAAGAAGCTTGGTCACCCTCAACCCTTGCAGCATGGAATTTTTGTTTATCCACAGTGAGGTAACAAAGTAAGGTAAACACCCAAGTGGATCGCGATATTAAGTTGTCAGCTTACCGCACTCACCACTCCCCGTTACTCCAACTAATGCACACGTTCCCCCACACACGCTCTCATAAACATGCTTGATCATAACAAGTAGACAAGAACGGGGTACATAATATGCATCTATACTCATAACAGAAACAAACATTGCAATCTCAAACATATATTAACTCATAGAAAGATCCACCACATAGGTATTACAAATATGACCGTAATCATGTTCAGCAGCTCATACGGTACTAATTAGTGAAGCTCAAGAGAGGAGAGATACATAAGTTACTTCCACAAACCCATAGTCCAGAGGTGGACTACTCCCTCTTCATCATGGAGACGGTGGAGAAGTCGATGGAGAGGATGGAGACCACACCGGCAGCGCCCCGCCGGAGTTTTCCCCCTCCAATCTGCAGCTCCTGATCTCCGTTTCGGTGTTTCTGTGTTTTTGCGGTGCTCCCTTTGCGAAACGCCAGGGGACTTTTTTATAGGCGTTTTTAGGTCAAGACGGAGTCGGTGGACGAAAGATCGACGGCAGCGGAGCCACGAGGCCCAAATGAGTGGGCCCCACGCGGCCACAGTACCTGGCCGCGTGGGCCACCCCTTTTTGCCTTCTGGCCTCCGTTTGCTTGCTTCCTTCGCTCCGAGGTCTTCCTCCCAAAATACTGACGCCTGTATTTTTCCATAATTTTTGGACGACGTTTGGGTCCCTGAAACATAAAAGGAAAGAAATAGGGTTTTCTGCCTGCGCAGGGTTAATTCCATAAAAATAGGAAACAATTGATTTATTTCCTAAAATCATTAAATAACAGTAATATAACCCTTATATGATGCAAATATGATTGGAATATGTGTGATATAGTGCAAAGTTCATGTATGCATTTTACATGCATCACTAGGTCACGAGGATGTAATATCACAGACGAGTAAAGATAGTATTGTCGGTAACGAGATCGAGCTAGGCATCGCGATGCCTGAGATCGAGTCTCGGACAAGACTAAGTATCGCCAGGCAAAAAGTTTGAGACTTGACGTCTAAGGTTCAAACGACAAAGATATTCGTGGACGCACATGGGCTATCATGGGTTTCCAGACCCCGCTGTTAGTCATTGATCGAAGAACGGGTCTTGATCATGTCTAGAGTGATCCCGAACTGTAGGATGGCACACTTAAGGGTAGACGACGTTTATTTAGATTGGAAGCAGAAGAGAAAAATAGAGAGAAAAACACCAGAAGCGTTCCGGGACATATTCGATGGAGTTTGGAGGGCAACGAAATGGTTTTCGGAGTCGAAATAAATTAGATAATATGTATTTAATATTAATTAATGTAATTAATGATTAAATATATTTTATTTTAATTTAATTCAAAATTTTAAGGCAGCCCCACTATAAATGGGCCAACTCCCGGAAGAGTAGCCCATGAGGGGGGGAGCCGAACCCCAAGAGTGGAGGGAGTCGGCCGGCCTTGGTGGGCCACATAGGGCCCACCTAGGGCCGGCTCTGCCCCTTGGTGCGGCGCACCATGTGGGGTTTAGTCCCACATGGCTTAGCCACCAAGGGTGACACCCCTCCTCCACCTTTAAATAGGGGTGCCCCCATGCCTTGAAAATTCAACCCAGAAATCTCTCTCTCTCACCTTCGGACGTGACTCCGCAATTGGAGTTACGCATAGGTTGAGGTTTTCTCCACCATACGCACACCGCCGTGCTGCTGGTCTTCTTCGGTCCAAGTCTTCTGCTTTGCTGGATCGGAGCCCGGAGGTCGTCGTCTACACCGTACGTGTGTAGAGCTACGAGGTGCCTCACGTGCGGCACTTGGAGAGTTCGTCTACATGACCTTGAGGTCGGCTATGTCGGCTTCATCGACAACGCTTGTGCGGGAGCGTAATCCCCGCTTTTCGGTCTACAAGGGTATATACATCGATCTTCTCCGTTTCGGTATATCTGCATAGTAATAGATTCTGTCTAGTTTAACGTTATCGTTGTTAGGAAATGTTTTGTTTTCTGCCTACGATCCCCTTCAGCGACATCACGTAAGATCCAGGGAGTGCCTATAGGTTTAGCTCATCTTCATGATCCAGATTTTTTGTTCATTAATTAATGTAGACTAGGGGATTGGGCGCGTGCTCCGCCGCGCACGTGGTCTTGGAAGAATTTGAATTTTTCAGAAGGTTTTAATCTGAAATTTGGCGAAGTTTTCCCTGATTTGAATTGTTTTGACGGTCGCCCGTGGTGTTGGAAGAATTTGAATTTTTCAGAGGGATTTAATCTGAGATTGGGCGAAGTTTTCCCTGATTTAAATTGTCCTGACGGTCGCAAAAATGGTCGTGTTTGGAAAGACTTTGGAATTTGGTCGAATTTGGAAAGAATTTGGAAATTTAAGATATTCGAATTTTAATATTGATCGTATGGCGTAATTGGCGAAGCTGGTCGGATTTAAATTCTTCTATCGTTCGCAAAAATGGGCAAATTTGGGAGGAATTTAAAATTTTGGAATATTCAAATTTAAATTTGAATCGTACGACGTAGTTAGCTATTTTTTTAAAACATTTTTTATATTTTAAAATATTTTTGTGCGGAGTATTGTTGAAGTTATTGAATTTGCAATTTTTAAGATTTTTTAAGAGTTGTTTGAAGTTTATGCAAAGCAAAAAAAAAAAAGGAAGTTTATGCAAAGGAAAAAAAAAGGGGAAAAAATGCGAGAAATCTGACAGGTGGGTCCCCGCGACGTCATGCTGACGTCACAAGGGTAACCCTAGCCCGCATCGCCGGCGGCGGCGTTGAGGTCGCCGGCGGCCATCCAGGGCGTGCCTGGACGCGCTGCTGGGCGCTCTGGATGCGCCTCGGCGCGGGCGACCTCTAGGTGGCGGCGCCGCCGCGTCTTGGTCGCCGGAGCGGCCGCGATGTCGTGGAAACATGGCGGAAGACGGCGGACACGGCGGCGGCTTCTCCGGCGCGTTCAGGGCTTCCCGGGAGCTGGTCCGTGGCAAGTAGGTAGAGGGTGCGCCGCCGGAACTCGGGGTGGTGTCCGATTTGACCGGGGAGCGGCAGCGCGGCCACGAGCCGCGGTGGCGGCGGCGGCGACCAGCGCGTCGCGCGGGCAAGGGGATGAGCTCGATGGCGGTTTTTCTGGTAAGCCCCTGCGTTTTCTAAAATTTGCATTACAGCCCCCCACGGTGAAAAGCATGGAATCCATGCGAATACTGAAAAGCGGGAGGGTTTTTTTGCAAGTTTCCGCGGCGACCGGGTGGGCAACCGGCTGACGGGCTGGCGACCGGCTGGCGACCGGGTGACGTGTCGCGCGCGGATTGGTTAATAATCGGAATGAATAGTGGAGGGGTGGATTTGGGGCGACGTGGCTCCATCCTGGCCGTCCGTCGCGCAGATCGGACGGCCAGGGATCGCCGGCGACGTGGAGGGCTGGAGAGGCCGCGGTTTCTTCCCCCTTTTATATATAGTAGAATTTTCGTCCAAATCTGTAGGAAATAGGAAATGCTATGTGGAATTAGTTACAAAAAATACATGCAAAGTTCATCATGATTCCCTCCCCTAATTTCCCTATCCTTCTACGTGTGTCGCATTGCAGACAGTTCGATGGTTTCTTCGCCTGCATGAGGGACAGCTCCGACGGAGGCACATGTACTGTCCAGATGCAGGATCACTGTGAGGACGAAAAATTGCAGCGGCTGGAGCGCGAGAGGAAGATCTTGTTTTGTGGCCCTGTTCATGCAGTCTGGCCAGTGAGGAATATGTCGTCGACGTCGTGCTGGGGTCGAAAATCCCCCAAACCGGGGATGTCTTGTTCCCTTGTGGTGAGTGGTGAGATGCAAATCGATCCTTTACGTCCCTCTATGCAAATTGATTTTGCTCTGAGGCACCACTACACAAGAACAAGATCGTGTCACTGATCGACATCATGTTTCTGTATTTTTCAACCGTGTTGCCGTCAAGTGAAGTTGTCAGAAGATGGGACATGAGGACCGAGTTGCTGGCTTGCGAGTAATGCAGATCAGTGACCAGATTCTGACATGAATACCTGTACTTGTGGATGCATACAGAGAACCATTGTTTTCAGGATCCTATAATGCATTTGTCATTCTAATTATAATCTATATCTATATCTATCTTTACTATTAAAGCTGCCGGTGGTGTCACACCTCCTATGGTGTCACACGTCACCTTATTTACATGCAAAATGCCACAGCACAGATATCAATCTCATCTCACGTGCACCTCGCGTCATAACAAACCTTATCTGCTGTTAGCAAATTTGTAACAAACCAGCGTATATCTCTCCTAAAGAACTCCTTCCACCTAAGCTGATAAGCCTCATCCCGAAGTCCAAAATTTCCATGCCTCGCTCCCGTCGTGTACATCGCGCCGCATCCTTCCCATGGCTTTTTGTTGCGCTAGCAGAGAAAGCTGATAAGCCTCATCTCGAAGCCCCAAATTTCCATGCCTCGCCCCTGTCGTGGACATCGCGCCGCATCCCTCCCATTTGTTGCGCTAGCGGAGAAAGGTGAGGACGCCCGGCGTGATGATTCATGGGGTCGACGCTCCAGCCTCAAGGTGTCGCAAGCCATCTTCTCCCTCGCTCACTGCGCGCCGCCACTCGCCACCCACCCGCTCGCCCGCTTCAGGGGACTGTCGGGATTGGAGTCGGCCGGTTTCCTGGTTCTCCTAGCTGACGTCTCATCTCTCAGAGTCACGCTGCCTGCACACATGGGGGCTACGTCTAAGAGCTTCTCATGCACTGCGCTGCCGTAGCTGTGTCCTTGATGATCCAACGGAAGGACTACATCCACTGAGTGTGCTCGCTTACAGAGAGAGGAGAGAGAGATGATCAAGACGGCTGCTTAGATTTTGTGGTGGTTCAGTCCGAGCCAAAAAAGAGCTTTTAGTCATGTATGGTATTTCAAATATGCAATTTGCGCTCTCACACACTTTTCTCCTCTCGTCTTGACCGCTCTTGAGAGTCGTTTGTGGGTTTCCTTGCCCGGCCCCAGTGAGCTTGGGAGAGGCGGCCAGGTACTCCTGTACAGTAGGACCGCTCTTGAGAGTCGTTTGTGGGTTTCCTTGCCCGGCCCCTGTGAGCTTGGGAGAGGCGGCCAGGTACTCCTGTACAGTAGGGTTAGGCTTAGATGTAGGTTTTGTCCCGTTGTGGCGTGTGGGAGTAGGCAGCTCGTCCTCGGCTCTGTCTTTGCTGCTGTGCAGCTCCGGTGGCAGGATCTGTTGCAGGCGGTGGAGTTGGGGCGGGGCATCTCCGTCAATAAGGTCAGGCTCTCGAGTTCGTCCGTCTTGGTGCTGTGGCGCAGCGCCGGGCAGTGGTGGCTGACTGCCTCCGACGTGCTTCCGAGGAGGAAGACGTATGGAGGTTGCTCGGGCGCGGCTCGTCTCAATAAGCCTTGTTTGGGCTTCCTCTGTATCTGGAGCACCACTTCGCTGCTTCTCCTGCTGACCTGCCGTGGAGGCGAGGGGGGAGGGAGAAATTCGTCGCGGTGGGCTGCGGTTTCGGAGGAGGCCAGGGAAGGCTTGATACTGCGAAAATTTGTAGATCCTTCTCGGTAGCCCAGGTTTGGCTGCCAACTCAGGGCCCTTTTGTTTGGGCTGGCTGTGGGTGCTGTGCAGAAAAGCTGCTGTCCAGGAGAAGCTGCTTTTCTGAGCGGAGTTCTTTGTTAAACCAACTGGCTGTCTGACTGTTGATTGTGGAATTGTCTGAAACACCCTTTACACGCTTGGGAAGTCATACTGTTGCTGCTAACGTGTAATAAATAACATATGCAACTAAAATTCAAGTCGAACTTCATATCCATACAATTGTCATTACATAACCATCATGAATATATAGTTGTCCAAAATGCATTTCCACTACATTATACTAGCTAACTCAATTAGTTCCTACGTTGTCTAGAAATGAACAACATGTTGGCAATGTCGTCACGTGTTCCGTTCATGCCTCTCATGTGTAGTTCACCCGACACATGATCATTGGGCAAGGTAATTGCTTGCCTTTGAACCTTGGGCATGTAATTCTCATCTGCATCACATCGATCAAACTGTTTGTCACACAAGTTGGAGTCTCTAATGAAATTGTGAAGCACACAACAAGCAATGATAATTCTCTTTTGTGTAACCAAGTCGAAATGAGGGATGCCCTTCAAAATGCGCCACTTATTTTTGAAGGTCCCAAAGATGTGCTCGATGCAATTTCGCAACGATGAGTGGGCATGGTTGAAAATTTCTTCCTTCTTCGTTGGTGGCCCTTCTCGACGGAAATCCGGAATATGGTACGTATTGTTTTTGTAACGAGCTAGGAACCTCTTTCTGTTTGGATAACCAGAATCAACAAGATAGTATGTACCTACGCACACGAGAACAAATATAAAAAATACGAGCCATCATCCACTGGAATTGCAGCTGCCATGTTCGCTCCCATTTCATCTTCCCCGGGATGGCCGCCGATTCTCCGGTGACATGATCCTTCCTAAACATGACATCAAGTTGTGTCAAGTTGGAGGGTGGTCCATGTCTGAACTTTGCATGCTCAGGACAGAACTGCAAATGGAACACAACAAATAAATTAGACAACTATTATCATCAACAAAATAGACAAAAAGATAATACAAAGATAAAAATGTTGCTTACTTCCAGGTGAGTGTTCCACCAATCATTATCTGCATCCATAGTTCTTGTTTCCGGATCCCAACCTAGCCCGGTTGCATTTAGCAACTCCATCCAACCGGTGTATTCCTTTTTTAAAGCATCCCATTTGTTCTTGAATTGCTTCTTTACCATCCTTTTTCCCGTTTTCTCGGCAAATTTGTCCTCAAGATTCTTGTACCCCTTCTTACTCAAACAACCTCCATCCCTATTGTTTGCATTGACTTCCTCCATACAAATGTCGCACAAAATACGAACGGAGTGTGCATCCCAAGTTGCCTTGTTCGTCATTGGAAATTACTAACAGAAGCTAAAACACACAAAAAACTACAGAATTACTATGTGAATTTTGCACTAACAGAAAGCATCTAAACATCACCAAATAATTATGCGTAACCATCCCTATTGTTTGCATTGACTACACGTTGCAAGGAAGCACTAACCAGCAGCAATTCTATCTAACACGCTGCAAGGAAGCACTAACCAGCAGCAATTCTATCTAACACGCTGCAAGCACATCATCTAGCAAGCTTCTACATATCCATCTAGCAACCATTTTCGAAGCAAGCATATAATAGGAAGTACCAACCATCTACACAAATCCATCAAGCAAGCATTTCCGAAGCAGGAAAAAATTGGAGAAAATGGGGTGGCTAGGCCGGAATCTTCCTCACCTAGAGGACGGCGGCGACGGTGGCGTCGAAGCTCTGCCGGTCGAGCACGACGAGCCGGTCGCAGACAAGCTTCATAGAGAGGACAGCGGGGAACGGGAGCCTGGAGGACGGCGGGGAAAATGGAACAGCGGCGTCGAGGAGGGGCGGCGAGGTGGTGCGGCGGGGTCGGCGGGAGGAGGACCAGCCGCCGTTGGGGGCCGCGGGGACGGCGAGGTGGGGCGTCGAGGTGGTGCGGCGGCTGGGTGATTGCGTGGATCACACGTTCGTTGGGAGACCCCAAGAGGAAGGTATGAAGCAGTATAGCAGCAGTTGACCTCAGTATGAAACCAAGGTTTAATCGGACCAGTAGGAGCAAGAAATCACTTTTGAAGGTTGTTGGTGGCGGAATATGGCACGGCGCAACACCAGGGAATCAGGCGCCAACGTGGAACCTGCACACAACACAATCAAACTATTTTTCCCAACAAAACAGTGAGGTTGTCAATCTCACCGGCTTGCTGAAAACAAAAGATTAAACGTATGGTGTGGAAAACAGTAGTAAATTGCAGAGAATGAAAAGGAACAATGTTTGCAGTTGGTTGTATTATCAGTGTAAAAGAATGGACCGGGGTCCACAGTTCACTAGTGGTGTCTCTCCATAAAAGATAACTAACATGCTGGGTGAACAAATTACAGCTGGACAATTGACAAAATATTGAGCGCTGATGCATGTAAAATGCATACATGAACTTGGCACTTTATCACTTATATTCCAATCATATTTGCATCATATAAGGGTTATACCACTGTTATTTAATGATTTTAGGAAATAAAATAATTGTTTCCTATTTTTATGGAATTAACCCTGCGCAGGCAGAAAACCCTATTTCTTTCCTTTTATGTTTCAGGGACCCAAACGTCACCATAAAATTCTGGAAAAATACAGAGGTCATTATTTTGGAAGGAAGAAGACGTAGGAGCGATGGAATCAAGCAAACGGAGCCCGCAAGGCAAAAAGGGGGTGGCCCACGCGGCCAGGTACAGTGCCCGCGTGGGACTACCCCGTTTGGCCCTCGTGGCTCCGCAGCCGTCGATCCTTTCTCCACCGCCTTCGTCTTGACCTAAAAACGCCTATAAAAAAGGTCCCATGACGTTTCGCGAAAGGAGGCGGCGGAGAAACACAAAACCACGAAACATGAGACAGAAGGCTGCCGCCGGAGAAGATCGGAGGGGGGAAACGCCGCCGGAATCGCCTCCGGAGGGCTTCACCCCCCTCCGGCGTGTTCATCATCAACATCTTCATCGCCGTTGCTGCCTCCCATGATGAGGAGGGAGTAGTTCTTCATCGGGGCTGAGGGCTCTACCGGTAGCTATGTGGTTCATCTCTCTCCCATGATGTGATCTTTATGTGATAATGAGCTTTGTAATCTAATTGAATTCATGGATGTTTCTCCTTCATTATTTGTGCTACTCAAGTGGTTTTATTAATGTAATTTCCGGAGTCACCTTTGTCCCATGGTGTGAAGTTGACAGTGTGCGCACCGTGTGTGACTCTTAGGCTAAAGGTTACAGAAATACTTACCATGAGTTATTCTTTGTGTTGGATGTCACTATAAAATTGTGGTGTTTGTTTAGTACTATTTTGCGGCACTCATAGTGACCTTGGGGTTCCCTAGATGTGGAAGACAGAATTTAAGGTGTGCTTTTGTAGCCCTCCACGATGGTCTTGGTGTTCTATGATATTGTGGTGTTTGTTCACTCAGACTTTAAGGTGTGCTCTTGTAGCCCTACGCAGTAGATTGGTATTTCTATCCAACGGGAGAATAGTTCAGAGTAGCAAAGTGAAGAGGAAATATCTATGTATTCAATTGTTGGGAGTGTCCACTAGTGAAAGTATGATCCCTAGGCCTTATTTCCAAGCATCCTAGAAAACCTTTGTCTTGTCCTCTTGCATTGAAGAGGATTGGGACACTTCCACATTCTTGCCTTGTTACATCAAACTTCCATCCATTAAATCAACCACCTTGTTCCTTAAACTTGTTTAGTGCATAATCAACTAAAACTTGTGACACTTTAGTTGTAGGGAATAGATAACTTTTCCTTCTTGTTCCTGCGGATCGATACCTTACTTCCACATTGAGAGGTGCTACAGTGATCCCTTACTCTTGGGGGTTATCAAGTACTTTTCTGGCGCCGTTGCCGGGGAGCGTAGCGCTTAAGTTTCTATTCTTGTGTGCACTAGACTAAGCTTGGGGAGGTTCCTTTTATATCTTGCAATCATCTAAGCTTGGGGAGGTTCTTTAACTTGTTTAATGATACTATGTCTCCCATTTATGATGATGAATATGATATTTTCAGTCCACCCACTATTGAGGATATAGTTTATGTTGATTATGATATGCCTCCTATATATAATGTTTACAATGATGAATATGATATTTTCAGTCCATCTACTATTGAGGATAAAAATCATTTTGATTATTCTATGCCTCCTATTTATGATGATTACATTGATGGATGTGATATTTTTACTCCCACTATTACTAATGAAACTGTTTATGCTTATGTGGAGAGTAATGATACTTTTATGCATGTGGATCATGATAAGAATGCTCTATGTGATGGTTATATTGTGGGTTTTATCAATGATGCTACTGAAAGTTTTTATGAGAGAGGGAGACATGACTTCATATACCACAATAATATTAAGTCTCCTCTCTTTTTGTTGAAAATTTTGAAGTTGCACTTGCTTTGCCTTCCTATGCTAGTCACTTTGTGCTTTATTGATTTATTTTCTTACAAGATCCCAATGCATAGGAAGTGGGTTAGACTTAAATGTGTTTGATATTTGCTTCTTGATGCTCTTTTATATTCAACTCTTATTCCTATGGGAGCATCATTAAAACTATCAAGCCTAGCTATATGGCTATAAAGAAAGCGCTTTGCGGGAGGCAACCCGGTTATTTTTGTGTGTGATTTTTCTTTGTGTCCTCTTGCTGTAACAAGAGATTTTGTGTCTAGTTAGGTTCTGGAGTTTTTAATAAAGTGCCAAGTTTTACCCTTTTTGGTTTGAAAAAGTTGCTTATAGCGTTCGGAGATTTTATTCCTGCACGAGTCAGTGCACGGTATGATTTTTAATTCTTATTCTGTAACTCCGAATGAGCTCATATTTGAACTGTAGTTGCAACTTTTCATCCTCTGTATGCATGAATGTTTTCGGAATTTTTCGAGAAAGTTTGGTAGGGTAGAAAAATACGTTTTGCTGCTGCTGTTTTTCTGGACAGATTCTGTCCCATTTTGTTTGATGCATGCTTTGAGCTTTTAAGTTGAATCTTTTTTATCCAATTGAGTTTATGAGTAGGCATACAACATTATACACTTTCTGGACATGTCATATGAATTTTTGTTCAAGGATTATATGCAGCAAGGAACCTATTTGTTTATCACTATTAATGCACCCCACAGAAAAGAGATGGGAGAAACGGTGTTTTGAAGTTTTTTCACAGGGATTGGAGGAGATGCACCAAGAGCTATCCAAGGATGGTGAAGACCATAAGCTTGGGGATGTGAAGACAACCCCGCTGGACCTACACACTCTCGGTTTGCACACGTCCAACTTCTGTTTTTCGATCGAAACACTTTATCGCATAAACTTGGAGCGTCGTTTTTTGTTTTTGTTTGAGTCTTGAGAGACCACCACACTATCATTTATATATGAGAGAGCTACTGGAAATATGGGTTGAAATATGTTGGATGCTTTTATAAGATTGGGAAAAGGGATGTTTGACTTGATTTTTAATGATACATATAGTTGCATGATTCATGAGCTTGTTTATGAGTAATAGTTTGCAAATTCTTTTTATAGAGCTATCACTTATTCATGTTTTGGTGCTGATTGTTATTTCACTTGGTTTAACATGGATTAGTTAGTTCTATGGACACTCATGCATGCATCTAGATGGTCAACTTTCTCCCTTTTGCTAGCCCAAAAACTCCAACAAGCAAAAACTTGTTTCCAACACCTTCAACCAAAGTTATTCCAGTGAGTCCACCATATCTACCTATTGGCTTTATGCTATTCCGAGTATGTTTAACATTTGTTTGTGTTATCTTACCTCTGAATGAAAATGTTTATGTTATTGATTGCAATGAAAAAAAAGTTGGTTATATAGCTCTCACGAACTTGATGCACAATGTTCTTTTATTTGCATAATAAAACTTGACCCATTGTGATTAAGATTATGATGTTTGTGGCTTGATGAATGTTTTGGGTTGGAAGTTAGCCCATATGTGCTGTCACATGGCAAGCTTTCAACACGCTCTTCATCTCATTTAGTTGATATCATGTGCTTTTGTCTATGGATGCTTATCATGTTGAAATAAATGTGGAAATAGAGTGAGTTTAAATGAGTTTGTGTAAATGGTTAGAGAGACGCCTGGGCCGCTAATCTAAGCCATGCATCATTCATGGTGGAAATTTACTTACATACTATGGTGAACCTTCTGTGATACACCTTGCAATAAAAAACTATTCCAAATGGTAAATAAAAAGGGTGTTGAGATTGTTCATTTTGTTTGTTTGTCTTGTCATTTTGATATGGGCTTGTTCCATATCTTGGGACAAGAGGTACCCCAGTTGACGCTCTTGATGATACTATTATGCTTACAATGATATTTAATTGAACTTGCTTTGTTTCCCAAGTTGAGTAACACATGGTGTAAGTACTTGTATTCAAGGGGCATGAGACATTCAACCCATTCTTTATCAAGCACACTACTCATATTTGCTTTCACTTTAACCTTAATCATTCAAGATGCTATGATAAGGGCAATGAGAGCTTGACACCAATGAATACCTTATTGCAATCATTAACTTAAGTAGAAGAATTTGGAAGTTGGATGAAACTTATGCATGCTTTACCTCTACTCACATATACATCTTTCCAAAATGTACACCTATCATATTCAGATTTCCATCTACACTCTATGACCATTGTAGGATGTTCTACTTATCATTATGCATACTTGTGTTCCATATTACTTGCTACTATGTTACACTTTGTGAACTATCAATGAACATCCTTGTCTTGAATACTTGATATCACTTCATAAACTATTTGCATATTGCTACTCCTTTGAAGAATGAATCATTTGACTTTATGTAGCAATTGTAATCATCTTTGATATCCATTGTTAGTATTAAATTACAAAGTCAATGTTAGTTTTATCACCTTCATACTCGAGGACGAGCATGGGTTAAGCTTGGGGATGTTGATGCATGTAAAATGCATACATGAACTTTGCACTTTATCACTTATATTCCAATCATATTTGCATCATATAAGGGTTATACCACTGTTATTTAATGATTTTAGGAAATAAAATAATTGTTTCCTATTTTTATGGAATTAACCCTGCGCAGGCAGAAAACCCTATTTCTTTCCTTTTATGTTTTAGGGACCCAAACGTCGTCATAAATTCTGGAAAAATACAGAGGTCATTATTTTGGAAGGAAGAAGACGTAGGAGCGAAGGAATCAAGCAAACGGAGCCCGCAAGGCAAAAAGGGGGTGGCCCAAGCGGCCAGGTACAGTGCCTGCGTGGGACTACCCCGTTTGGCCCTCGTGGCTCCACAGCCGTCGATCCTTTCTCCACCGCCTTCGTCTTGACCTAAAAACGCCTATAAAAAAGGTCCCATGACGTTTCGCGAAAGGAGGCGGCGGAGAAACACAAAACCACGAAACAGGAGACAGAAGGCTGCCGCCGGAGAAGATCGGAGGGGGGAAACGCCGCTGGAATCGCCTCCGGAGGGCTCCACCCCCTCCGGCGTGTTCATCATCAACATCTTCATCGCCGTTGCTGCCTCCCATGATGAGGAGGGAGTAGTTCTTCATCGGGGCTGAGGGCTCTACCGGTAGCTATGTGGTTCATCTCTCTCCCCATGATGTGATCTTTATGTGATCATGAGCTTTGTAATCTAATTGAATTCATGGATGTTTCTCCTTCATTGTTTGTGCTACTCAAGTGGTTTTATTAATGTAATTTCCGGAGTCACCTTTGTCCCATGGTGTGAAGTTGACAGTGTGCGCACCGTGTGTGACTCTTAGGCTAAAGGTTACAGAAATACTTACCATGAGTTATTCTTTGTGTTGGATGTCACTATAAAATTGTGGTGTTTGTTTAGTACTATTTTGGGGCACTCATAGTGACCTTGGGGTTCCCTAGATGTGGAAGACAGACTTTAAGGTGTGCTTTTGTAGCCCTACACGATGGTCTTGGTGTTCTATGATATTGTGGTGTTTGTTCACTCAGACTTTAAGGTGTGCTCTTGTAGCCCTACGCAGTAGATTGGTATTTCTATCCAACGGGAGAATAGTTCAGAGTAGCAAAGTGAAGAGGAAATATCTATGTATTCAATTGTTGGGAGTGTCCACTAGTGAAAGTATGATCCCTAGGCCTTATTTCCAAGCATCCTAGAAAACCTTTGTCTTGTCCTCTTGCATTGAAGAGGATTGGGACACTTCCACATTCTTGCCTTGTTACATCAAACTTCCATCCATTAAATCAACCACCTTGTTCCTTAAACTTGTTTAGTGCATAATCAACTAAAACTTGTGACACTTTAGTTGTAGGGAATAGATAACTTTTCCTTCTTGCTCCTGCGGATCGATACCTTACTTCCACATTGAGAGGTGCTACAGTGATCCCTTGCTCTTGGGGGTTATCAAGTACTTTTCTGGCGCCGTTGCCGGGGAGCGTAGCGCTTAAGTTTCTATTCTTGTGTGCACTAGACTAAGCTTGGGGAGGTTCCTTTTATATCTTGCAATCATCTAAGCTTGGGGAGGTTCTTTAATTTGTTTGATGATACTATGTCTCCCATTTATGATGATGAATATGATATTTTCAGTCCACCCACTATTGAGGATATAGTTTATGTTGATTATGATATGCCTCCTATATATGATGTTTACAATGATGAATATGATATTTTCAGTCCATCTACTATTGAGGATAAAAATCATTTTGATTATTCTATGCCTCCTATTTATGATGATTACATTGATGGATGTGATATTTTTACTCCCACTATTACTAATGAAACTGTTTATGCTTATGTGGAGAGTAATGATACTTTTATGCATGTGGATCATGATAAAAATGCTCTATGTGATGGTTATATTGTGGGTTTTATCAATGATGCTACTGAAAGTTTTTATGAGAGAGGGAGACATGACTTCATATACCACAATAATATTAAGTCTCCTCTCTTTTTGTTGAAAATTTTGAAGTTGCACTTGCTTTGCCTTCCTATGCTAGTCACTTTGTGCTTTATTGATTTATTTTCTTACAAGATCCCAATGCATAGGAAGTGGGTTAGACTTAAATGTGTTTGATATTTGCTTCTTGATGCTCTTTTATATTCAACTCTTATTCCTATGGGAGCATCATTAAAACTATCAAGCCTAGCTATATGGCTATAAAGAAAGCGCTTTGCGGGAGGCAACCCGGTTATTTTTGTGTGTGATTTTTCTTTGTGTCCTCTTGCTGTAACAAGAGATTTTGTGTCTAGTTAGGTTCTGGAGTTTTTAATAAAGTGCCAAGTTTTACCCTTTTTGGTTTGAAAAAGTTGCTTATAGCGTTCGGAGATTTTATTCCTGCACGAGTCAGTGCACGGTATGATTTTTAATTCTTATTCTGTAACTCCGAATGAGCTCATATTTGAACTGTAGTTGCAACTTTTCATCCTCTGTATGCATGAATTTTTCGGAATTTTTCGAGAAAGTTTGGTAGGGTAGAAAAATACGTTTTGCTGCTGCTGTTTTTCTGGACAGATTCTGTCCCATTTTGTTTGATGCATGCTTTGAGCTTTTAAGTTGAATCTTTTTTATCCAATTGAGTTTATGAGTAGGCATACAACATTATACACTTTCTGGACATGTCATATGAATTTTTGTTCAAGGATTATATGCAGCAAGGAACCTATTTGTTTATCACTATTAATGCACCCCACAAAAAGAGATGGGAGAAACGGTGTTTTGAAGTTTTTTCACAGGGATTGGAGGAGATGCACCAAGAGCTATCCAAGGATGGTGAAGACCATAAGCTTGGGGATGTGAAGACAACCCGCTGGACCTACACACTCTCGGTTTGCACACGTCCAACTTCTGTTTTTCGATCGAAACACTTTATCGCATAAACTTGGAGCGTCGTTTTTTGTTTTTGTTTGAGTCTTGAGAGACCACCACACTATCATTTATATATGAGAGAGCTACTGGAAATATGGGTTGAAATATGTTGGATGCTTTTATAAGATTGGGAAAAGGGATGTTTGACTTGATTTTTAATGATACATATAGTTGCATGATTCATGAGCTTGTTTATGAGTAATAGTTTGCAAATTCTTTTTGTAGAGCTATCACTTATTCATGTTTTGGTGCTGATTGTTATTTCACTTGGTTTAACATGGATTAGTTAGTTCTATGGACACTCATGCATGCATCTAGATGGTCAACTTTCTCCCTTTTGCTAGCCCAAAAACTCCAACAAGCAAAAACTTGTTTCCAACACCTTCAACCAAAGTTATTCCAGTGAGTCCACCATATCTACCTATTGGCTTTATGCTATTCCGAGTATGTTTAACATGTTGTTTGTGTTATCTTACCTCTGAATGAAAATGTTTATGTTATTGATTGCAATGAAAAAAGTTGGTTATATAGCTCTCACGAACTTGATGCACAATGTTCTTTTATTTGCATAATAAAACTTGACCCATTGTGATTAAGATTATGATGTTTGTGGCTTGATGAATGTTTTGGGTTGGAAGTTAGCCCATATGTGCTGTCACATGGCAAGCTTTCAACACGCTCTTCATCTCATTTAGTTGATATCATGTGCTTTTGTCTATGGATGCTTATCATGTTGAAATAAATGTGGAAATAGAGTGAGTTTAAATGAGTTTGTGTAAATGGTTAGAGAGACGCCTGGGCCGCTAATCTAAGCCATGCATCATTCATGGTGGAAATTTACTTACATACTATGGTGAACCTTCTGTGATACACCTTGCAATAAAAAACTATTCCAAATGGTAAATAAAAAGGGTGTTGTGATTGTTCATTTTGTTTGTTTGTCTTGTCATTTTGATATGGGCTTGTTCCATATCTTGGGACAAGAGGTACCCCAGTTGACGCTCTTGATGATACTATTATGCTTACAATGATATTTAATTGAACTTGCTTTGTTTCCCAAGTTGAGTAACACATGGTGTAAGTACTTGTATTCAAGGGGCATGAGACATTCAACCCATTCTTTATCAAGCACACTACTCATATTTGCTTTCACTTTAACCTTAATCATTCAAGATGCTATGATAGGGGCAATGAGAGCTTGACACCAATGAATACCTTATTGCAATCATTAACTTAAGTAGAAGAGTTTGGAAGTTGGATGAAACTTATGCATGCTTTACCTCTACTCACATATACATCTTTCCAAAGTGTACACCTATCATATTCAGATTTCCATCTACACTCTATGACCATTGTAGGATGTTCTACTTATCATTATGCATACATGTGTTCCATATTACTTGCTACTATGTTACACTTTGTGAACTATCAATGAACATCCTTGTCTTGAATACTTGATATCACTTCATAAACTATTTGCATATTGCTACTCCTTTGAAGAATGAATCATTTGACTTTATGTAGCAATTGTAATCATCTTTGATATCCATTGTTAGTATTAAATTGCAAAGTCCATGTTAGTTTTATCACCTTCATACTCGAGGACGAGCATGGGTTAAGCTTGGGGATGTTGATGCATGTAAAATGCATACATGAACTTTGCACTTTATCACTTATATTCCAATCATATTTGCATCATATAAGGGTTATACCACTGTTATTTAATGATTTTATGAAATAAAATAATTGTTTCCTATTTTTATGGAATTAACCCTGCGCAGGCAGAAAACCCTATTTCTTTCCTTTTATGTTTCAGGGACCCAAACGTCGTCATAAAATTCTGGAAAAATACAGAGGTCATTATTTTGGAAGGAAGAAGACGTAGGAGCGAAGGAATCAAGCAAACGGAGCCCGCAAGGCAAAAAGGGGGTGGCCCACGCGGCCAAGTACAGTGCCCGCGTGGGACTACCCCGTTTGGCCCTCGTGGCTCTGCAGCCGTCGATCCTTTCTCCACCGCCTTCGTCTTGACCTAAAAACGCCTATAAAAAAGGTCCCATGACGTTTCGCGAAAGGAGGCGGCGGAGAAACACAAAACCACAAAACAGGAGACAGAAGGCTGCCGCCGGAGAAGATCGGAGGGGGGGAAACGCCGCTGGAATCGCCTCCGGAGGGCTCCACCCCCTCCGGCGTGTTCATCATCAACATCTTCATCGCCGTTGCTGCCTCCCATGATGAGGAGGGAGTAGTTCTTCATCGGGGCTGAGGGCTCTACCGGTAGCTATGTGGTTCATCTCTCTCTCCCATGATGTGATCTTTATGTGATCATGAGCTTTGTAATCTAATTGAATTCATGGATGTTTCTCCTTCATTGTTTGTGCTACTCAAGTGGTTTTATTAATGTAATTTCCGGAGTCACCTTTGTCCCATGGTGTGAAGTTGACAGTGTGCGCACCGTGTGTGACTCTTAGGCTAAAGGTTACAGAAATACTTACCATGAGTTATTCTTTGTGTTGGATGTCACTATAAAATTGTGGTGTTTGTTTAGTACTATTTTGGGGCACTCATAGTGACCTTGGGGTTCCCTAGATGTGGAAGACATACTTTAAGGTGTGCTTTTGTAGCCCTACACGATGGTCTTGGTGTTCTATGATATTGTGGTGTTTGTTCACTGAGACTTTAAGGTGTGCTCTTGTAGCCCTACGCAGTAGATTGGTATTTCTATCCAACGGGAGAATAGTTCAGAGTAGCAAAGTGAAGAGGAAATATCTATGTATTCAATTGTTGGGAGTGTCCACTAGTGAAAGTATGATCCCTAGGCCTTATTTCCAAGCATCCTAGAAAACCTTTGTCTTGTCCTTTTGCATTGAAGAGGATTGGGACACTTCCACATTCTTGCCTTGTTACATCAAACTTCCATCCATTAAATCAACCACCTTGTTCCTTAAACTTGTTTAGTGCATAATCAACTAAAACTTGTGACACTTTAGTTGTAGGGAATAGATAACTTTTCCTTCTTGCTCCTGCGGATCGATACCTTACTTCCACATTGAGAGGTGCTACAGTGATCCCTTGCTCTTGGGGGTTATCAAGCGCATAACAATGCATATATATGACATGGTGATTACTATGATATTCATGTGGGCATTAGGACAAAATACATAGACTGTTATTCAACAGCGTCTATGACTAATAATCCACCGCCAGGTTGTCATCCGAGTTCCCTGTTGGTATTAAGTTGCAAGCAATGGATAATCGCATTAAGTAATGTGCGTAAAGTAAACAAATGCATTAGACCTAACGGCGCACCCTTAAGCTATGCATCGGTTATTTTATCCCTAGTGGCAACAACACATCCACAATCTTAGAAGTTATTGTCACTCTCCCAGATTACCGGAGGCATGAACCCACTATCTAGCATAAATACTCACTCTTGGAGTTACAAGCATCTACTTGGCCAAAGCATCTACTAGTAACGGAAAGCATGCAAGATCATAAATAACATATAAGATAGATTGATAATCAACTTGACATAGTATTCAATATTCATCGGATCCCAGCAAACACAACATGTAGCATTACAATAAGATGATCTTGATCATGATAGGCAGCTCACAAGATCTAAACATGATAGCATAAAGTGGAGAGACAACCATCTAGCTACTGCCATGGACCCGTAGTCCAAGGATGAACTACTCACGCATCACTCCGGAGGCAGGCATGGTGATGTAGAGCCCTCCGGTGATGATTCCCCTCTCCGGCAGGGTGCCGAGAAGAGCTTCTGAACCCTCCCGAGATAGGGTTGACGGCGGCGGCGTCTCTGGAACTTTTCGTGGATAATGGCTCGGGTATTTAGGGTTTTCGCGTCGGGATGAATAAATAGGCGAAAGGGCGGCGGCTGCAGAGCTGCGTGGGTCCCACACCATCCCACGGCATGGCAGGGGGGCGGGCCCGCGCGGCCCCATGGTGTGGCTGCCACGTGGCTCCCCTCCGTCTCTCCTTTGGACTCCGTGTACGTGTTGGAAAAATAGGAGGTTCTGTCCAAGTTTCGTCCAATTCCGAGAATATTTCCAGACTAGCTTTTCTGGAATACAAAAACAGCAGAAAACAGGAACTGGCACTGTGGCATCTTGTTAATAGGTTAGTCCCAGAAAATGCATAAAAATGCTATGAAGTGTTTATAAAACATGTAACAATTGGTATAATATCAACATGGAACATCAGAAATTATAGATACGTTTGAGATGTATCACTGGGTGTCGATGGGAGGAACCCTAGCTCTCGCTCGGGTGGGTCGGGATGAGAAACAGAAGAGAAGAAGAGAAAAGAAACTGCTCGGTTGGGCCAGGCTCGGGCTGGGTGGAACGGTTCCTGCAGTGGCAGTCTTCTCATAATTACAAGCAACGAAATGACCTAAACGGATGCCCTTCGGTTCACTCGCGGGGAAGCTCGGGAAGCACCTCTTTCGCTGCTTTTTCTCGTATGAAGCAAATCGACTGGCTTCGGCAAAAGCCCGACGCGCCGCGAGGCCTTTTGGTTCGCTCGGCCTGCTTATTTCCGCGGAAAGCCTCCAAACGCTGAAACAAAAGGGCCCTCAATGTGCTGGCGGGCAGCAGCTCCATGCCTTGGCGTTGGTTGTGCGCCAGGTTTTCTTCAACCTCCATCGGAGGCCATCTGAAGGACTCGCGACGGCGCCCCACTTCCTCCTTGCACCAAGTGGTTTCGTCCCCGATGCGGGTGAGGGAGGCCATCGCTGGAGGCCTGTGTTCCTCGGCGGCGACGGAAGATCCAATTGCATATTTGCATTCCTCATTTCTTGTTTGGGGTCTGTGCTGTAATTGTGGAGAACCGTTTCTTTATTGTTGTATTTGCACCGTGGATGACTTAATGCAGTATCTAGGCCGGCCTATTCCCTGTTAAAAAAAAAACAATTTGCAATTGTGGTATTTCATCTAGAGACTGATTTTTTTTCCGATAAAGATCTAGAGACTGAATAACCAAGTTGATCTGTTCTCAGCGCGATCCATCGGGGAGCTGAGCGAGCGGTGTTCGGCTCGATTGGGCCAGCCTGCAGATGATGAATGGCGGATACCATCCAGAAGGCGCAGGTTGCAAACGAGGTGTGTGTCCTGCCCGCGCCGTCCGCCATTCGTAGACTGGTGGTACCTTGTCCTCGATGTACGTATGTATTTCTCGCGTGATATACTACTATATATAAAAGATGGACAGATTCATTCCCTCTCCCGCGGTCCACGTCATCAAGATTGTATGGGTCGTCCGATCGGAGAGATGGGTGGTCAGGGTCGCTCCACGCCGCCCTGGTGCGCGTGATACTGTTCACGCACGAAAATTGGCGCGGCAGCCGACCCCGGTCAGCCGGTCGCCTCCCGTGCACGCACGAAATTTGACGCACCAGTCGCGCTTTCCCATCCCGGTTGCCTCCTCCACTCTCCCGGTCACACACGAAAATTGGCGCAGCAGGCGACCCCGGTCAGCCGGTTGTTCCCCTCCCTCCTCTTGGTTGCCTCCTCTTCTCTCCTCGTCGCATCTCCTCCACGCCCTCCATGGCTGGCTGGCCGTCGCTCGGCCGGCCTCCCTCCGCCACGCCACCACCCCGCCCCGGCCTCTCCGTTACCTGCGCCTCCACCGGTTCTCTTCCCACCTCCTCCTCCAACGACCTCTGGCCAGGAGGGCAGCGACGAGAAGGTCGGCGCGGAGGATGGCTTTCTGACCCGCCGTCGCTGTATGGAGCCTGGAATCGTCGCCCGTGTTAAGCGCCGCCGACCTCTTCCAGCCACCATGTCGTCGCCTCCGAGCTCCTTCTCACAACGGAGGCCGCGGTCGCACGGAACCGACCACCACGGAGGTAGCTGTTGACTTCCGCCGCCACACGATCGATCCCGCAACTGAGGGCGCTGCTGCGTGCCGCTGCCACAAGGGCGAGACGAGTGGGCCGCGAGGGTGCCGCCGCGGGGCCGCTTCGCCGACATGATACTGGCCAACACCACGATCTACAGCGCCGACCCTGCCCGCCTTTTCGCCGCCGCCATGGCCGTCTGCGCCGGCCACGTGCTCCGCGTCGGCGCCTACGACTCCGTCAAGGTGCGTTCTACTCGAAATTCCTGCTGCCCCCTTGCCCTATATGGATTATTGTCTGTAATATGTTATCCCAGTAATTGATTCTTGGAAGTTGCTTTCTGCATCCGCTGCAACCGCAAGAACAATTTCCCGTCTCCTGCGTTTCGCTCAAGATTTTTGTCCATGAAATGCAGGAATTCATGGGCCGCCACACATATGAGCTGATTCTCAGCGGGAACGTCTTCTCCGCCTCCTGCCGCCTGCTTCCGCGCTCGCTCCGCTCGCTTCTGATCTCACCTGCTTTCCCCGAGAAGTTATTCATGCTCTTGCTGAATCCTCAAATCCCTTACGCCGCCTTCCGCCGCTTTTCGCCGGATGCATGTCGATCCTTTAACTCTGGCGCGCTCCAAGCAGCTGTAGGAGACCCAATCTCCAGTTGCATCGTCGCCCACACTTCCTGCAACCTCCTCTCAATAGGAAACTATCAAACAGTGCATCCTCCTGATACAAATCCTTGCATCACGATTTTCTGTTCTTTCATGTCTGACTTCCTCTCTCTCTATAATTTTCTGGAAATCACATGTTGCAGGACAAGTTACAATTTTAGGGAGTGGACTGCAGAGGAGAACCAGCTGGGGTGTTCTGTATCACCTAAGTGGCACCCTGCAATAAGCTTCCGTTGAGTACATCTAGATCAATCACTAAGGAGCCAGTTCATATTGATTCTCAACAGGAAGATTTACAAACACATGTTTTTCCATGTGACTATATTAGCCAACGGAATTAGTGTATGATTCCTATGGAGCTGATTTGGATGATGTACGTTTTTATTCCCAGATATACACTAACTCTCAGATCATCTGCATGGTATGTATCTCCAGGATTTAACAAAAGGTATGTTGGAATTTAAATTGTACAGAACTTGCAAGATTTTTCAAAATCATATGTAACAGAGTGTGTAATATTTTCTTGGTAGATCTACCAGAATATTTTTATCTGTCGCCAATGCAAAATTAATTTAATAAGTATATTCCATACTTGAGTCATACAGGTTTCTATTTAGATGTTGAAAAGGGATCGACATCTATGTCATCTTAAAATTAAATGTTTGAATAAAGCTTTCTTACCAATGTAGCATGGAATCCATAATTCTTAGGTTCGTTTGTGATAATTCCTTGGCCATTCCACTATTTAGATTTAAGAGCAACAACTCCTACAAAATACGATAACTTATTTTCAGCTATGATACCAGAGTGCCCTTTAGTGTTCTTTATATTCAAAGCAGTGTGTTATGTACACTGATAATGGTCCATATATTGTTAGCTAAATCGTTTTTCACCAAATACTGGATTTATGTGTTCCATTGCGCTCAGCAGATGCATCACAGTATATATTCTTAATCAAACAGTAAGTACTCTGGACTATGAACTGTTTGAAAATTATGTGGATAAGCATAAGCAATAACATAATGATTGTACGCATATCTAAAAGGATCTTTAATTTTTACCTTGCATTTAAATAATTCTATCAACCTCCATTTTCAGTATGGTCGTATTATTCATGACATTGGAACCGCTTCTGCTGTTGCAGGTTCGACTTTAACTTCAGTCTCTGTAGGCGTAGTTTCCTTGCTCTGTGAATACTCTTCCTGATGCCACAAAATTAGATTTTTTTAATTGACAAACCTATGCACTGCAGCATGGGATTTCACATGGTATATCTTTATCCTATATGAGATTTTAGGTGAGAATAGCTATGCGGAACTCTGAATTTTCGAATCACTGAAACTTTTGTTGGCAATTAACCTTTCCTCAGGAAATGTATTCTAACATTCTGTTTGCATAATATCTATGTTCTTTTGTGAAAGGATGGTACACATGATCTGTGGAAATCGTAGTTGATCAAGGTAATGGGTGCACTTCACCTGCTTCGCAAGTCCTCTTGACTAAAATTAAATGACAAGCAGTATATCTATCAAAGATTCATGGCTCTTATTTTCCTCCTCCAAAAAAAACAGTTCGATGGGTAGATGATAGTTTGAATGTTCCATGTTGAATATTATAGTTATCCTGCACAAAATCACAGGTCATTATATGATCATTGTAAAAGTTGCTGCAGATTTATGCTACGATAGAAGCCCCTCTTTTAGTAGAAAATATAATGATCACTAATTAACCATCGGATATGCGTCTTGGTTATCTTTAGCCGCTAGATGTAGTAATGCCTTATGGCTTGGTTAAATTGAGCTCTAGATCAAGAAAAGAGCGAACTCTCCTGTAGGCTGCCAAATATATTTCCTCCTATATCTCACTTCATGTTATCCTTAACTTCTGTGCTCCATTGATGACGCAGATCAATCTAAAAAGAGGCAACAGTCCAATCCAGTTTCTCACAATTCCAGTTCATGTGCAATGTTTCTCTCTATTTGGTTTCTGAATCTGGAACACGTTGCAATCTAACTTCCTTTATATTTATCAACTCCCATGATGATTGATGGAGCAGACGAGCATATGTAGCTTTGGCAGTTTGAAAGAGATACAGGGAGCAACATCAGAAATTTCATGCATAGATCCTATTGCCTCCTTATACCAGCTCAGTATTAAACACTACAACAAGGAGTGGCTGTACAAAGAATCACGGAAAGGTGTCTACCAACTGGCGGCAAGTGGCGAGGAGGAAAGGAAGAATCACCTGGTATTGAGCAAAATGCAAAATAGCCAGTCTAAGCATCAGTGACGCTAACGGTATAGTATCTCTGCTTTTCTTAATGTTGTACGCTGAAACTTTTGTTGGTAATCAATCGTTCATGAGGAAATTGCTCCAGTTTGCTAAAGTGTATAACGTTCGTTGGCATTTACATTCTTAGGAGGACAATACATGCTTTGTATAATTTTGTAGGCTCTCCCCGCTGTTTCCTTGGCAAGGGATCCTTAGTGATGCTCCCCTTATTGATCTTAGTAATATTTGAGAATTCATGGACAACAAACATGTGAAGCAAGGCATTTTTCAGGTCTACTCGATTTTGTTTCTATGTTTCGCTCCTCTTCTGTACCAATTTAAGAATTTAATTTGTGCCCCAACAGTACATATGACATGGAGAGTTGTATGAATTTAATGGTTCATATGTACTTTATAATTTTCATACGTAATAACATCAGTACAACTACACAGGCGCGACGTGTCGTCGCGCCAAGTTGCCTAGTACCTCATTACGCCTCGAGTAACATCGAGGAACGATTTATGTATTGCTTCTGATTTGTGCTTTGTAAAAAAATGTTTTAGAAAAAAGTACTCCCTCCGTTCACAAAAGGATGTCTCAACTAACTTCAAATTTGGATGTATCTACACACTAAATTATGTCTAGATACATCCAAATTTGGAGTTGGTTGAGACATCCTTTTGTGAACGGAGGGAGTACTTGTTTTGTGCGCTTTGTCAGGGACAAGTTTGCTATTAATTGGTTAATTTTCATTGGTCTAACTTCAAAGTAGCATAAGAGACTTGGGAAGGGGATCTTTGGCTCCTACCAGTGCACTCTATATGCGTCAAAAGATGTACTCCCTCCGATCCATATTAGTGGACACAACTTTGTCTAGATACACATGTATCTAGTCTAAATACTTAACTAGATACATATGAATTTAGACAAAGCTATGCCCACTAATATGGATCGGAGGGAGTAGTAATACAGGAAAAGGTAAAAAAATCGGAATCTTTTTTGGAATCAAAGATGCTTACGTATTTCACTCGTATAAAATGTTTAGCCAAAACGATTTTCATTGACTTCAGAGCAAAAAAAAAATGATGAATATAGCATGTATATAGTGCTTTCTGCAAAATCCCTCGCAAATTGTTTTATACAAGTACAATACCTGATCATGTTTGCCCAAAAAAAAGTTTCAGAATTTTTTCACCTCTTTTTAAATAACTATTTTTTTTTGTTTAAAGAGACTTGCAGTTTTAATTCTGGTTAGATATCTTATATGAGCTAATAAATAGTAGTATCATCTCTTTGTTTATATGGGAGTAAACTATCTGGAAGCCAATGCTAAATGGATCATTGCTCCATCGCCAATTTATACTCATCCATTAGATCCAAAGATGGTGCTGAATGACTGTGTGACCTCCGTTAAATGTTCCTGATAGTCCCAATATTGGAATACACTTGGAAGATAGCTGGATATTAATGTTGTCTGAGTATGTATTTATCTTTCACATGTGTGCAATTTTTTTCATGTGGATCATATTTACATACGCAGTTACAAAGAAAATTAGATATGCCGTAGCAACGCACGGGCAGTCAACTAGTACCTAATAATAAAGCAAGAATGGCTTCTTGTGGTACGTCATTGAAATTGCCCTCAAAGTTGACGAAAATTACCCACCATGCCACCCATAAGTCACATATCGTTTCGATTTTATGTTTCCCGTCTCCCCGTCTACTTTCCTCGCTTGCTTCGTCAAAATAGGATTGGCTGAGCTGGTGGAATCAGCAGGATGAGATAAATCGTTGTCATTGGCTGAGCTGGGATAAGATGACTAAATCGAAGGAAGAAGGTGGCATGGGTTTTCGGGACCTACACATATTCAATATAGCAATGTTGTCTCGGCAAAGTTGGCGGATGCTACAAAATCCAGATTATTTGTGTTGTCAGGTGCTGAAGGCCTTGTATTTCCCCAACACATCGATACTAGAGGCGACAGCTAAGCCGGGTATGTCATATACGTGGAGGAGTATTCTAAAAGGTTTGGAATTACTAAAGCATGGGATTATCTGGAGGGTGGGCTCTGGAGAATCAATAGATGTTTTCAATGATCCATGGATACCTCGCGGAACTACAAGAAGGCCTAGTAGGCATAATGAGCTTGATGATGCGATTAGAGTGAGTGATCTTCTGGATGCCAGTGGCTCGCAATGGGATCATGAGGTCATTCAGTTTATGTTCAGCGCGGATGACGCCAGGGAAATTCTTTCAATCCCAGTACGGTCAGATACAGAGGACTGGGTAGCCTGGCATTATGATAAAAAAGGTGTTTTTTTCGGTGAAATCAGCTTACATGCTTGGAGTGAGCCTTCGGGAGGCGAGGCTAGACCAAGATGCGAGCTCATCAAATACGCCATCTGCGACTAATCCTATTTGGAATAAGATTTGGAGTTTGAAAGTGCCGGGAAAGGTAAAAATATTTAGTTGGAGATTATGTCACAATAGCTTGCCTACTAGATTGAATATCAAGCGGAAGAAAGTGGATTTGGACACCGGATGCCTAATAGGGTGGATGAGGATGGTGGCCATCTATTTTTGAAATGCAAAAAGGTGAAGCAAGTGTGGCGCACCTTGATGATGGAAGATGTGCGGCTAATGCTATTAACGGCCCCGACTGCGAACATCATGTTCGAGTTGATCTGGTCACTCGCGGAAGATCGTCAAACTACGGCGGTTATTCTCCTTTGGGATTGGTGGACGACTCGTAACAAGGTCAATGCCGGGGAGAAGGAACGATCCATCCAGGAGGTCTGCCATACCATCCAGCGACACATACTTGACTTCAATCAGGTGACAGTGCAGACACATGCAAGAGATGCAGATGCGCTCTGTGTCAGTGCCCCTGCTCGTTGGACGAAACCAGCACATGATCATGTAAAAGTCAATTTAGATGCTGCTTTCCATGTGGAGAGCCGTGAAGGTGCTTGGGGTTTCGTCGCACGGTCTAACGCTGGCGAGTTCATCGCTGCTGCTGCGGTGAAGCTTCATTATCTGAAGGACGCCCTCCAAAGCTGCGTCTGAAGGTGCTGCTGCTCTTGGTCTTAACAGAGTGGTTTTTGAGTCTGATTCCAAGACGTTGATTTCTGCTCTGAAGACTAAAAGCTATGATCTATCACCGATTGGGGTTCTGATGCAAAAAATTCGTGCCAACTGTTTGAACTCTTTCGAGTCTACTGAGTTCTGCTTTGCTCCCCGGACCTATAACCAGGTTGCTCACTGTCTAGCCCAGTTTGGCCTGCGTGCCGATGCTGAGTGTGTGGGTTGGGAGGGTGTTATCCCTGACTTTTTGTATGATGTGGTTGCCAGCGATTTTGCTGTGCACCGTGATTAATGGTTGACTAGCAAAAGTGGCCGTGCGTTGCAACGGTTTTAAAATAATTTAATATGTGCTAACAAATCTAGAAAATAATATAATGTATTTTCTAGCTGACTAACAAATCTAGAAAATAATATAATGTAATTTCTAGCTGGCAAGCATCTTATATTTTGCTTTTGTTTTAGGTTCGTACCATTTGAAATATTTCAGATTTTGCTTCAAATTTAGTTCCCTTATTGTACTGTACATCAACCCTCTCAAAAGATAAATAAAAAGTAACTCAATATTTTAAATATGCATCTTATTGTTAGAATTAATCTGGTTATTTTTTTTATTATGACACTATGTTTTATTATTTTTCCTATACTTCAAGGAGGGAAGCCTGTATTTCTGGAAACTAAACATGTACATTTGGGGGCATTACTATGTGTACTTCCAAGCTGACAATTTAACTATTTTTTTGGACTTCTCACTTTTTTACATCTCACTTTTTTTAAAAAAAATCTGGACTTTCGTGAACAATTTTTTATATCGTATTTCCCGAATTTATTTTCATCAATTAAAATTCACCATTGGAATGTTAAATTAATGTATTTCTCTACACAAAGCGGTGACTATTCGCTATAAACATTTACACATTCCGTTCTGAACTTCTGATCAACTTGCCCTTCCCGGTTTATATGTGCGCACTTGCAGACACATCGGTAATTTAGAAGTTGCAAAAATTATATTACACACTTAAGAATGAAAATATGTACATCGCATAAAATAGCTGCTGGACAAAATCGAAGCGGACTTTTTTTTTCTCCAGCGCATATTTTTTCCCATCCCATCACACAGCATAAGAAATCTCTTTCTCGCTTTCGCCATTATTTGTTTTGATTTTGCTTTGCATCAGTGGCATCAGTGTAGAAAACTCCCATGAGCTACAGTCGCATGTGCTATCTGTCCAAAAAATTAGAAAGCGTAAAGCTCTACTTGGTAGTTGGTACCAGCTGTGGTCCCGATCTGCAAGCTCCGTGCCTCTGCCCCAATGTTGCCGAGTTCAATACCGGAGCAGGGAAGGGATAGAGAGGAGGCTTGTGGGCAGTCCAGACCCGTGGAGCGGGCAGGTTGGGCAGGGGATGCGTGCGCTGCCGGCGGGAGGCGCTGAGACAGGGGCTGTGCGCCTGCTGCCGGAGACAGATGTGACCTCGTTGAAGGAGGGGACGGGGACGGGCTGGATGAAGGTGCAGCAGCTGGAAAACCAGTTGCAGCGCCAGGGAGTCGTGCGACGCGCGGTGACAAGGTTGGCATGAGAAATCGGGATGGGGCGGGAAGTGGCCGGCGCGGGGCGACAGGGTTGACGCCGGGGAGGCGGATATTGATGAGCGACGTGGGGGAGGCAGGGAGGTTGGCTTCCCGCGGCTTGCCTTCGGCGACGAAATCGTGGTGGCCGCCGGTGACAGCTCGTTGAGTCGTTGGGGGCGTTTCCGGCCGGCGGCCGCAGCACCGCATTGACATGTACAGGTTGGAGAAGAACCGGCGTTATGTTCGACGGAAAAAATAAAACAGAGCGGTAAGTGACTTATGGATGGCATGGTGGGTAAAATTTCTTGCTACGTAGGGGTAAAATTGGTACCACAAGAAACCTTAATGCTTTATATATTGGTAGATATATAGATATAGATATGTTTTCCAGTTTCAAAAAAAAAAATAGGATTGCTTCCTGGCCCAGCCAACTCTTTGGGCTGGACGCACAGCCTCTAGCAAACAAAAGCCCACGTACCTTGCTCTCAGAAGAAAAAGAAAAAAAAACCATGTCCAGCCTCGATCTCTAGCAAACAAAAGCCCACATACCTTGCTCTCTCAAGAAAAGAAAAAAAGCCCACGTCCGGCCAGATTCCAACACGAGGTCTTCTTCGACACGAAATCCAGCACGCTCCAATGGAAGTCTGCGCTCTGCTCCGAAACGAAATCGAGCACCCTCACGCCCGCCAGCCTCTGGCTGCTCACGTACGCCCACCTTTGCCCGTTCGGCTTGCCGATGATCCCTATATAAAAAGGACTAAAGTCCCTCGACCAATACCTGAATTGCAAGTTTCGTTGCTCGACATTGGTGCGTCTGAACCTCATCGACGTTCCGCCCGTGCTAGACATTCGCACCGTCTCGCCGTTCCACCAGTGGTAGGCATTGTTGCCGTCTCGCTCTTCTCCTTCTTTCGCCGGCGGTCCACCAGTGCTCCACTAAGGTAATGGGATTTATTTATCTTCTTGGTGCAATCTTATTTATTCACACAGCGTTGATGATTTCCTTGATGTTTATGTATTTTCTGGGCACTGTATGTGTGCATCTATTCTGAACTAGGCTTGACACCACAGCCATGAGCCCATAATTAAACTGTACTTCGTATCACAGAACCAATATTTTGATTAAACTGTACTTCGTATCACAGAACCAATATTTGGCATATGTTGCCAAGTGCATAACTGAATTGATTTTGAGCCTCTGTTCTGAAGTTATAGGTTTTCATGTGCATTAAACACTCTAGAGTGTGAACTATGAATTTTAGGAATTAAACACTAACTAGAATACGTTGTTTTCTATATGTCTAGATTATTTGCAGTGTCTCTGAAGTTATAGGTTTCCATGTGCATTAAACGGTCTAGAGTGTGAACTATGAATTTTAGGAATTATAAACAAACTAGGATACAGTTATTTTCTATATGTCTAGATTATTTGCAGTGTCTGAAGTTTATGAATTTTAGGAATTAAAAATTACAAGTTTTTGGTTTTAGGTCGTGACGACACACATATCAACTTAGAGCCGTGCCAACGCATGGGCACTTTTGCTAGTTTAGATAATAGTCCTCATTTTCAGTGCATTAAAATAATTATACTATATTTTGTTTAGAGAAAATGGAATTCTCATTGAATGCATTAATTTACACGACTGTCACGGTTTGATGTTGATTTGCGATGGACATGGTTATTCAGAGATCAATACCATCATAAATACAGACGAATCTGGTAAGTATATGGAAAAATATCAAGATAGGTATATTTCATTTCAATTGTAAGAGTATTTGGAAAATGCCTGAATCGACAATTGAATGTTCATGATTTTGTGTTGTAGCCTGAAACTCCATTCTTAACTAATAAAAGTTCACTATTAGGACCACAACATGAGCTCAAGTAGTTTATTAGTTCTCAATGATTCAATTTTCACTCACTTCTATTCCAACCGAAATTGGTATGCCATGAGGTTCATTTAATCATTTTTGTATGATTTTGTCAGTCTACATGTGTAATATTCACTGCCATATATTTTGATTTGTCTAATTTGGGGCAAAAGAATAACTCACAATTTGGCATTTGTGCAATGGTTATAGATCAGAAAGATAAGGTCCTACAGTTTTGTTTAAATGGTTGCTATTTCACTTGCGGCAACCACGACGCCGGGTCGTGCTCCGAGGCACTTATGCCCATGCTCCGTTTGATGTGAGATGAGCTAATCATGGTGCCTTATCTATAAGGTTAAGATGCTAGATCATGAAAATGATTCTTTTGAACATAAAAGCATATCAGACATTCTCTCCTACAATTAGAACAACCACATTACCAAATATTTATTCAGTTCGATATCATTATTTATATATGTCGTTCTGAATCATTAATGCTATTTTCATTGCTGGGTTTTTTGTTCCTTAATACGTGGTGTTGCATGAGTATAGAGGTTATAGGGTTCTTTAAATTACTTGCAGTTGCATGTACAGCAACTAAGCTGAGGCATGATCAAATTTTTTTGACATGAGACATGATTAGTGATATTATTGTTTGTACTTTTTTTGTACATGTGATGATTAGCGCTGATTTACGAGTTTTATATTAAATGGTGATATTTTTTTCCAGTCGCCACAAGTTTGGTAAGCCCAATTAAATTTGCTTATTTCCTGTTCAATCATCTCTTTAACTCATGCAGATTATAGATATATTTTGTTTCATTTTCACACCGATTGCCAAGTCGACTGTGGTGTATTCCTGTCGAAAGTGAAAGTCGCCAAAAACTGACGGGCTGGACCAAACTGAATGTAGATGTTGAGGTGGATGATACTACGGGTAATCCGGCATACAGTATGTTGCAGGATGGCTCGATCATTGTCTCCTAATAGTCATTAGGCATGTATTTGAAAAAAAATCACGCACACGGTGGCGGAGTTGACCATGCTTCATCATGTCCAATATACTTTCGAACCATGTCGTGCACAATGTTGTCGTAGAACCTGGCAATGAAGTGATTATGGAATTGATTTCCTTGCTTGAGGACAAGCTTATCTATCGAGCTAATCTTCAGGACTTAATATGATACAGTATAAGCCAATGTGTTCAGATATTAATTTTTGTATTTTTGTAAAATCAAGGAATGCGGTAGCATGATTTTCTGTACTAAAGCTTTGTGTTCTGGTGTGTTGCTTGACCACATTTTAACCTGCGCATGAGGGCCTCTTGATATATCTTGTAAATGATAGTTCTTTTGGTATTGAACATTGATTTTCATTAAAAAAAACTGAAGCTAGCTAACTCCCATGATCAATCCTGGCTGGAAAACATAACAGTGGTGATCCCATCTACTAGCAGCTTGAAAGTTCACAAAATGAACCATAATGTTTTACTTGTCGGTGTAATAATACTAAAGCCTAAATGTTATAGGTTGCGAAGGTTTAATGACCAGCTATGAGTTCGTGGCTGCAATGATGCGTTTCCGTAGCTAGTCATGCTAGGGGTGTCCGTGGTCACGGATTAACCGAACTAAGAGTAAGTGACACACCATAGAAATATACTTAATCCTCTATTGTGTATGTAAAAAGTGGAACGTGCGTGCATGTGCAAGGCGACTGAAAAAAAATTGATGAGCGGATGCAGCCAAAAATGGATTCTGGGCCTGCTGCGTGCTGGCTTCGGCCTGTGGGCCCACTCCTGACTTCCTTCCTCCTCCATCTCCTTCGGAGTCTCCATCTGTCATTTTATTCCATAGGAAACTGTGAAGCCACCACACACACAGTCACACACCACCACCAGCGAGTAGTACACCGCTGCGCGTGAGCCAGCCAAGGAAAAGAATGTTCTTGGATCCCCCTGCCCTTCCACGACATTCCTCCTAGTCCCCCCACCTCCACCCTGCGTGCCTGCCCCCATAAACAAACCAAGAAACCTTCTCCCCCTCACTCACTCGCTCCTCCTCCGGCGGCAGCACCAGTCATCGGCCGCCCTTCTTCTACTCCTTCACTTTCGTGGGGTTGGGATCTTGGGCGCGAGAATCCGAGTGAGCCTTCCTGCGGCGGCGGAGATTTGAGGAGTAATTCGGTGGGTGGGTTTAGGTATCAGAATCCTTCCTAGGTTTTTTTTTTTTCGACGGCTGCGGATCAGCGGAATCTCTTCGCCCGCGGTAGATGTGCAACCTCGTGTCGGCGCTCCGTGTAATCCGGATGCTCTTCGGCTCCCACATCGTACTGGCCGCTTGGGTGATTTTAGACTAGATTGAGGTTCTGTGTGTGGGGAAAGTTTTTTTATTGTGATACTTTGTAGAGGATTTGGGTCTAGGGGTGTCCGAGAAGCTGGAATCTCTCTGCCTTTGATCCCAAGGAACCGGCTGCCCCGTTGATGCAGTGTGGCCTCCACTGGAAACTGGGAGCGCTAGCATGGCCTGTCTGAAGCTGGGATCAAGGCCTGATGTGTTCAGGAAGCAGGGCCAGGACTGGTATGAACAGCCTCTATCTTCCTCTATTTCCCCAAGCATGTTGCTCTGCCGTGTATATTCTGTGTAGTTCCTCGTGCTAGCCAAGAGTTGCTTCACTTTCCAGTTTGTCCAGTGTTTTGACTGCTTGCTTTACTTGTAATTGCTGCCATAATTATTGTTTTAAGTGTTTGTCTGTGTGAGACTGGGCACGATCGGGTAGGGATGTGCCGTAAATTCTTTCAGAAGGTGGAAAATAATTGATTAGGTTCCATATGTACTACAAGCTCCCATCCACCCATGGCCAAGCCTCTTCCTCTTGGCTTCATCTGGGGCGCTGATTATAATATGCTAACCAACTCCTGCTGGATGGAGGGCTTTAATCAAAACGTGGATGTCAAGCCAGCTATGAAAACTACAACCATTTTTTGTTTTTAAGCTGACACACCGTTCTGGAAGGACTCATGATCAATTATCTCCATACAGCCTGTTAATATTGTTCGGCTAGGATTGTCATTTCGATGCTTTCTATGTTCATGCCGTGTTAGGGGACTTCATCTATTTGTGGAATTTTTTTTTTGAAACGAGTCTATTTGTGGAAAATTTGAACCTACCAATTTTGGTAGTTATTGAGGTGAAAGCATTGATTGGTAAATAGAGTGTTCACAGTGCAGAATGTCTGTCCTGCGTGACTTTTGGGCCCGATCAATCTTATGTTTGGTACTTGGTTGTGCTGCACATGCTGAGCACTATATGGGTCATATTTATTTCTCCAAATTATGTTATCTCATTACAATTATGGTGAGCAGTACACTGTCAAATATACTGCTGCAAATCTGAAACTTGAGATCTTTTTTGTTACAGTTAAAAGGCTTATAGCTAATCTCTTAAAACGGTCTTTTTTATCCTTAAGTCTAAACTTTCTTTTTTTTGACGAAAAAGTCTAAACTTTCTTAGGAGCCATCTTTATTAGCCACATCACTTGCCGAACACTTACAATGTAGTCTAATAGTCATATACGTTTGTTGTGTCCCAAACTGTCCATAGTGTTGCTGGCTTGCTGCAGCACTATGGTTAGACAATATTTTCAGTATTAATAGCCCTCTATCTCTATTGGTAAAATCCGTATATGTTTATGTTTTAATTATTCAACATTCGATATCCTAATGTGTGTTCTTTGTGCATACAGTTTAAACAAGTTTAGTCTAGGAAGTCAAGCACTGAAGCACGTTAACATATCTTGGAGCTGACCGTGATAACACATCGACCCGTTCTCCTAAGTTTTTCCATCATAACGAAGCCAGCTAGGGCTAATGTGGTAGTATGTTGATATTCAGCTGGGTTATGTAGTGCATTAAGATTAGCTGCACTCCCTGGATGAGCTTAAACAGAACCAAAGTAAAGCATTTTTTCGCAGAAACAAAAATGTTGGAACATGTAAGAAACTTACATGTTCAAATAGTTGAAAGAAATGGAACCCAAATCTGAGCCTATGAGGACTTGATGTGTGGTGGCTCTACTCCCCCACCCAAGTGAGGTACAATTGGTTAATCGAGATTGAGCTCATGTTCAACTTTAGAAGAAATGGCGGAGCTAAAGCTCATTCAAGCTCTTCACATTTGTGTACAAAGAAACTAAAATCATCTGAAAACTATCTCGTGTTTTTGCTGAAATAATTTACGTACTTATATTAATGTACTTCCATCTTCTACAGTTCTAGTGGTGTAAGCACATTATATTACTCCAACTAAATTACTAATGGAAGTATGTTTGCATGTAGGTATTGCACTACTGGTCTTCCTAGTGACATAACTGTGGTAGTTACGGAGCAATCTTTTCATCTCCACAAGGTAAAAAAATTGACTAATAAGTTCACTGAAGCATTCTTCTGCTTCACATATTATTTTGTTAGCACCTTGTAACATTTACTCTCTGATTCTAGGGAACTTCTAGTACTGATAGACAAAAAATAGATGTACATATAAAGGATATTACTTTGTAATAATTCATCTCTGTTTTGTAGTTTCCTCTATTATCAAAGAGTGGCCTTTTGGAACGTCTCATCAGAGAGAAACTTGAGAAGGGAGAAGATAGTTGTGCCATTGATTTATCTGATATTCCTGGTGGAGAAAAGGCTTTTGAGCTAGCTGCCAGGTTCTGCTATGGTGTGAAGTTTGAATTGACTTCCTCCAATGTTGTGCACCTTCGCTGCATTGCTGAGTATCTTGAGATGACTGAAGAGATTGCCGAGGGTAACTTGATTGCGCAGACTGAGAACTTCCTTACCCAGACAGTCCTCAAAAGCTGGAAAGACTCAATCAAGGCACTTCATACTTGCGATGGCGTCATTGATCTTGCTGAAAAATTGCAAGTTGTAAAGAGGTGCATCGACTCGGTTGCAACTAAATCATGTACTGACCCCGATGTATTTGGCTGGCCAGTCGTCCAGTATGGTGGTCCCACGCAGAGTCCTGGAGGGAGCTTCTTGTGGAATGGTATTAGCACTGGAGCTAGGCCAAGAAATTGCAGTTCAGATTGGTGGTATGATGATGTTTCATGCTTAAGTCTTCCATTGTACAAGAAGGTAATCTCAGCCATGGAATACCGAGGCATCAATCAGGACATAATCGTTGGATCCCTTAACCATTATGCCAAGAGGCGTTTACCTGGTCTAAATCGACGTAAAAGCATTAGCGATATCAGCAGCTGCCTTTCAGTGACGAGTTTAACAGCCATGCCTTCTGAAGAGGAGCAAAAGTACCTTCTTGAGGAGATTGATAGACTGTTGCCTTTCCAAAGGGATGTTACATCTTGCAAGCTGCTGTTTGGGCTTCTGCGCACAGCGATGATTCTTAAAGCCAGCTCCTCCTGTGTGTCCAACTTGGAGCGACGGATAGGTTTGCAGCTTGACAAGGCCACTCTGGAAGATCTTCTGATAACAAACATGTCTGAATCTGTTGAAGCGCTCTACGATGTGGATTGCGTCCATAGGATTCTTGACCACTTCTTGGCAATGGATCAAGAAACTGGTGGAGCTTCCCCTGGCCTTGGTAATGATGGGCAGCTATTAGCTTCTCCATCTCTACTGCCGATAACTATGGTTGCTAAGTTGATTGACGGCTACCTAGCTGAAGTTGCACCAGATGCCAACCTAAAGGTTCCAAAGTTTCAATCTTTGGCTGCTGCCATACCAGACTATGCTCGGCCAATAGATGATGGACTTTATCGTGCTGTTGACATCTATCTGAAGGTAACACTTTTGTATTTCTTCTTCTTGTTTCCATGAACACAATAATGACACACTTGTAGCTGAAGTTCTTCCTATTTCTTCTCCATAATTCTTCTCCTTATTTCTTCTTCTAGATAGTAGAGGTTTTTGATCATCCAGCTTTGCAGCATGGGATAAACAGGTGTTCTTAAAGAAATGGCCAATAGGTTCAGAAACATTATTTAGGTTCAGAAACATTATTTAGGTTGCGCGAACAGGTGTTCTTAAAGAAATGGCCAATAGGTTCAGAAACATTATTTAGGTTGCGCGAACAATGGGTTTACTGCTTACAATTATTTCTTCTACCTTCCATGAATAAAGCTTCCATGCAACTGAAAGCAACATGTAGCTAGTAATGTTTGATGTGGCATCGTAAGTTCGCCTTGCTGATGTTTATGTTTCGTTTTCACTTCTGTACGTAGGCGCATCCCCATCTCCCAGAATCGGAGAAGGAAGAACTTTGCCGTGTGATGGACTGCCAAAAACTCTCCCTGGAGGCTTGCACCCATGCGGCGCAGAATGAGCGTCTCCCTCTGCGGGTCATCGTGCAGGTACTCTTCTTCGAGCAGCTCCAGCTTCGTAGCTCCATCGCCGAGTGCCTCATGATCTCCGAGAACCTCGAGGGTGGCTCGAGGCAGCTCGGCCAGCCCATCTCCGGTGAACAACATCGCAGCGTCGGCTGGCCACTGGCTGCCAGGGAGAACCAATCCCTGCGCGAGGGCATGGACGGCATGAAGCAGCGGGTGGCCGAGCTGGAGAAGGAGTGCTCCACCATGAGGGAGGAGATAGAGAGGCTGGGCCGCAGCAGGAGCGTCGGCAAGAGCAGGCTGTTCTCCCTTGGCCTCGGTGGCGGCGTGAAGCCGCAGATCTGCAGCACCAAGGACGCTGCTCCCGCTACAGCAACAACGACTGTGAGCGGCGACGGCGACGACAAGCTGGCCATGGTGAAGGCTGATGCCACACCACGGCTGAAGCTCAGTAGACACAAGAAGAACCTGCCCATAGAGGCATAGCCCCATCTTGTCTCTCTCTGAACCCTGACGTTCGCTTCGAAAGTCAGTTGCTTTTGTACCGGTGAACTTGTTAGATGCTTTTTTACATAGTTACCACCACCTATGAATGAATGGACCGAAAGACAAAAGAGTTGTTGAGACCTGATCCTGAGTTTTGGCAGCCGCACAGTAAAGTATGTTGCAAGTGGCATTGTTAGCATCTTCGTGGATCATGTTTCATCACATATTCTTTTTGAAACGAGGGTTTCATCACATATTCTCGTTGTTTCATCTGTCGTATGTCAGAGCATCTCTAGCAGACTCCCTTTTCAGACTCTGAAAATGGTTTACAGTGCACCTACAAAATTTTACTGTCGTATGTTAGAGCATCTAGCGGACTCCCTAACTTTTCACTCCAAAAGTGGTCTACAGTACACCTTAATTTTTTTAGAAACTCTAGAGGCTGTGTGCAAAGTCACACTCCCTAAACTTGAATCTCTAAAAGTTACTTTTCTTCATATATCTCTTCTTTTATCATTCAAAGTCCATTTGACATACGAATCAAGACAAAAAAAATTCAAACTTTTAGGTTTGTATCGAATACATTTCAACAACTTTTGAAATCCATATTTTCAAAAATATTCAAAATCTTATGCACTAAAATTTAGACATTTAAATAAGTTGAAAATGCATCATGTCGTCACAAATGGTCATCATTATAGTAGCTATCATCATCCATCATCCAAAAGAATCTCTTCTCTCCTATCTAAAAGAAAATTTCCGTTCCTCTCGTACATCAAATCTCTTCGTCCAACATCGTCGTCCGTCGCCCTGTTGGTTCTCTCCGCTCGCCCCGCGCGCTATCAAATGGGCAAAGCCCAACAAAATCCAGCACCGGGATCCTCTCGACTCCCTCTTCGATCCCTTCCTCTCCCTCTCCTGGCGGCCGCCCCCGAGCTCGCTCAACCACTCGGGCATCGCTGCCCCCGTCGGCCTCCACCACACTGGCGTCGCTGCCCCTGATCCTCCATCTCGCGCTTGGTCGCCTTCCAAGGTCACGGGAGCCCAAGTCGTCGTCCTCCCTCCCTCTTGCCTTGCTATCGCCCAGGACGCTGGCCTCCCCGAAGGCAAGACCTGAGCCAATCTCCCTGGAGGCCAGGACCTAAGGCTGCATGTGACATTCCTTCACTGCCACGCCACCTCCCTGCAGCGGCTTGCGCTCCGCCTCCCCATCCAGGCCACAGCGAGCAACACGGACCCGCCGTCGCCGACATCTGGTCGCCTCTACCTTGGGCGGCATCGGCGGCCACTTCTCTGCGATCTATCTCTCCTATCTAAAAGAAAATTTTCGTTCCTCTCGTACGTCAAATCTCTTCGTCCAACATCGTCGTCCGTCGGGGCGTATAGCTCCTGTGCGACCCTTTTCCTGGGAATTGGATGGACAGCGACACAGTTGGAGAGAATAGCTCTCGTGCGACACATCTACAAGCGAAAATAGCCCAGGCCCAACATGGGCCTTAATCGTTATCTGTTAGGATTAGCTAGCGCGGGGCCCATGACTTATCCACCTCAGCGCGGGACCCACCGTGCGGGACCCACCTTGTACCAGCTCACCATGCGGGACCCACCCTCCTCACCGCATCTAGAACAGAGCCGTTGCCCCCGTGCCCGTGCTCGACCGCCATTGCCTCCCCTTTTCCCCATTCTTCCTCTTCTCTCCGGCGACGAACCGAGGCAACCAGAGATGTCTACCTCCTCCGGCTCCCGCACAAGATGGCCGCAATATGGTCCAGTGCCGCTGGTAAAGTGCTATCGCTGCGGACGCCCAGATCCAGTCAAGCGGTTTGTCAGTAAGACTAACGAGAATGGCAACCTTGGGCGACATTTTGTGAAATGTTTGAGCAAGCCCACGATTGGACCGGATGGCAAGGTTAGATCTCATTTCTTCCGCAGCCGTTTGATTTGATTTCTCTACATTTGCGTTTTTCTTATTGGATTTGGGATCTAGGGTTGATGTTGCTGATTTCAGATGCTGGAGAAATGTGGGCATTTCCAGTGGATGGATGATTACATTGATAGGCTTGAATTTGAGGGCGCCATTGATTTGAGCGTGGCCGAGCTAATTTTGCCGTCGCTTGATGTGCCGACGTCGAGGAATTTCAATTTCAGCTCGGACGGAGGGGCGGACAGAGCCGTGCCGACGGCGATGAATGCTCGCAATGCAGAACGGGCGCAGCCCGAGCTGAACGAAGAATTGAAGAATATAAAGAGACATTTGAGAGAGATGGTCGATTTGCAGAAGCAAGCAACATGATGGCGGGAGGATTTTATGCTTGTATCATTGTTCTTTGTTCCTGTTACTTGTTGTTCATCCGTCAGTAGAATTGGCAAAATTTGTTGTCAGTTATCTACGCTTGTGACGGCAGAGGACGTGATCTGTGCGCCATGCCCGCCGAGTTTCCCTGCCGAGTTTATCGAATCGAATAAAATTAGCGATTTCGAAATCTTTGCATTGTTGCTGTCACTACTTTGAAGTCGAAACCTGAACATACAAAACTGTGGGCAAACTGTTGCCTTGCACACAATTTCTTCTTCAGTTAACAGATTGAGCAAAGTTCAGTTTTCAGTAAAAAAAAAAATTCCTGGGCTGCCAAATAAAAGTTGGGCCGTGACGATGACCAGGCCCGAAGAGAAAACAAAATTGGGCCTTGACGATGATGTTGAGAAAGAAACCAGGCCGAATAGATGTTGGACCGTGCGTAACCCTAAAAAAAAAGATGTTGGACCGTGCGTTGGGATTTTTTTAATATATGCTTCAACTAACCATGCACTATGTTGCACAAAAGCGAACCATAGAGGCTTTTGAGCCGGTTCTACACATAGTGGAGCATCGATGCAAGGTGTCAGACAAAAAACGCGACGCATTCCTAACTCTGACTTCTAAATCTGCAAAGTATTGTTGGTTCGCTTCTAAATCTGCAAAGTATGCATGCATGCATGGT
This sequence comes from Poa pratensis, assembly GCA_947311845.1. Classification (NCBI taxonomy): domain Eukaryota; kingdom Viridiplantae; phylum Streptophyta; class Magnoliopsida; order Poales; family Poaceae; genus Poa; species Poa pratensis. Next base: position 84,104,394 of record CAMZMU010000085.1, read on the forward strand.
GTAGGAAGGCTTGGCCCACATGGCATAGACTAAAAAGAAGAGAGAGATTGCTTTGAATAGGCATGCATGCAATGATTACAAAGGGATGCACACATAGACCTCTATAATAAAATGTTGCTTCGGCAAAATATACTTAGACAAATACTTAGACCTCTATAATATTTGTGTATTTTTTTTACTTCATAAATAATAGTAACAAGTATGGGGCCCAAATATTTGTTACATGATGTGTTCCATGATGTGTTACTTGCATGGCTCATACATATTTGTGTATTTGTTTTTTTTTGCACGAAATTTGTTGCACTAAAATAAGAACAAGAACTACTTTTTTGCGCGAGCATTTTTTTCACAAACATAATGACATAGATAAATAAAATGCAAGTTGCAAACTTACATGAGTAGCACCCTTACATAAGTCGACGGATACGACATGACACGATGATAGATAAACTAGGGAACCCAAATAAACAAGATAAAGTACTAAGACATGACAAACTAAAAGACCCACGACAAACATGACAAGTTGACAACCATCTTCACTCCGGGCTAGCTTCACCAACATCATCACCATCTTCACGTACTCCGGCTCGCTTGACCAGCATCACCACCATCTTCACACGTTGCGGAAGTTGTAGGGGAGGGTGTGCATGTGGTTTTCGGTGGGGAAGGCGTCGTCGATGTTGGTGTAGATGTTGTACAAAGTGAAGGCAATGAACTCGCATCCGCACCAAAAGACTTGCCCGAGGAGCGCGTAGGCGTCGAACGGGTTGGTGAACGTGACCGTGATCAACCTGACGCCGAGGTTGAGGTCGCCACGGTTCACGTGGAGGCGAAACATGGGAGGAGTGCCCTCTGGGAGGTTGAGGTGGTCATAGCCGTCGTTGAGGAAGTCGCGGGCGAGTTCGACCTGCCCCTCCACCTCGAGATCGCCCACACACGGAGGGTGCTCTCCACGAGCACGCCGGGAGGGTAGAGCATCTCCGGCACGGTACGCGGCCGCTGGAACGTCGGTCCGTTGTACTGCATCTTCAAGTGGTGGAGAGGATCGGATCTGGCTTGAACTGGAGAGGATGGATCTGGTTTGGGTGAGGCGACGAGTGGAGAGAAGAGAGGGGTATAAATAGGATGAATCAATGGTATCTGAATCGGCGTGCTCTTGTGCGACGCGTGACTCCCCCTCTCCTCTGAATCGGCGTGCGTGTTAATGGCTCTTGTGCGACGCGTGACTCCCCTCTGAATCGCTGCGGTGTGGCTCTGAATCATCGTTAATGGCTGAAAAGAGGAAAGAATCGCTGCGTGCGACGTCGGTACGCATGCATGCGAAGTCTGAATCAAGCGCGCTCCTTTGCATGCATGCATGCAATCTGACGTGAAAGTCTGAATCGAGTGCGACGGACACCACGACGGCCCAACGGTCCACGTATAATTTAGCCCATAGTCTATAGAGTGCCACCCGAACCCTATGCGTGTTGGAAATAAAAAAACAACCAGCCAATCAGAGCGCAGAACCAGTGTCTCGCGGATCGCCGTATCTCAGCCAATCGCAGCCGTCCGCGCTAGATTCCTTCTAGAAGGCTTGATCCAATGGCTAGAAAGCGCCTCCAGTGTTAGCCGGGGTTATGCCTCGGTCAACAGGGTTTTGTGAGGTTGACCAAATTAGGGTTGAGCATAACTAATTCAAAAAAAATCAAAAAAATATGAGACCGGCGCACATAGTCTTCATATGTCAAATAGAAACGAAAAAAAATATAAACATGATTTACACACGTTTTTACGAAAAATGATTAAATCAAGTGAGAGACCTCGAACACATTCAAATGAGCATAATTAATTCAAAAAAAATCAAAATAATATGAAACCGACGCACATAGTCTTCTTATGTCATATAGCAACGAGAAAAAAATATAAACATGGTTTACATACATTTCACGAAAATGCCTTCACACAAATGTGCTACTTTGAACATAGTAGTATAGATTTCAAGAAAGAGAGGATGAGGGTTTCGATGTCTAGGGTTGAGCATAACTAATTCAAAAAAATCAAAAAAATATGAAACCAGCGCACATAGTCTTCATATGTCAAATAGCAACGAGAAAAAAATATAAACATGATTTTAATTTGTTTTATATATGATTTTCTATTAAACCACGTTATTTAAATAAAAAATAAAAAATAGAAGATTTATTCAATACATAATGAAACTTCAGATTTACACTATATAGATAGAATAGATGTCTAGGAAATTTATTTGGCTGATTTAGACAAGGTGCAAAAAAAACTTGCTTAGAAATGAGGTCGTTTACCCTACCTTTGGAGGTCATTTGAAACACACTTTTGATGACTATGAGCTTAACATAGCAAAAGGGCTCGGATTGATCAGCTAACATACAAATTTGAGTTCATATAGCATGGAAACATCAATACCCCAACACTAATTTGAAATTTGAGCCCAAATTTGAATTCCAGCCGAAATTTGAATTTTATTTCAAAATTCAATTTGAATTCAAAAACAAAGACCAAACAAGTTCGAATTGAAATATGGGGATACAATGACCACCCAAGTTACAAATATTATTACATGACACAAATGTTCAAACAGTTTTCAGTTCTACCTCTTCCTACCACGCCCACCACGCCGTGTGCCCTTCTTCGCCTTCGCACTTCTTGTTTTTTGTTCTACCTCCTCAACACGGGCCCCCTCAACACATACAAGTTCACTGATCATCTTGGTTTTCTTCACTGGACTAGGTTCGTCGTTCACCTCCTCAACACACACAAGTGATTCAAAATTTTCAGTTTCAACAGTCTGAATGTTATCTTCAGTGTGCACCTCGACATGCCCAGGTTCAGTCTGAAACTGAACTGCAACATCATCGTCTTCAGTGTGCACCTCGACATGCCCAGGTTCAGTCTGAAACTGAGCTGCAACATCATCGTCTTCAGTGTGCACCTCGACATGCTCAGGTACAGTTTGCGCTGTTTCGACAGGGGTTTCAGAACCAAACACAAAATGCACACTTCTCCTCTTTCTGCAGCCACTGACTCTTGCTTTTTTTGTTGGCCAGCACTCTTCAACAACAAGGGGTTGACTTGCACGCTTCCTCCTGAAAATAAAGCATGCCATAGATTTAGTAATTGAAAAAACACCAAATAAAAAACACAGAAATAAACAAGAACATACTTTGGCTTTTCAGGAGTATAACGGCATTTGGCAGATCCCACTCTGTGCCCAAGTTCTTGGCACAACTTGCATCTGTTCTTGTTACCTTTTTGAGCCCTTTTGGGCTTGTCATCTTTCTTTTTCTTACTACTCCCACCTTTCTCAAACCATGCCTTAAATCTACTCTGCTTAGGCCTGCCAGCCTTTCTTTTCGTCAGAGGAGGACACATTGAAAATTCAATATCCACTTCAGGCCACTGAGACTGATCTGTAAGTGCTGGAATTGGAGTTGCATATGCAGCTTTGAATTTTGCTACCGAATAATATTCATGCAAATATGGGTGCATGTTTACCTTCGGTTGGGAGGCTAAGAAAAGAATGGCATGGTCACATGGTTTGCCGGTGTGTTGCCACTCGAGGCAAGTGCAATCATGCAATTCAGTGTTAACAACATGTCTCCTACCAGTTTTGCTATCTCTAACTTCACCACCCCACAATGAAGATTTTTCAACAAACAAATGTGTAAGACTTCTGCTCCTGTTGACCACCTGTTGTACCACTGCTGGAAGCTTATCACCTTGCAGACAATCACCTATCTTTCTTCTCAATTCCCACAACCGCATGATCCTGATTTGGTCAACCATGTCATGCACAGGTAAATCTTTTAACTCCTTCACCTTGTTGTTGAAACTTTCTGCCAAATTGTTATTGATATGATCACACTTGATGGCAGTGTTGAATCCTGACCTGTACCATAATAAAGAATGGTAGGTGTTCAACCATGTACCAAACTCCTCGCATGATGCCATTACCTTACCAAGATGATATGAATATGTCTGTTTAGTGTAAGATCTTGCTGCTGGCCACATTCTCCCAAATTCTTCTCCTCTGAATTTTTTGATCAAATTCATCCACAAATGGCCGAAGCACTCCCTCTGCTCAGCATGTGGGAAAACATTTTTAACTGCATTTTCCAGACCTTTGCATGCATCTGTGTGTATAGCCAAAGGTGACACTGGACCTAGGCATCTTTTCAACTGCATCATGAACCATGTCCATGAAGCCTCCGTCTCTGACTGAAACAAGCCAACAGCAACAGGGAACATCCAATTGTGTCCATCTAGAGCATTGCATGCTGCCAACTGACCATTCCACTTGCCTGTCAAAAAAGATGAGTCTATGCTCAAATATGGACGACACCCTGCCTTGAAGCCATCGATGCAAGGCTTCAAAGCCATAAAGAACTTGGAGAAATAAACTTTGCCATCCTCTGATACCTCAGTATCTATCTCCACAATACTGCCAGGTGATCTCTTCTCAACCTCTGCTTTGAAGTTGTAAAGCATCCTAAATGTGTTTGCCCAATCACCATATAAATTTTTCATTGCCCTTTGTTTGGCCTTCCACACTGTGGTATAATTCAGTTTAATTGGGTACATCTTTTCCAAGTCCACTTTCAGTCTCTTGGCAGTAGTGTTCGGTGTTTTGGCTAGAATTGGAGTAATCTTTTCTGCAACCCAAAGCTGTGATGTCATGGTTGATACTCTTTGTGAACTTGTAAGACAAGTATGTTGATGGGGGATTTGGTTAACTCTGACAGTACTTCCATCAGGCTGCAGTCTAGCAGATATGTACCACTTGCAAGGCCTCACACTACCATCAAAACCTCTGCACTTCGCATAAAACTTCTTTCTATCAGTCCAAACAGTCTTGGCATCAAACTGATGTTTGACTGCATAAGTCTTGAAACACATCCTGAACTCATCCATGTTCGGCCACAACTTCCCCACTTGAATGACAGGGTTTTCCTTGTCATACACATGCACCATCTCATCATCATGTGCATCATCTACATCATCTGCAGCATCTTCCATCAGCTGTCCATCTACATCTTCAGGTAAAACACTGTCAGCATTATCAGGCAAATTTTGTTCACCCTTCTCCTCATCTCTCTCATCGACTGGAATGCCAAAAAGTTTGGCCATCTCAGTGTCAGCCATTGGTGCAATGACCAAATCAGTAGGTTCAGGTAATTCAACTATATTCCAATCAACACAAACTGCAGTTTCGCTGACAGGTTCAGTTTCAGGGGCTATTACTGTCAGATCAGTACAAATGGGAATCATATGCCTCTGTGAAGCCCAATCATCATCTGCCATCTGCATAGCCAACTGTGAGGGCACATAACCCACCTTTGAATCAACATTCAGATCAACAAGCTCAGCAAAAAAATTAGCCCGTTTGCTGCTCCAGCCGTCTTGCCGATCGATTTCATCAACAACCTGTTCACCATCCTCAATTCTGACATACTCTCCTTTCCAATTATCGAACCACAACAGTGATACTTCTTGCTCTGGACCCCAAATAACATGCTCCCCAATTTTCTCCACCATTGTCTTCACCGCCTTCTCCCCCATGTTCTGTAGGTCTTGTGGATCAATCTCTTCAAAATCAACCTCCCACTTCACAATTGTGTCTCTCTCAATGTTCTGCATGCTCCCATCAACTAATTTTGCCTTCGATGGTAAGAAATTGACTGTAATTTCGAAGGTGGTCCGAGCAGCATCCCCTCTGTCAGTGGCGGGCAGTGTGAGGTCGAGCGGGCGAGCAGAACAGACCAAAATCGCATTAAAAATTGGGCGGGAGAGAGGCGCGTTACCTATTCGAAGTTGAATCTCGCGGCTCCATCGCGTTCTGCCCAGTAGCGCCCCTCACAATCTAGCGATTTCAATCAGCAAAAAAAGAGAAACTTGCTCAGATCTCAAATAGAGGCGGAGGGGAACGGGGCCGAGAACGAATTCACTCACCATTGTTGCCGCCGCCGCCAAGAACGAAAGCTCTGCCACCGCCAAGAACGAAAGCTCTGCGAGAGCGCGCCGCCGCCGGAGAAGAACGAGAGCGGCCGAGACACAGACAGGCACGTCGGGGGCGGGCGGGCGCTCGGTTCGGTCAGCAGTTTGACTCTACCCAGTGCTAATTTAGTGGGACCCACATGTCTTAACGTAAGTTAACGACAGTTTTGGCACCCGTGTGGCCCTGGGCTATTTGCGCTCACATAAACGTCGCACGAGAGCTATTCTGTCGAACTGTGTCGCTGTCCATCCAATTCCGAGGAAAAGCGTCGCACAGGAGCTATAAGCCCCGTCCGTCGCCCTGTTGGTTCTCTCCGCTCGCCCCGCGCGCTATCAAATGGGCAAAGCCCAACAAAATCCAGCACCGGGATCCTCTCGACTCCCTCTTCGATCCCTTCCTCTCCCTCTCCTGGCGGCCGCCCCCAAGCTCGCTCAACCACTCGGGCATCGCTGCCCCCGTCGGCCTCCACCACACTGGCGTCGCTGCCCCTGATCCTCCATCTCGCGCTTGGTCGCCTTCCAAGGTCACGGAAGCCCAAGTCGTCGTCCTCCCTCCCTCTTGCTTTGCTATCGCCCAGGACGCTGGCCTCCCCGAAGGCAAGACCTGAGCCAATCTCCCTGGAGGCCAGGACCTAAGGCTGCATGTGACATTCCTTCACTGCCACGCCACCTCCCTGCAGCGGCTTGCGCTCCGCCTCCCCATCCAGGCCACAGCGAGCAACACGGACCCGCCGTCGCCGACATCTGGTCGCCTCTACCTTGGGCGGCATCGGCGGCCACTTTTCTGCGATCTATATTTCATAAACGCGAGGTAAATATAATTAGGATACGTCCCCTTTGTTAGTTGGCAATTTGATTGCAGTGCACTTAGCAATACTGAATTTAGTTCATCACTGGGATGCACTGTGCAGTCTGCACAATTCTATTGTTTTTCACTGGGCCTATTCCAACAGAGATCTGAATGCTCATGTCTGATGTCTGAAGTATAACGCATTATATAGGAAAGGTTTAACATGTAAATGTCTTCTTCAAGCTCATCACATGGTTCAGACTATCTTAAGGTCGAGGGGCAGACTGTGTTGCGGTTCAAAGATATATGGAAGTGTACTCAGTACAACGTATCTTCTAAGGAGGCATTTTATTCTATTTAATCGACTAAAGCAAGTGAACATTCAGAAAATGTATTTAAGCTTAATTCAGTTTTGAGCTCTCCATTGAATTGTAATCACGTTTCAAAATCCAGGACATTACAGAAGGTTCTGTAGCTGTCGTTAGCTACGCACTACACCTTGATGAAGATTTTTTCACCTAAGACCAGTGGCATTAGTCAGAGACTCAGAGAAACAACAGAAACCCCAGGAGTCAGCTTGTAGACGTGTGCTGAAATATTATCCTTAGATCGTTGAGTAGGTTTGTGAAAAAAAGTCCGTTGAGCAGATAACTTATTAGTTTGTCTTTTTGAATGACAGAATTTGGCATGCTAAACTGTTGTGCTGAGATGAAATGGAAATGCTTCATTTGATTTAACCCAACATTTAGGTACATCATATTTTTATCTTGTCAGCCAAGTTTGAAACTTGAGTCTGTCTTTGTGAATGATACGCCATGGATAATTAAAGTGAATTCACTATTTCAAATATGTCTGTCACTCCACCAGATAATGGCTTAGGTTTATTCTGAGAGCTTTCTTTGTTTTGCTTGCTAAGTTGAGCTGTATGGCTGAGCTATTAGTTATTTTGCCAAACAGGTGATCGTGAATACAATGGTCTCGTAACAAACAATGCTATGACAGGCCCAGAGCGTCTGATCAGTGATATTTTTTTGAACCTTACTGATCAGTGATATTGACTTTACAGTGATTCGTACGTCACTCTGTTGGACTCGCTTCCAGTGGTCTATGTTGGTACTCTTCCCAGGCTGAAGCAGTTTCTGAATGTGATGGTAGAAGCCTGCAAAATGGCCTCGGTGTCCAATTTAATTTTGCCAAAATTTTCATCAGGGGATGAACCTCAGACGTTTAGCAGGTACACTTTGGAAAGTTATATGTATTGGCTCATTATCTGTTGAATTTACACTTAGATGAGTAGTTGAACATGATGGCACAGCTTGAAGATTCTTTCACTAAAGAGCAGCTATGGCAGAACAGGGTACAAGATAACAAATCTCTGAATATTGATGTAGTGGAAGAGGCTGCCAAATTGCTAAAGGATTCACTCTAACAATTTTGGATTTGATGTTGTTGTAAGTATTTCCTTTTCCGGGCTTTCTATGTATCAATTTTTTTAAATGCAATACGCTACAAAGAAAGTGACTTCTGCTTTCTGGAAGTCTAAGCACTTATAGTTGCCGCCATGCTTTCCTGTAGCACATTCTACTTCGAGACTGTAAAAACCAACATTTGGATATTGCAGGTTCAAGAGGGTAGCGGAGACCATGTCATAGTGGACCTAAACTATCTTCAATAGTTGACCATTACGTGGTGCCACAGAAATACAGAATGCAAGCTTTTCAAAGCATCGAGCACATAAATATTTTGATTCAGGCTGTTCACTTCACAGCAGAGAAGGTAACTGACTAATAATTCATGTGTTTGGGAAACTATCTCTTTTCCATTGCCACTTCCATCTTTGAGAGGCCAAAGTAAAAGCAGGAACTCCATCATTTAGTATTCTCGATGAGAATGCAGTTTTCAATATTTTGATGATAAAAATGTATTTTCACTATTTTGATGACGTATGTATAAATATTTTAAATCATTTCAAAAGATTGTATTAACTTAACAAATGTTTCACTGCAGTTACGGTAAGACAATAAAAAGGATGTCTTCATAGTCATCATCGCTGCGCTCTGGAATATTTGGAAGAGAAGGAACAAATTGATTTTTAACAGCGAGGTCGAAGCCCCAAAAGTAAAGCTGCTCAGATGTTCTGATGATCTCATGTCCTGGGCCAACTGCTGCTACACAGCACCTACGAAAACTGTTATCACAGACTGGGCAACTATGCTATTCCACTCAGCATACCCCTTGTAAACTGGAGTATTTTCCTTTCGTTGATTAATAAAATCAGAAATGGTGCATGCTGGCCTTTTTGGCGCGCCTTAGTGCACTTAAGAAAAGTCTATTTGTACAGAAGCATCTCTTAACTAGCAAGTCAACTCTTACACATGGAAGTTACGACAATGCATATGTTGAATTAACAAAATTTGCAGAGCGTGTCAAGCATATTTGTGTTCGGATAAATTCAGTTATGGTCTATTTGTAGGACAAGTGTTTCCATTAAAAATAAAAAGTCAGTGTTTCCTTTAGTAGCTCAACAAAGCTTAATTTTAGTTGTCACATGAAGCTTTCAACTTTTTCACTTGACCTTCTCTGTTTATATTCAACACTAAGTTATTAGTAGTCAAGTGTATTTCTTGGTTAAGTCTTCTTATTTGACTTGGCGCTTGGACATAGTCTGACCACTAGCTTATGCAGAGCCTTATACTGTTAATCAACGTTCTTTCAATCCATGTTTTATATTCTTGGCCCTGCAAAAATATTCCTCAGGTCCATATGCATGGGTAGAGGAAGAACAATATATTACATTCTCTCGAAGACCTGGTGGAGCGGAGCAAGGGGGTAGCGTTCTGAGAGAGGAATGGACAATGAAGATTCGATTGCGAAGAAAAATATTTGAGATCTGGAACATGTATTTATAGGTTGTAAGATATTCAGATAGGATGTTCTTGTGTCTGCTCTATCGGAGGATATGTTGTCTATGTCTTGAATATCTCCGTGAACTTGCTTTGTGTCGATGGCCTGTAAGATATGTGATGATCTGCGATTCTTGAGTCGATGATTAGGTTCTGAAAATTAGGTGATGTCTGTAAGGTCGTTTTCCTTTCGTCGCTGTTATTCGGCGTGACTTATCGGTCTCATTTTGATGAAACCGGGAGCAGTGGTTCCTCAATTCGAAAAAAATGGGAGACACATTATTGCGCAACAACAGAAGTAAGTGGTTGTGTGGCAAAGCAACAATGCAGACTGCGAGGCCGATAGTGACAAAGGAAAGATGCACCAAGAATTCTCTTTTCACGGCATGACATTACCTTTCATGACATGCTATATTTTTCCGTATAAACGCACCGGCACCTAACTGTCTAAATAGCATCAAGAAGTAGATATTAGTCGGATGCTTATTTCATGTCTGAACTATGAAAAAATATACCTTTTACCAACATACACTTCAAGCGAAATGGAATCTTATGATTTTTGTAAGTATCTTTTGGTTGTCTTACTCTTACACATGAATGTTCGCATGTATTATATTAACGAACATTATGAAAAAATATGATCCGTAGCAACGCACGGGCATTAAACTAGTAGATATAAACAAGAAAATCATCCAAAAGCATAGATAAAGAAAGTTCATCCACATTGCTCAATGCCATGTGCCTAGCAGTCTGCTTCCTATTCCGATCGGATGCTTGAGATTGAGTTAAGTAATGCCCGCCACGAGAGAAAAAATGATCAATGCCCGCCACGAGAGAAAAAAATGATCTTGCTCTTCTCATGCACTTGTCTTCTGACGCGGGCCTCAGGTGGCTCCTCTCTGCCGGCGACCTCCTGGTTGACAGTGAGGGGGTCGCCAAAACTCGTTTGTGTGGATCTGTGTAACTTTAGGGCTAGGTCCTCTGTAGATTAGGTTTTTCGGCCATTCGACGTTTTGCCTCCGGCGAAGGCGACAAGGTGATGAATTAAAGTGTTCCATATCCTTATCCAATGCGGTGTTCTACTTTGTGGTATGTGATGAATCTGGGTGGTAGTCTGTTCAAACAAGGTTGGCGTGGCGGAGACATCTTTGTGGTGGAGTTGTGTCCTCGGGCTACGCCATTGCGAGGACGCTCGTTCCAGCCTCGGAGCGGAGCTTAGGAGGTTGTTCAGAAGTGCGTGCAGATGATAGTCTGCGTTGGTGACAGCTGGAAGATGGTGAATTTTGTGTTGGGTTCGTGCTTGGAGTGTGACATGTCTGGTTTCCTTCGTTGACGTCGTCACGTGGGGAGGTCAGACCTAGAGTTCAATGACGTGCCAGGGTGCTGGTCCCAGCCAGATTCTTTCAACGACAACGGTTTTTCCTTTGGCAAACTATTTTGGTGATCTGTAAAGCTGCGGACGAGTGAAGAGGTGATATGTCCATGTTTTATTGGGTGGCTGCTATGGTGGCGCGGGAGGTGAGTGAAATATCTTGGTAGGGAGTTTTTTGGTCTGGGTTGTAATTTTCTCTTTTTAGCCTAGAGTTTTTTTTACAAAAGCCAGGCTTCTCAGTCCTGTCAGGTCTCGTGGCCTGTAAATTAATTTTTATTCTATAAATTCCGATTGGAGGTTGGGAACCTTGAGAATCACAAATTATTAGCACTAGTCCAGTATGGGACCTAATTTGTTTCAAGCCAAAAGGCCCATACGGAAGCCCAGATTCATTCCCCGCAAGCCCACTAGACCCATTCCCGGCACAGCAACCCTAGCGCAAACCACACGAAGCTATAAATACCCAATCCCTCGACCTGAAACCCTAGGTTAAAGCGACGCCGCCGCCGCAAGCAGTCCGCCTCGCTCTTCTCCCGAGCCTGGTCCTCTTCTCTACCTCACAGATTAGCATTCTAGGTTAGCTCTCAGTCGATCTCGTAGCAGCGATGGCGATCAAGAGGACCAAGGCCGAGAAGAAGATCGCGTACGACAAGAAGCTCTGCTCGCTGCTCGACGAGTACAACAAGGTGCTCATCGCCGTCGCCGACAATGTCGGCTCCACCCAGCTGCAGGAGATCCGCAAGGGTCTCCGCGGCGACTCCATCGTCCTCATGGGCAAGAACACCCTCATCCGCCGCTGCATCAAGGTGCACGCCGAGAAGACCGGCAACAAGGACTACCTCGAGCTCAGCAACCTCCTCATCGTAAGCCCGCCGGATTTTTCTCATCTTTATGTTCTGTGCTGTTCTTAGCCGATGCGATTTGGTTTGCTGAAATTGGTCTCTCGAATGTAGGGTAACGTTGGCCTCATCTTCACCAAGGGTGACCTCAAGGAGGTTCGCGAGGAGGTCGCCAAGTACAAGGTAAAAATCACACCGGATTTGCTGTGTCAGTGATCTACTGTTTAATTAGTTGTAACATTGTGAAGTTCCTGAGAACATACATCGAAATGCGCAGAACTATAGTTCCATTTTGGATAAGTTATGATTTATTGTAACCTTTGTTGGCCCAATATTTAGCCCTGATGTGCATTTAAACATGTACTGCTAAGGAAGTGGTCCCTGTTGTGCCATGTTTCTAAGATTTAGAAAGCCATTAACTTGTATGTTGATAATACTGTTATTTCCTGTGAAGAATATTGGAAAAAATGCTAGTAGGTAAAGTGTATTGGAATGCTTGTTAGTGATGCAATATCGGTGGATGATTCCATACTCGTTTTCTGGTTGTTGTGCAACTGTCTGTATAGTACAATTTGTGTTTCGAATGTGCCAATCCTGCTAGCAAACTGACACAGTATTAGGCAAATGCGATTTGTTAGCTATCTACATGTATTGAGTCTATGGTCGTGTTTGAAAATTTCTAATTGATGTGTCTTGTTCAGGTATTAGTTTTCTTTTTACCTTCGATTTTGTGTCTTGTTCAGGATTTATCTGTTGATGAACTAACATATGTCGTGCATGTTATTTTGCGATTTTCGGTGACCCTGAACTCCTTTTTGTTGTGCTACAGGTTGGTGCTCCTGCTCGTGTTGGGCTAGTTGCTCCTGTTGATGTTGTCGTTCCCCCTGGCAACACTGGTCTGGATCCCTCCCAGACGTCCTTCTTCCAGGTGAGGATTATGATGATTACCCTTATTGGTATTAACCTCCTGGTGTACCAAGTGTTCATCATTAGTTCTCACCTGTGCTGTGTTACTTCAGGTGCTTAACATCCCCACCAAGATTAACAAGGGTACTGTGGAAATTATCACCCCTGTCGAGCTGATTAAGAAGGGTGACAAGGTGGGCTCTTCTGAGTCTGCCCTGCTCGCCAAGCTGGGTATCCGCCCGTTCTCATATGGGCTTGTTATCAGCAATGTGTATGACAGTGGGTCTGTCTTCACCCCTGAGGTTCTCGACCTCACTGATGAAGACCTGATGAACAAGTTTGCGTCAGGTGTCTCTATGGTTGCCTCACTGTCCCTGGCAATCTCATACCCTACCATGGCTGCTGCCCCGCACATGTTCCTCAACGCCTATAAGAACGTCCTTGCTATTGCCGTGGAGACTGATTACTCTTACCCACATGCTGATAAGATCAAGGAGTACCTCAAGGTAATCCCCGATCATCTCATTCGTGTTAGCATAGTATTTGAAATGTCAATTAAGAGCGTTAAAAGTACAATAATGTTTTTAAAAAATTTCTGCTTTAACTTGATTTGAACTGTCTATTTAGTTCATTTTGGTTCATGTATTGTGCTTATGAACTGCTATGTCTTACCTCTATTGCTGTTTAGTTCATTTTGGTTCATGTATTGTGCTTATGAACTGCTATGTCTTACCTCTATTGCATTGATAAAGTTGTGGGGCTGTTCATATAAACATTTGATCATATTCTTTTCCTTTGCAATCTTGTAGTAATTGAGTGTGTATCTTTGTTGTCTTTGGCAGATTGTGTTAATGCCTTCATAAGTCATAAACTTATTAGTAAAGTTACATGATCTTCTACCTGACACATTTAGCTACCTCTGCACCCTGTGTACATTTATCATGGCATCATGTTTTCTATATTGAAAATCTGAATAGTTGTTTCTTATTGTTGGTAGAATGTTTGCTATCAAACTCATTAACTATCTATGATAACCATGTTGGCAACGTGCTATACCTAAATCTCATTTTGGTGGTTCTGGTATCATCTTCTAACTTGTATTTTGGTTCTTATTTGTGCAGGACCCCAGCAAGTTTGCAGTCGCTGCCCCGGCTGCCGCTGCTGCCTCAGGCGGTGGTGCTGCTGCTGCCCCCAAGGCGGAGGAGAAGAAGGATGAGCCAGAGGAGGAGTCTGATGGAGAGATGGGGTTCAGTCTGTTCGACGACTAAGCTGTGTACCCCTCGTATCGCCATGTCATAAAAAGATGCAAGTTTTGTCTTGGTGTTGAACACTAAAAGTTTTATTTTTAACTCGGGACAAGTATTGTTATGATGTTCCTAGTGTGTATTCGAATATGGTATCGTCATGTCATGCGCCTATTTATTTCGGTTTTTGCTCTGCTCTTGTGTTCTCTTCCTGATGTTGATGTGCATATCTATACTTAGATATATTTGTTCCAAGAATTTTGCGCAATGCCAATGGTACGATGAAATTGCAAACTCTCGGTGGAAACGGAAGTGTTTTTTGGCGGAACAACCGTATAGGAAACCTCATTAATCTCTTCTTCCTTCCTTGGTCAAACATCTGAACGTTGCGGTAGCGTCGCTTGTACATCAACAATCCTAGTTTTCTTTCCCGTGAGTTTCTGTATTAATCTTTCTTTAAAACACTGGGTCCTCACTGTTTTCAAGTTGTTAGAGCATCTCCAGCAGAGCTTCAGATCACCAGCTCTGCTCCAAGAGATGATGTATCACTATATGATGTAATTATTTACATCATGCCCTAAAATTTGGCTTTGGTGATGCAAATATACATCATTAATAGGGCTGCCCTATCATATTGCCCCAAAACGGCGGGAAGCCAACAGCCAAGGAGAAAGTTCCGTGCCGCCCAGGTGTCGTGCCCGTTTTTCGCCGCCGCCACGGCCCCGTTGGCTGTCCCATTCCCGCCGCTCGGGGCGTTTGCCGCAACCCCCGCTGAATATCGGGCCACGACCGCCCGAATACGCCGATTCCGGCCGTTTCTCGCCCCATCGCCGCCTCACATGGTCTGATGGTCGCCACGACACCACCGCAGCCCACCGACATCGATGAGCGGGCGCCGCAACTCCCATACAATCATTGCCGAGCCGTTGCTCTTTTCCAAGCTCTTGACGCTCGGTCAACGTCGCGCCTTTGGATTTGGCTGCATCCTCCCAGGTCCTCTCCGGCTCCTTCCGACCTGCACCACCCTCGCCACCTTTCTTCGGGCTCCGGCAACCTCCGTGGATGAAATCGAGCTCGGCTTCCTGCGAACATCAGATGAGCCTCCCTCCCTCACCACCGTCGGATCTATTTTAGGACACTAGTTTTAGGTCATCTCTTGCGGCTCAAAGCATTTCTGGTGTACTAAAATACATCATTCACCGGAGTAAAACTTGTTTTCGTGCCTTAAACCCAAAAAGTCGGTGCTCTAAAAATAAGAAGTGGTGCCCCATTATACATCATCATCTGCTACACCATACTAGAGATTGCTCTTAGATACGGCCGATTCGGTGTCATTCGGCCCGACTGGGTTGGAAGCTGTGTGCATCTGTTCTGGTTGGGCGTGCCACGCGCTGGTGCTAGGAGCCAAACAAGTTTTTTTTTTTTAGAAACTATGGGGCAAAAGCTTTGCCCCTATATTAATTAAGAGAGAGTTGGGTGAACAACATAAACATAGGACAACCGAGCTAAAGATACAACCGGACTACTCTCCCGGTAAAATTTCTCCTAAACGCTTAGCGCCCGCAAGAACCCAAATCTTCGCCTCGTTCTTGATCTTTGCGAGGATGGCTTGAGAGGAAGTGTGCTTGTTCCGGAAAACCCTCGCATTTCTCTCATTCCAAATCTCCCAAGAGGTTAAGAGGACAAGAGAGGCCATCGCCTTGCGGTTAGGAACCCCAACGCCGGACATTTGTTCCCACCAAGCCTTGAAAGAGAGCGTCGGCCAACGCGATTGGTCAAGTTGGACACCTAACCAATCCTTCAAGAGGGACCAAATCCTAGTGGTGAAACGGCAATGAAGAAGAAGGTGGTCCGCCGTCTCGGGAGTCTCCTTGCAAAGAGGACAAATACCACAATTTTGCCAACCCCTACGGGCAAGACGATCGGCCGTCCAAAGCCGGTTTTGGAGAGCAAGCCACGCGAAAAGCTTGGTCTTGGGAGGCGCCCAAGCTTTCCAAACAAGCCGCTTCATGTCGGTGAAGGTAGTGCCAAAGAATTGCGCTTGGTAGGCGGACTTAGCGGAGTACTCACCATCCGGCGTGAGATTCCACACAATAGAGTCTTCTATGGTGGCGTCAAAAGCGAAACCTTGCAACCTCGTACATAGATCAACAAACTCAAACACATGCTGCATGGTGAAGTCCTCGTCCATTTTTATCTTCCGGATCCAAGCATTATTGAGCAAAGCTTGGGGGATGGTCCAATTCTTCCTGACGAGGCGTCGAAAATAAGGGGCGCAATGTCCTTTGGCTTGAGCCCGTTGAGCCAAGGAGCCTCCCAAAAATGCGTCTTTGCCCCGTCCCCGATCGTGATGGTTGTGGAGGCATAGAAGAGGTCCATGTCCTCCGATGTGCATGGAGTGCCCAAACCGGCCCATATCTTGTTGGGGTCCTTCCAAAGGAGCCACGGCCAACGAAGCCTCAACGCCCTCGCAAACCTCGGTGTGGAGGAACCCAAGACCACCCATATCGGTGGGACGACACACGGCTTCCCAATTCACTTTGCATTTGCCACCGGAGGCCTTGTCGGTACCCGCCCAAAAGAAGGCACGGTAAATCTTGTTAAGCTTGACGGTGAGACCCGGAGGAATGAACAAGGGCGTTAAGTGGTAGATTGCTTGTGAAGCAAGGATCGACTTCACAATAGTGCCCCGGCCGGCCATGGTAAAAAATCTACCGTGCCATGGGGGCACCTTGCTTGCACACTTGTCCACAAGATGTTGAAAGTCGGCCAACCGTAGTTGCCAAATAGAGAGGGGAAGCCCTAGGTATCTCATTGGGAAAGATGCCCGCACGACCGGAAGACCCTCGAGAATGTTGTCGAGGTTGACGCCGCCACATTGGATAGGAACCACGGAGCTCTTATGGACATTGGTACAAAGACCGGTCACCACACCAAAACCGTAAAGGATGCTCTTGAGATTTTTGATATCCTCCTTGAAAGGTGCCACAAAAATGGCCGCATCATCCGCATAAAGAGAAGTCCGCAAGATGGTGCCCCTCCCACGGATCTTGTGGAGCGACCCAAGCGTGGTCGCCTTCTCGAGAAGTTGTTGTAGCGGATCAATGGCAATGACAAAAAGAAGCGGAGAGAGGGGGTCCCCTTGCCTTAGACCCCGGCCATGATGAATGGGGAGGCCGGCCACGCCGTTGAGGAGGATGCGCGAAGATGAGGTGGACAAGAGCGCGGCAATCCAATTCCGGAATCGACTTGGGAAACCCCTCCGTTGAAGGAGATCAAGTATGAAATCCCAACGGACCGAATCAAAAGCTTTCCGGATATCCAACTTGAAGAGTAGAGAGGGTATCTTGCTCTTGTGAAGCCTCCTAGCCAAATTCTTGACATATAGAAAGTTGTCATGTATACTTCTCTTCTTGATGAAAGCACTTTGAGCGTTGGAGACGAGATCGTTCATGAGAGGCCCAAGGCGGAGGGCAAGAACCTTGGCAATTATCTTCGCAATGGCGTGAATTAGGCTAATAGGCCTATAGTCGGTGATCTCCTCCGCTCCCTCCTTCTTGGGTAGAAGCACCACGTTAGCGGAGTTTAGCCAATGCAAGTTGACGGTGTGAAGGTTACCAAAGGAGGTAATGACCCTCATGACATCAACCTTGATAATGTCCCAACACCTTTTGAAAAAAGCTCCCGTGAACCCATCCGGTCCGGGTGCCTTGTCGGTAGGCATGGCATGGATAGCATTCTTCACCTCCTCCTCCGATATTGGTGCGGCAAGATCCTCAAGGTCCGGGTTGTGAAAGTGAAGTTCATCCCAATTAAAGTCATGCGATCTTGGAGCCCCTCTCCCAAGGGCCGAAGCAAAATGATCATGAATGATCTCCTCCTTGTGCTCATGCTCCGTGACCCACCCATTGTTATGCTTTAGCCTATGCATGTGATTTTTCCTCCTTCTCCAATTCACCTTTAAGTGGAAGAATTTTGTATTGGCGTCCCCCTCTTTTACATTCCGAAAGCGGGAACATTGCTTCTTCCTAGCCCTCTCAAGGATCGACAAGCTAAGCACCTTGCGCTTGAGGCGAGCATGAAGAGCATGCTCCTCAAGGGAGAGTTGCCGGTTCTCTTGGGCCTTGTCGAGTTGAAGAATGACAAGGAGGGCTGCATGGAGGAGAACTTTGGCTTGGGAAACAAGGACCGGCACCACTTGGAAAGACAAACTCCTAGCCTCCTCAACTTGTGAAACAAAATGTGATAGGGCTCGGTGTGCGAGATGGGCGCCTCCCAAGAAGCTTTAACAACGTCATCGAACCCCGGGAGCCTAAGCCAAAAGTTCTCGAAACGAAAGGTTCTCGGTTTGAACGGTCCACTATCATCGGCAAGGAGAAGGGGGCAATGATCGGAGAGCGAGGAGGAGAGCGCGTGAAGCACATGAGTTCCAAACCGGAGGTCCCATTCGGCATTGCAAAAAACGGCATCAAGCTTGCAAAGGGTTGGGTCTCGCCTTCCGTTGCTCCAAGTGAACCGGCGATTTTGAAGATGGATCTCATTAAGCTCACAAGTGTGCAAGGCGGCACGGAAGCGGTTGATACGACGTCGGTTCACATTTGCCTTGTTCTTGTCCCTAGCACGGTGAATTTGGTTGAAGTCGCCAAGCACAAGCCATCGAGTCCCAACGGTGGGCTTTTGGGCAATCAACTCGGCGAAGAAGTCGTCTTTTCTATTTGCGGCCGTAGGCCCGTAGACGGTGGTGATTCTGAAATCGCAGTCGGCGTAGATGACGTGCACGGTGGCTGACAAACAAAACTCGGAAACCACCACATCGGAGACCTGGATGCATTGGTCGTCCCACAGGAGCAATATGCCTCCTCTAGTACCAAGAGCCGGCCTCTCAGCATACCCACGCAGACGATTCCCTCCGATGAAAAAAGCATCAGTAGCAGACACAGATTGCAGCTTAGTCTCTTGCAAACATACAAGCTGGCATGACGACGACGACAGAGTCTCATGCACAACAGCCTTGCGATCATCATCGTTAAGCCCTCTAACGTTCCAACACAGCAGATTAATAAGAAAGTCTAACATAAAGGAAACTAAAGATCCCACAGACCAAACAAGCCAAATCTGGAGCAGATCAGACATCTGCAACGACATCAGCTTCATCATCAGCTTCAATGTCGAGGCCACGGGCTCCTCCGTGCCCAATCAGCGCTTCATCCACAGCTTCGTCCTCTGCACTGTCCACCTTGAACAACACCCTGATCTTTTGCATCACCTCTGGCTCAACCTTGTCCTTGAACTTGCTTGAGAAGTCATCGAGAGCCGCCGCGGTGACAACCTGGCCATCAGAGATGATGCCAAGGCCACGGCACACCATGGTCTCTGCCGCATCCGCAACAGGGCCGGCCTTGAGCTTGCTCTTGCCCTTGCTCTGCTCGTCGACACGGCGAAGGGAGAACCCTCCAGTGCTGGTCATGGCCACCCCAGCCAGGGTTTTCCTCCTGTTGGAGGGACGGCGTGGACGAGGCGACGACGGCTGGGGAAGCTGGGGAAGCAGCGGCTGCTCACAAGGCAGGAACAGGGCCTCCTCGAGCACAGGCAGCACCGCTGCGGCCCGCACCCGCTCCGGGGTGCGACGCAGAGGAGACTCGGAGATGAACGGCGGCGTAACCTGCACCGGAGAAGCATCAAAGCCAGGTGGGCGTGAAAGCGAGCGAGACGGACTCGGCGACGGCAGCTGCAGGCGGTCCGGGGCACAGAGCAGCAGCGTTGGCAGGGCCACCATGCTTGAGGTGGCGGAGCGTAGCACAGGAGTCTTGGAAGAGCGCGAGGATGATGGCAGCACGGACGTGGGCGACGTGGGCGGAGTGAGAGCGTCCCTGGAGGCGCGCCTGATCGAGCGCGGAGAAGCATGGCGCCCCACGGCCCTGCTCGGGCGAGGCGTGGCCGGCGCATCATCATCGGAAGAGTCCAGGTCGGTGAAGGCACCATCTTGCGGCTCGGTGATGTCGGCAGCTTGCGGCGTGAAGGCGTGGGGCAGCACGGGCCTAGGGTCCTCCAGCGCGGCGGCCACCTGAAGCGGAGTGGCGTCGTGGCGACGGCCGTCCCCACTGGCGTAGCGGCGGCGGCTGCTGCCTTCCTCGCGCGGCGTTCTTGAGAGGCTCCGGCGCAGCCTAGTGCCCCAGCTCTCCTTGTTGCGTCCCCCGTCGCGGCCGCGACCATCTTCTCTCCTTCGGCGATCGTCGCGGTCGCGGTCGCCGTCGTCATCACGACGGCCACCACGGTCCTGCCTCCTTGGGTGATCACGGCGCGGCTGCACGCCCCGGCCATCACCTCGCCCTGCTTCCAGTCGAAGTTCCTCGCCGGCAGCGGGTTGCCGTTGGCGTCGAGGGTGGAGTGGTCCTCCAAGATGTCGAGGTGGACAAGGCAGCGGTGCCGCAGGCCACGACGACCATGGGCCTGAGACTCGCCAGGAACCGCGTTGCGAGCGGGGAGCGTGACCCACTTCACCTTCGGAATCGCGTTGGGGTTGTCGGTCCACGCCCAGGCCCCGAGCCACTCCGTGCTCTCCTTGCGGATGGAGCGGCCGTCGATGTAGTCGAGGGAGCAGGCCCGGCCAAGAGTCTTCGCGACTGCGTCTCGTTCCAGGCGTACAGAGGCAGCTTCTCGACGCACACATGCACATGGTAGTTCATGTTGACATTCTCTGCATGTGCCTCAAGACGCCATGGCCGAACCTGGATGGTGAGGCCGTCGGAGGGGAAGCTCTGCAAGTTGACGACGAGGGCACAGTGGTGCGGATGGTTGAAGCTCACCAGGAACTGCTCGGGGTAGTGCCGGACCACCGTGATGTCTCCCTTCAGCGCGCTGCAGCGGGTGGCGAACGCGGCCTGGATGGCGGCCTTGGAGATGTTCTGATGCAGCCCATCCACCCAAGCGACGGCATAGTTGGAGGAGAGCAGCAGCGCCGCCTGCTGCATTGCGGGCGTGTTGGCGATGACGACCGAGTCTTCCTCGAGGCGGAGCTCGGGGTCTCCGATGCGCGCCATGGCTTGAGCTTGGGACGAACTTGAGCTTGGGGACGAGCTTGAGCCGGGGCAGGGCGGCCTGCAGCGGGAGCCGGAGGAGGACGAGGCCGCCAAGCAACGGCCGGAGCAGGAGGACGAGCAGCTGCCGGGGCACGGGCTGGGCGCGGAGCAGGTCTTGGCGATGGGCTGAAGGTGCTTGGGCTCGGCGGCGGCTCTTGCGGGTGCTGACAGAGGCGTGCGCGGTGTCCGTTGCGGAAGCAGCGACGACACTTGATGGGGTCGCGGCAGTCGCACGCCCGATGCCCTTTTGAGAGACAACGGAAGCACCTACCGGCGAGCCAGGCTGGAAGCGTGGGGGCGATGAATGCAGCTGGCCTTGAAGGCAAAGCCGGGCGGCGCGGGGTACGGCCATGACCATCTCCCATCGGCCTTGAGTGCCCATCCCATCTTCTTCAGGTGCCGTCTTGTCGCCCTGCCGAAGCATTGAAGGAGGGAGGATCATCTCCCACCTCTCCCCTGCAGCAGGCATTGAAGGCTCCGGATCCGCTGCAGAGAAGGATCCCAAGCTGCCCCACCCACCGGCAGAGGAGAAACGGGCAGCGGCATTGAAGGCAGGCCGGAGGAGCTCTGGAGGCGTGTCGGGGACGCACTCCACCGAGCTGGCCACGACCTGGCACCTGGGCAGCGGCGATGTGGAGCCCAGATCCAGATCCGACGAGGACTCCAACGACGAGGCCGCCACGGGCGAGGGGAGGATTACCTGTGGCTGGAAACCAGCGGGGACCCGCGCCGGGGGCAGAGGCAGGGGGCGGGGCGCGGCGGCGGCGGCCGGGGTCGCCTGCGCGGGGCGACGGGAGGTCGCGAGAGCGGTCTTCATCTCCATTCAGTTTACTCCTTTCGAGTAGATGCAGGTGTGTGACGAGCCAAACAAGTAGCGTTCTTTGGATTGGGTGCGCATTTCTCAGTACAGTCGAACAAGAGCTCACCTTACCCGTCTGTCCCGCCTTCTGGCGACGCCATGTCAAGCGGCCACATCGCCCATTGCCTCGGCGGCATCCTCGCCAGGCGTGCCAGCACCGCCGTCGCCATCTCCGGCAGCCTCCACATCACCGGTGCGGAGCTCGTCGACGATGTGTGCAGGCTGTCCGCCGGCCTCTCGGAGCGTGGCGTCCGTCCTGGCGACGTCGTCGCCGTCGTCGGTTTCAACAGGTACGTAAGCACAAGGCTACAGCGGTAGAGCCATATCGTCCTCGCCCGCTTGCTCTCTGGCCAATCGTTCCTTTCAGCATCTATGTCAAATTATCATGTTGATTATCCACAGCGTTGACTACATGGAGCTGTTGCTGGCAATCCCCTACATCGGGGCAATCATCGCCCCTCTAAACTACCGCTGGGTAATCAATAGCACACCACCACATCACATCCATCATATGACCTGCAATCTTCCAAATGCCATTACAGTTTAACTCGTTTTGCTTCACAAGTTTTTGATAGCCCTTTTTTCTGAAGAATGGGAAATAAAGAATGGCCTCCTCTTTCTCTTGTGGTCTAGAGCTTCGAGGAGGCGACTCAGGCGCTGGAACTCGTGCGGCCATCGGCGTTCATCTTTGATTGCAGTTTCACCGCATGGGCGCGCAGGTTGACGGAGAGCGAGAGATTCTCAACCATCGGTCTTTACCTCACCATGGGTGACCCTGTCATCCAAGCTGCAAACTGTAAGTTTTTATTTTTGTTTTGAATTATGAAGAAGAAGATGGAAAGACCGATGGTTTGTAAGATTCACAAGTTTTTCTTTCCTTTTTTTTTGATCGATCACTCAGTTAGTATTCAACATGTCATCTTCAGTTGTGTCAGTTGATCATATCAAGAGGAGTTACAGAGGAACTATGGCCATGGAGCCGGTGTCGGCTCCAAGGGATGTCGCTTTGATATGCTTCACATCTGGTAAAAAAGCTGAGGGCTATTTCTTTGCTTCGATCTGTATTCAGCTTTTTATCTGCAGCTGTAGAGTATTTTCAACTTTTCAGCGCAGGCTGAACTGATGTGCGGTCGTAATTCAGGAACCACTGGACAGCCAAAGGGCGTAGCAATAAGCCATACATCTTTGGTCGTTCAATCCCTTGCGAAAATCGCTGTTGTCGGCTACGGTGAGGATGATGTATGCTTTTCGGATCCATGTACGATCATAGTTCTCATGAAGATTACATTACTTTATTATTGACCAAATTCATACACTACTTGCTAGACTGTCAGATGATAAGTTTGATGTTATTTGAGTATGTTTGACGTTAAAGAAAAGTACTAAGAGGTGTTATGAATATTGCATGTTTACAGGTCTACCTACATACAGCCCCTCTGTGCCATATCGGAGGGATCTCCTCATGCTTGGCCATCCTGATGGCTGGAGGCTGCCATGTCCTGATTCCTAAATTTGACGCAAAATCGGCTATCAAAGCCATCCAAGAACACAAAGTGACTTGTTTCATCACCGTTCCTGCAATCATGGCTGACCTACTGTCCTATGCTCGGTGAGCGGTAGCGCTTATGTACAATCTAAAAGCCTAGCAATGCACTGTTTGTTGTTGACTTTTGGTACTCGATCAGGAAATACAAGATATCAGGGTGTGGGACGGTGACCAAGATCCTCAATGGTGGCGGTGGGCTGTCAGATGAGCTGATAAATGAAGCTTCCCGCTTATATATTCGTGCGGCTATAATTTCAGCTTATGGTATTATGTCCAATGCCGCTTCACATTATCTGCAATTTAGGTTCCCCAGCATTCATTTTTATGCTTACAAGCAGTAATATTTTTGTCTGAGTACTGAACTTGTCTTTATCAGGGATGACTGAGGCATGCTCATCTCTGACATTCATGCCTATCATCAAGTCAGAACTTCAAGAAACCACGAAACAATTTCGCAACCAATCCGAAGGTGTTTGTGTTGGAAAGCCAGCACCTCATGTGGAGATACGAATTGGTAGAGATGAAAGTAACGGTAGTTCTTCACCAATGGGGAAAATATTGACAAGAGGCTTGCATACAATGGTTGGATACTGGGGGAACAAGACGGTTGACACATTAGAATCTGTCAGGAATGGATGGCTTGACACTGGGGACACTGGATGGATAGATAGATCCGGTAATCTATGGCTCATGGGGCGACAAAAAGGTCGCATCAAAAGCGGAGGGGAAAATGTTTACCCGGAAGAGGTGCTTATTGTTTTACTGGTGTATGTGATTGGATGTGGTATTTAATCTTCTCAAGTGATATATTAGGTGTATGGGTTTTTCGCTTTAAAACCAACCATGTCTAATGATCAACATCTCAAATATTTGCAGGTAGAGTTAGTTCTGTCACAACACTCAGGGGTAGCTAAAGCCGTGGTCTTTGGTGTACCGGATAGTCGCCTTGGGGAGAAAATTGTTGCGTGTGTTAGCATCAGGGATGACTGGAGGTGGGTTGATGCAAGAGCTGGGCACCAAGGAGAAGGCAAAGAAGTGTCGACTCAGATCCTTCAAGAACATTGCAGGATAAAAAATCTGAGCAGGTTAGCAATCTTAATCACCATATTTGGGAGTAGAATGATCAACTGCTTGAAACCACTGAATCAGGTCTTACACAGTGGAAACAAACAACAAAAACATGCTATATCAATGCATCTACATCTAATGTCTACATTTTATCTTCTGCAGAGAAAACTAACTAGGTTTTTCAGTCATGCAGACAGACTTATTAAGATTCTTGAAAGTCTGAATAAACACGAGGGCCACTTCATTTTTTTCTTATATCTTAAGACTAATCATTTCACAAGAAGTGTGGTCTTTATTTTAAGTCAATATTTTGGTATGTTCAAACTAATAGCTAGCATAATCATGTTCCAACAATAACATAACAACGAAACCTCATGCCAAATTGTACTATAAAGCTATCCAACAATAACATAATCATGTTCGCTCCCCTGAATAAAAAAAAAACCAAATCATGTTCCTGATAGGAATACATTACATCGATCAAGCAGTTCCGGAAAACCACTATATGCACTTGGAAAATTTCGTGGAGAATATGCATTTCTGCATTCTGTGCAAAAATTCATTTTTATTTTTTGCTATGTTAGCCTCTCATCCTCGTTTCTTTTTATGTAGACCACAAGTGGGAAAAATCACAAATAGTCCAAGTTCATAGTGTATCACTGCACGTAAACCTGCTTATTTTCTCCAGATATTTTTTTGTTGAAACTTTATAACATGATTTTCTAAATTTGGAAGACAAAGGACTTATAAATCAGTACCTGGGAGCCAAATGATCCTTGCAAAATCATGCTAAAAAACTTCTCCTTTATTCAGTGATACTCTTTAGTTAGTGACACCTGTCCTGATCTTATTTGGAACAGATTCAAGGTGCCAAGAGTATATTATCATTGGAGGAGGCCATTCCCGGTGACCACCACAGGAAAAATTAAGAGAGAGGAGCTGAAGGCCGAGTGCATGCAACCGCGTAGCAATTTGTAGCTTCAGGCCCCAGCAACCACATGAAAAATCGTCTCTCCATCTATTGTAGGAGTATTCCTATGGGAAATTCTTCTCTTCATCTACCATTTTCAGTGGAGTTTCAGTTTTGTAAGAGTTTACTCATACCGACATGGTTCAGTTTCGGAGGTTCAGAAGTGATTTTTTTACAAATATACCCCTGTGCACATTGTCGTTGTAAAAAAAATACCCCACTCCAAAATCGATTGCCAGATCTATCATGACAGAAAGATAGCAAACCGACTGATGTGGGCCTACCCTTCGGGTGCCCCACCATGAGACACCTGGAGCACGTATAAGCTAAGGCTCAGAAGCAAGCCTGCCACCAGACCACGGCCAAGGCCCACGACGGGGGCCCAGCAAGGCGAAGTACGCTTCAAGGCAAGCGAAGCCTAGGTCGGTAGAGACTTACCTTACCTGTAAACCTGATCGGATGCGAACTCCTGAGACCCAGCCTCCTATATAAAGGCTGGGAGGGCCGTCGATCTAGGTCACGCAATACCAGAACCACCAAAACCCTAACGAGATCGACATCTCACCGGGACGCCATTGTAGCTCCATTGTAAACCTCATACATCAATAACCAGACAAGCAGGAAGTAGGGTGTCACCCTCCGGGGGCCTGAACCTGGGTAAATCCTTGCTTGTCAGCCGTCGATACTACCAGCGCTACCAAATCTCTCTCCCCAATCTCAACCCTAGGTACCGAGCCATGGGATTTGCCGTGGTACCCCTACGTCAATTGGCGCCGTCTGTGGGAAAGACAAGCGCTGGATCCACGGTTTCGCCGGCTTCTTCTTCATCGACAACCGGCGACTCGCCAGCAATCAGCAAGCCGATCCACTTCGGCCCCTTCGAGTTCAACCTGCACTCGCCGGCTTTTCGCCCGGTGTTCGCGGACCTCCACTCAGGTGCGAATCTGACTTTTGGTAACATTCATTATCATGTCAATCAGTGGGGGGCGTTCAACATGACGAACCAGCTTCAACTGGCGACAATCGGGCCTTCATCGACTGCGGTGATCGCACCCGAGCTTCCACCGACTGCGGTGATCGCACCCGCGTCTCCATCGACCGCGTCCTCACCAACCGCGTCCGCGATGACTTCATCGACTACATCTCCATCGATCGCGCCATCGTCACTGGCGCCCTCATCGATCGCGCCTTCACCGCCCGCATCTCCATCGACCGCAAATTTCGCGCCTACTTCGTCTGCGGAGTCGCGTCTTCATCGACTGGAACACCAAGTTCAGCTTCAGCTCCCCTCGACTCTTCAAGCGAAGCCGAGGAAGAGGTCGAGTCCTCCTATCGTGATGGCGGCGACGAACCTCGCGCACTGGTCGATGACTACGTCGACTCTGACATCTTCACCGACAACTGCAGCAGCGATGGCAGAAGCCAAGTCTCGCACGCCATCCCCTTCCAGGTCTGCGAGGTCATCGAGAACGGCAACGACGGGAGAAATCCCGAAGCATCCGCGACTGCTGCCACTCGCCACAACCCACCAACCTACCCAATGACGGTGACCATGCCGGATGGGAAAACAACGATCGTCGTCACTGAGGAGATGGCGGCCAAAGCATCAAATGCCATCCAAGAGTGCCTCATGATGCCCGAGGATTCGACCCGTGAGGAGATCGCGACACACTAGTACCTCCTCTGGCAGGAGAACATTCGACTGAAGAACTATCAAGGAACGCTCGATGAGCGCAGGAGACAAGCCAACGTGTCGAGTGCGCAAAGGGCAGCACTATCCGTCCAATCCTCGGGACAGACAGACCCGAGGCGCCGATCCAGATTACTCTGCATCCCAGAAAGTGATAGAGCGGCCCTGACCCGCAACTTGGACGTATCGTTCATGACGCATGACGAGGAGGGGATCCCTATCCCCAAAACAGTCACGGGAGCTCTGATCTCGGTGGCCACATACTTGAGGGCAACTCAACCTCCCGAAGATGATCCCAATGCAGCCCTGCACCGACAACAGATAAAATCGCTCAACCTAGCAGGCGCAGCTTTGATCCCAGAAGCCGACTTGGCCGAGGGAAACCCACCACCAGAAGGTAGCAGAGCCCGCCGCGCTGTAAGCCCGCAGCGAGAACTGCGGAGTCGCGACAATCGCGACCGTGCTGCAACCACCCACGAGGATAGAGACCGCCGGCGCCGCGACGAAGACCGTTCCGGACGGGATCGAGGACAACCAAGCACTCGCCACCTCAGGGAAGGCGAGGATGCACGCAACGTGATAACCCAGCGCGGAGTCGACAAAGGCCGAACCAAGAGATCCACTCGCTCCCCTAGCAACGAATCATACTCTGATGGCGAGTTCGAGCCCTGCGGAGCACAATGCTTCACTCGACGCGTCCGAGAGACCGGGATGCCCAAAGGGTTCAGACTAACATCTGAAACACCCAAGTTCGATGGTCGTCAAGAGCCATCAGCCTGGCTGGAAGATTACAAGATAGCAGTCTCCTGTCAACGGGGCATAACAACGACAACAATGCAGTACATCCAGCTGATACTTTTGGGTTCAGCTCAAGATTGGCTCAAGAGTTTACCCCAAAGCTCATACGACTCATGGGATTACTTCCAAGAGGATTTTTGTCAAAAACTTCCATGCAACATACGAGCGACCCGCAACATTCGAAGAGCTACGAGCCTACAAACAGCGATCGGACGAGTCGCTGCGGGCGTATATCCGACGATGGACCCTCATGCGCAACTCCGTGGGGGTAATATCGGAAGACAGAGCAATCGATGCATTCACCGCGGCGTCATCAGGCGAGACCTCCGAGAAGCACTCGGACGTGAGAAGCCAAGCTCCATTACCCAGCTCATGAAGGTAGCCAACGAGTGGGCAAATGGCGAAGACTCGGTGCGAGACGAGCGCCACGGGTCACCGCACGGCGACAACGACAACTGGAGCCGCACAGACAGTCGCGACAACGATCGGAGGCGCAAGCGCAAGTCTCGCCACTACGATGACGCAGACGGCATCGAACTGGTGGCGGCTGGGTACGTCGACGCACGCGACGAGCGAAGTCGCAGCAAAAATCGTCAGGACGAATGCAGCCGCGACTTTGGACGGCGTAACGACGGATATCGCAAGCGAGAGTGGCGGAAAATCCGTGAAGACTCGCGAGACCTACGCACACCCGCAGAAGAAATAGAGGAGGAATGCAGATTCCACATGTTTAAGGGTGAGGACGAAAAACTCCACTCAAGCCACCTGTTGAGGGATTGCAGAAAATTCACAAGGCTGGCAAACGAGTACGCAAAGCGCCTGCAAACGGCTCCTGGTATAGCCGCAAACGGAGCCCCTCCTCCTCCACCAGCAGGACCAACCGGGCAACTATCGGGTGCAATACATCACCAGGCACGCATAGAGGCCCCGACAGCGGAGGTAGATCAATATTCCCAACCTCGAGGGCAAATGAACATGATACAAAAAGGACGTCCATCCAATAGGGTGCATAAGCTGCTTTCCCTGCAAGTCAATATGGCCACCATGGCACCCCCCGCCGTGCCCGAGTACCTGAAAGGGTCCGAGACTAGCATCACATTCTCCCGCGAGGATCATCCGCCTGCTGTGGTTCGTCCAGGGCACACCGCTTTGGTACTCGACGCTCAGATCGGCGGGTTTGCTATGTCCAAGGTCTTCATGGATGGAGGAAGCGGAATCAACATCCTATTCGCTGACACGCTACGCAAAATGAACCACTCGGTGGAAAATCTGGCAAAATCAGAGAACACCTTCCATGGTATCGTCCCGGGCTTGTATGGTTTTTGAGCCCGGTTTCCCTTATAAACTGGGTCAATTCTTCGAGCGGTGGATATCGACCACCTTAAGCTCAATTTTTTTTTTGGCAATTGTGTTTGAGTTGAGGTACATAATTTGTAGGGTACATAATATAAAAGGAACGCAATCTTCTTTCAATCAAAATACCGGATATTGTGCTTTCCGTTTTGCGAAGAATGAAGAGCTTTATGCCACTTTAAGAAAAAGGGTGTGACTAATTCTCAGTCGAACGAGAATTAGCTTAGTTCTTAGTCAGGTGATGTCATCAAATCTTAGTTGCAACTCATGCCTACCACGAATCTCAAAGAAAATCCAACAGTCCAGTTGCAATCCCACTAGCAACTGAATTTTTTTTCAGTTGCAATCCAACTTGCAACTCATATGTGCACGAATCACGATGCCAATCCGGTGGTTTAGAACTTGACTGAGCACTACCTTAGTTCTCAGCTAGCTGAGAATTAGCAAAACCGTAAGAAAAAATCTTAGCACTGTATATACATCGCTGGACAAGCCCTCCAAAGACGGCAGTCCAAGGCATGAGCAGCGACGATCCCTTCGCACTACAGGAATGGCCACCTGTGCCGACGGGCTGGGAACCAATGCCGTCGGCACACACCTATGCCGACGGCCACCGTCGGCACAGGGTGGTCGGCATAGGGCCCCGTAGGCACAGGCCACCTGGCCGTCGGCACAGAAGAAAACCGTCGGCACAGCTTTTCCCGACGGCCAGAGACGCACCGTCGGCACCTACTTTGTCGGCACAGCGGCGGGTGGGGCCCACATTGGTCGGGCGAGGTGGAGGGGTCTGTGCCGACGGCCTGCCGTCGGCACAGCGTCGCCACGTGGAGGCAGCTGGGCGCTCCAGGGATACCTGTGCCGACGGCAGTGCCGTCGGCAAAGGTACGCCCATTTGGTCACATTAAGGGGTCTGTGCCGACGGCAGTGCCGTCGGCAAAGGTACGCCCAGAATTTTTTTTCCAGCGGCTCGTTTTTTGCAGCAAAAATAGCAGAAAAAATAATCAAAAATCACGACAAATTCACAACAAACAAGATCACACAATGGCTCCATATATCATCAAGTAGATACACACATAGGACCATCATCAAGTAGATACATACATAGCTAGATGTCTAGACGTCCAAAGCCCTACATCTATTGCGCCGACGGCGACGGGGTGAACCCCATATCTCCCCGGCTGATAATAGGTGAGCGTCGGATCGGCGCAGCAGAAGCACCGGAAGAAGGCGAAGCACCAGGAGAAGCTGAAGAACCGGGAGAAGGACCACCAGAAGCGCTTTCCTTGCCCTGCTCATATTGTTCAATCAACTGCATTGAGAAAGAGAAAACAAGTAAGCATCAAGACATAATAAAATGTAGACACTAAGCATAAAGACATATGCAATGAAGAAGCATGTCGAAAAATAAATACTAAAGAATAAAAGACATAATAACATGTAGATACCAAGCATAAAGACGTAATGCAATTAAGAAGCATGTTGGAAAATAATTACTAAAGCATAAAGACATTATAGACCGTCACCTATCGTCATCACTCTCCTCATCAGGGTGTTGGTTCTCATTCTCACTATCACTATCACTATCACGTGAGTAGTAGGGCGGAAGCTCATCGCCAGGCTCGTCATCGTCGTCATTTTCCGCATGAAACTTCGAGAGCACATCTATGTCCTTCAGATCCACCACTGACTCACCACGAGTGTGTGCATTGTTCTCGAGGTCCTCGAGACCACCTATTTGTAAGTCAAAGTGCCCGAAGTCCTCTTGCTCTTGATAGAAAATTCCCTCGTATGTTTTAGGGTCAATGTTGTTGTAATCGTCGTCGGAGGGCCTGGGTAGCTTACCATGTGGGGATACCCGGAACACGACTTCCCAGCCCTTGAGGTTCTCTTTCTGGCATGGGTAGGGCAAATAATAAACTTGCTTGGCTTGGTGAGCCACAATATAGACATCGGCTCCGGTATAGGTGGTTGAAGGCTTAACTTCAACTAACCCAATGGAAGGCTCACTTCTCTGTCCACCATGTGGTCCAGTGCATGGGTCGAACCAGTGGCACTTGAACACAACGAGCTTGAGTTCTATGTTCGTACGATTGAACGTCAGCTCGTATACGTTTTGTAACCTTCCGTAGTAATCTACGTAATTGGCTCCATCGGCTCCTCTGGATCCTTTGGTGAAGACCCCAGTATTTACAGTTTTTGCTCCAGGACGATTATTCTGGTGATACTCTGTATGGAAGCGGAACCCATTCACATCATACTTCTCATACTTAATGACGGTACGGTTAAATCCTTGGGAAACACATCTCAGCTCATTTGTCATCTCAACGTTGGGATCAGCTCCCTACAAGTACGGTTCAAATTGTTTTGTGCATTAGTTACGTGTAATAAGAGGGACAAGTCACATATTGCAAGGTAAGAGGGACACGTTAGAAATTACTTTTCCCATGAACCAAGACACAAATTTTTTTCCTCCGTGAGCACCCTCTTTCAGAAGAGTGTCCAGCTCCGCGGGATCGGGATCCACCGTTCCCAACCAGTATTCATCTTGGAATTGTCTAAAAGGAGAAAATACGTATTAGACCGAAACTGAGTTACTAGTTGCAAAGTAATTTGTTCACCATTTACCTCATGAAATCGAGTACTTCCGTCATGTTTATAAGCACATAGAGCATTATGCAATCCTTCTCTTCCTTGGTCAATTTACATTTTTCACCGGCACCGGCCTTGCCACCGGGACATTGGAAGAGGAGGAGCTTGGGGTCATTCTTGGGCTCGTCGACATTGTACCGAGTGACCGGGTTATGCATAGTGGCAACTTCATCGGGAAAGTACGTTGTCACGGCGTCTGCCATCTCCTTGAGTATTGTTGCCTCAGCTATGCATGCTTCAATCCTAGCTTTGTTTCCAGTTATGTTTCGAATGTACTTAAACTCTCTCTCAATACAAAACTGCCAACGAAACTGCACCGGTCCACCCAAGAGTGCCTCGTTCGCGAGATGCACAACGAGATGTGCCATCGGAACAAAGAAGCCTGGCGGAAAGATCATCTCTAACTTGCATAGCAACTCCGGCACAAGATCACGC
The DNA here is from genome assembly GCA_947311845.1 of Poa pratensis. Lineage (NCBI taxonomy): Eukaryota > Viridiplantae > Streptophyta > Magnoliopsida > Poales > Poaceae > Poa > Poa pratensis. Next base: position 84,136,907 of record CAMZMU010000085.1, read on the forward strand.
AGCTTCGCAATAATCAGGGGACATATCTGTTTCGCACAGAGCGTGCGGAAGAAATGGCTCAACTCCGCAAGCACTCGCCAGATACTATCGGGGAGATACCCTCGAAGCATCACCGGCATCAACCGCTCAATCCATATGTGATAGTCGTGACTCTTGAGCCCAGTGACTTTTCCTGTAAGAAGATTGACTCCATTACTTATATTGGAACAGTAACCATCAGGGAACATCACGGCGATGTTTTTGAGCCACTTGAATGCCTCCTTCTTTTGGATATTATCAAGGCAGTAGTCGGCATTTGGCTTAAACCAATTTTTTTGACGAGGGTTAGGAGGCTTCATGTGTAATCTCTCCCTATCACAGAGCTTCTGAACATCAACTCTAGCCTTCACATTGTCCTTTGTCTTCTTAGGAATGTTCAGGACTGTGTGAAAGATCATCTCTCCAACATTCTTTTCGGTGTGCATCACATCGATGTTATGGGGAAGTTCGAGGTCCTTGTAATACTCTAGCTGCGTTAAGCCTGCCACATGAGTCCAGTTGTGCGTTACACCATATCCCTCAAATCGTGGGCCAGGTCCCACAGCAGGCACGAGAGCACTTAGCTCGGCATCAACTTTTGCACCATCGAACTTCGGTATCGCTTTTTCTTCACGCACAACTACGCCCTTCGTGAAGTTTTTTTGGTCTTCTCGATAAGGATGCCTTCCTTCGAGGAACTGTCGATGCTTGTCAAACGCGACATACTTGCGACCTGACTTTAGCCAAAGGAACTCAAGTTGGTTCCTGCACACTGGGCATGGCCATTTACCAGCTGTACACCATCCGCAGAATAGGGCATACCCGGGTAGGTCGTGCATGGAATAGTGGAACCAAATTTTCATCGAGAAGTTTTTCTTTGATGCTCGGTCGTATGTCCACGTCCCATTGTGCCATGAGTGGTGCAAATCATCCACAAGCGGTTGCATGTAGACACTCAAATTCTTCCCCGGGTATTCGGGCCCTGGAATGATCAGCGACAGAAACATGTGCTTCCTTTGCATTAGTACCCCAGGAGGGAGATTGAGCGGAATAACAAACACGGGCCAGCAGCTGTACGACGCAGTCGACATCCCAAATGGATTGAACCCATCTGTTGCTATTGCAATTCTGACATTCCGAGCATCTGCTGAATTAAGGGGGTGTTTCAAGTCGAAGTTCTTCCATGCCTCACCATCAGATGGATGTCCCATCTTTTCCCGTCCTAACTCGTCGACGTATCTCTTCCCTTTCCTGTGCCAAGTCATTTGTTTGGCAGACTCCTCGGACATGAAAAGCCGCTGCATTCTTTTTATGAATGAGAGGTACCGAAGAACCTTCACAGGGATTTTTCCCTGCGTCTTCCGACCATCAGGCAGCGTTTTCTCCTCATACCTAGAGGCCCCACAAAGGCTACAGTACTTGTCATTCGCATATTGTTTCCGGAACAACAGGCATCCTTTTGGACAACAATGAATCTTTTCATAATCCATGCTGAGCGATCCCAATAGTTTCTTCGTCTCGTGCATGGATTTTGGCAGACAATGCCCTTTGGGCAACATGTTACCAGATGTTGTCAGATTAGCTTCAAAGCCTGCACGGGTGGTGGAGAACTGACACTTGTCACTTAGTAGTTGAGCTACGGCATCGAGCTGAGAAACGTTTGCACCCTCGTATAGAGGCTTCGTAGCCGAGGCCATCGTCTCATAGAAAGCCTTCGCGGTTGGCTCTGGTTCCTCCGGTTCATCCGGTGCCTCCGGTTCACCCGGTTCCTCCTGTTCCTCCTGTGGAGGTGGCGAATCCGGCATGTAAGCAGCATGGTGATCATCTAGCATGTTTCTCAACCCATCGTACTCATTGCCATCGATCCGCTGCCGCATCACCCCAACTCTGAGACGTTCGTACTGATCAAATTTGACATGCGTGACGTAGTTAGGCGTATACCCATACAACCAAAGATGTTTAGTCATATCTTCCTTTCCTTGACGGTCACGATTCTTGCAATGAGTGCAAGGGCACCTTCCACGAACTCCTTTTGCCTTTGAACCACGCCCTAACTCCTTCACTAATATATTGGTCTTCATCTCCCACTCCTCTGTTCTTTTAATCTTATCGACACGGCCAGTGTACATCCACCCATTATCAGCCATCCTCTGCTTTATTGGGAGCGAAACAAGCACGCAGTCTTTTAATATGCACCAAGTAATAATAAAATGATTTAGTGTCACCAGATTAATTACGGTCAAATTTTAATCTTTACATCATGCAAGGGTTCACCTACACTTCTAATAGGAGGGCCTATCCCGCCCGAGTACGTGTAGATCGAGCCGTGTTCCATGTTCTACCCCGACCCGAGACGGAATTTCGGCAGCACCTCCCCGCTGTTCTTCAGAATACACGTCTCGAGCTTGTCAAGCCGAGAGGGTGTGCATCCGAAGAACAACAGGGAGGTGCTGCCGAAATTACGTCTCAGGAAGGGGTAGAACATGGAACACGACCCGATCTACACGTACTCGGACTGTCCAACAGGACAACCCGGAAGTGTTACGGTTATAAATATGCAAAGATGGACAATCCTGCATATTTATAAATTTGTAACCCTTCCGGATGGGATCTGACTCGGGTTACGCGACTGACTTGGTGATCTAGACCAAAATAAACCTATGCAGCAAGAGAGGCGAAAGATTTATACCCTCGAAGCGTGATCGGTGGCCGGAGAAGGTCGAGGACGTGCTCCGGAAGAGGGCGACAAAACAAAGGGCACCGAGGCGGCCCCTCCTCAGCTGGAGAAGCCGCGACGACGCGCGGGACCGACGGTGCTGGCTGGCGGGAAGCTACGTCATCTAAAAAGTACAAACAATCGAAATATATAAGCAAATATCCCTCCATTTTACCTAATAATTAAACATAAAACAGAATAAACCACAGAACGATGTAACCATATTAGCTAAACATAACACATATAGACAAGTAGCACAATAATACATAGGTAGCATGTATGATAAGTCTAGCAGTACAACAGGTAGCAAGATAAGTCTAGTAGTACGACAGGTAGGATGATAGACATCCTAAACTCGACTCGCGCCGGTGTCAGTGGCGTCGTCCAAGCGGTCCCAACAAGAGGACAGGCTGCTGCTAGAGTCCTCGCCCTGCTGCTGCGTGCCGGAGGGGCCGGCCTCGCCCTGCCCGCGCTGCTGCCGGCTCTCGCTGAAAACCTGGTACTGGACCGCCATCACCTGGGGATCAAGGAGGAGATCCTTGACCAAGGGGTCATCCTCCTCGCGCTGGTGGCGCGCCCTGAGCAGCCTCTCTGCCTGCCGGTGCTCCCTCTCCTCGGCCTTCGTCGCGATCCTCATGCCATCTGGCGCTAACATATGCGCCACGCTCCGCTCATCCTCAAAGTTGAGGATCGCTCTCGCCCCAAAGTGCTGGACCGCCGCGCAGTCGTAGGCGCGGGCCGCCTGCCACGGGCACCTGAAAGTACCAAGCTGGATCTTCCTGTGATCCACTGTGATCTGAGCTGCCCAAGTCGGGATCTTCGTGGGTCTCCGATGAACACCACGAAACTTTCGCTCCGGCTCCGACATGATACTTAGTTAAGTAAAAGCATTTGATACACGGGTTAGTCAGGGTTAGTCAAGGAAGCATAGATAAAAAAAGCAGGCCTACGTGATTTCTTACCCTCGAAGCGTGATCGACGGCGAAGAAGATCTTCCGCCGACACCCTCCGTCGACAATCCCCACTCTCACGCTCCACACGGAATCGGATCAGCGAGGTGGTCACGACGGGGCCTAGTGTACAAAATGAACAAAGGTTAGCAATTATTGTTCTTACACAAATTCACAAGTTTGCCTAGTAGCTAAACAACCGAAAATTAATGCAAAACATGATTTTTTTTCCTAATCTAACTATATTGCTTAACTAACATGGTTTATAGCCATCCACTACCACTAACATCTACTAACAGTACCACTAACACTAAAACTACCACTAACATCTACTAACAGTACCACTAACACTAAATCTACTAAAATCTACTAACAGTACCACTAATTAACCCTAACTAACAGTATCACTCGAACTAACCTAACTAACAGTATCAATAGAACTAACCTAACTAACACTAATTAACACTAACCTGGAGGGGGTGCGGAGGAGGAGGCGCGGCAGGGGACGCCGGCGTGGAGGAGGTGCGGCAGGGGACGCCGGCGTGGAGGAGGTGCGGGGAGGAGGCGGGACGGCCGGGGTCGAGGGGCGCGCGGCAGACGAGCGTCTCGGGCGGCGACGGCGGAGAGGAGAGGGAGGGGTGGGACGGCCGGGGGCGAGGGGCGGCCGGGCGCGGAGGAGGCGGTGGCTGACCCAGAGAGGAGAGGGAGGGGTGGGCCGGCCAGAGCGGAGCGCGGCGGTGGGGGCGGAGGGGCGGAGGGTGGGAAGGCCGGAGAGGGCGGGACGGCCGGAGAGGGGCGGCCGGCGACCGGCGAGGGTCTCGCGGCCGGCGACCGGTGAGGGGCTGGCGGCGGCGGACGCCCGACGGCGAGGGGCTGGCGGCGGCGGGAGAGGAACGGCGAGGTAGGTGTGTGTGGTGTGCGTGTGTGCTTTGCGTGTGTGGTGTGTGGTGTGCGGGTGGATAAGGTAGGATACCTGTGCCGACGGCTTTGCCGTCGACATAGGTGTAGTTTTTTTCTCCTATTTTTTAAATTAATAAAATATATTACACTTAATTGTATATGGCACAACCTAGGATATTGCACATTTACAACACACAACACACTTGTATACATATGGTATGGCACAACCTAGGTTTTGGTGGGGTTCCGACGCTCCGGGGCCCCGCTTCGGCGAAACCCTGAATCCGCTGGAAAAACCCTAACGTTTTCGTCTACCCCCTAGACGTGCGTCGAAAGGGGGTAGGCCAGTGGACTTTTTTGCCTGGTTGTGTTAGGTTAGGCCGTAGGCACATGGGAAACCAACTTTTATCACAAGTTTTTACAAGATTGCCCCCGTTTCGTCCGAAGTGCGAGTTTTCACCTCTAAGTGCAGAAACTCACTAGAGAGAAAGTGAAGTCGATGAAGCCGGTCACACCCCGGAGTAGATATTGCACATTTACAACACACAACACACTTGTATACATATGGTATGGCACAACCTAGGTTTTGGTGGGGTTCCGACGCTCCGGGGCCCCGCTTCGGCGAAACCCTGAATCCGCCGGAAATACCCTAACGTTTTCGTCTACCCCCATAGACGTGCGTCGAAAGGGGCTAGGCCAGTGGATTTTTTTGCCTGGTTGTGTTTGGTTAGGCCATAGGCACATGGGAAACCAAATTTTATCACAAGTTTTTACAAGATTGCCCTCGTTTCGTCCGAAGTGCGAGTTTTCACCTCTAAGTGCAGAAACTCACTAGAGAGAAAGTGAAGCCGGTGATGTCGGTCACACCTAGGAGTAGATTCTTGGACATTTACAACACACAACACACTTGTATACATATGGTATGTCACAACCTAGGTTTTGGTGGGGTTCCGACGCTCCGGGGCCCCGCTTCGGCGAAACCCTGAATCCGCTGGAAAAACCCTAACGTTTTCGTCTACCCCCTAGACGTGCGTCGAAAGGGGGTAGGCCAGTGGACTTTTTTGCCTGGTTGTGTTAGGTTAGGCCATAGGCACATGGGAAACCAACTTTTATCACAAGTTTTTACAAGATTGCCCCCGTTTCGTCCGAAGTGCGAGTTTTCACCTCTAAGTGCAGAAACTCACTAGAGAGAAAGTGAAGTCGATGAAGCCGGTCACACCCGGAGTAGGATATTGCACATTTACAACACACAACACACTTGTATACATATGGTATGGCACAACCTAGGTTTTGGTGGGGTTCCGACGCTCCGGGGCCCCGCTTCGGCGAAACCCTGAATCCGCTGGAAATACCCTAACGTTTTCGTCTACCCCCATAGACGTGCGTCGAAAGGGGGTAGGCCAGTGGACTTTTTTGCCTGGTTGTGTTAGGTTAGGCCATAGGCACATGGGAAACCAACTTTTATCACAAGTTTTTACAAGATTGCCCCCGTTTCGTCCGAAGTGCGAGTTTTCACCTCTAAGTCCACACACTTGGTAGAGAAAGTGAAGCCGGTGATGTCGGTCACACCTAGGAGTAGATTCTTGGACATTTACAACACACAACACACTTGTATACATATGGTATGGCACAACCTAGGTTTTGGTGGGGTTCCGACGCTCCGGGCCCCGCTTCGGCGAAACCCTGAATCCGCTGGAAAAACCCTAACGTTTTCGTCTACCCCCTAGACGTGCGTCGAAAGGGGGTAGGCCAGTGGACTTTTTTGCCTGGTTGTGTTAGGTTAGGCCGTAGGCACATGGGAAACCAACTTTTATCACAAGTTTTTACAAGATTGCCCCCGTTTCGTCCGAAGTGCGAGTTTTCACCTCTAAGTGCAGAAACTCACTAGAGAGAAAGTGAAGTCGATGAAGCCGGTCACACCCCGGAGTAGGATATTGCACATTTACAACACACAACACACTTGTATACATATGGTATGGCACAACCTAGGTTTTGGTGGGGTTCCGACGCTCCGGGGCCCCGCTTCGGCGAAACCCTGAATCCGCTGGAAAAACCCTAACGTTTTCGTCTACCCCCATAGACGTGCGTCGAAAGGGGGTAGGCCAGTGGACTTTTTTGCCTGGTTGCGTTAGGTTAGGCCATAGGCACATGGGAAACCAACTTTTATCACAAGTTTTTACAAGATTGCCCCCGTTTCGTCCGAAGTGCGAGTTTTCACCTCTAAGTCCACACACTTGGTAGAGAGAAACTGAAGTCGGTGAAGCCGGTCATACCCCGGAGTAGGATATTGCACATTTACAACACACAACACACTTGTATACATATGGTATGGCATAACCTAGGTTTTGGTGGGGTTCCGACGCTCCGGGGCCCCGCTTCGGCGAAACCCTGAATCCGCTGGAAAAACCCTAACGTTTTCGTCTACCCCCTAGACGTGCGTCGAAAGGGGGTAGGCCAGTGGACTTTTTTGCCTGGTTGTGTTAGGTTAGGCCGTAGGCACATGGGAAACCAACTTTTATCACAAGTTTTTACAAGATTGCCCCCGTTTCGTCCGAAGTGGGAGTTTTCACCTCTAAGTCCACACACTTGGTAGAGAGAAACTGAAGTCGGTGAAGCCGGTCATACCCGGAGTAGGATATTGCACATTTACAACACACAACACACTTGTATACATATGGTATGGCATAACCTAGGTTTTGGTGGGGTTCCGACGCTCCGTGGCCCCGCTTCGGCGAAACCCTGAATCCGCTGGAAAAACCCTAACGTTTTCGTCTACCCCCATAGACGTGCGTCGAAAGGGGGTAGGCCAGTGGACTTTTTTGCCTGGTTGTGTTTGGTTGGGACATAGGCACATGGGAAACCAACTTTTATCACAAGTTTTTACAAGATTGCCCCCGTTTCGTCCGAAGTGGGAGTTTTCACCTGTAAGTCCACACACTTGGTAGAGAGAAACTGAAGTCGGTGAAGCCGGTCATACCCCGGAGTAGGATATTGCACATTTACAACACACAACACACTTGTATACATATGGTATGGCATAACCTAGGTTTTGGTGGGGTTCTGACGCTCCGTGGCCCCGCTTCGGCGAAACCCTGAATCCGCTGGAAAAACCCTAACGTTTTCGTCTACCCCCATAGACGTGCGTCGAAAGGGGGTAGCCCAGTGGACTTTTTTTCTTGGTTGTGTTAGGTTAGGCCATAAGAACATCAGAAACCAAAGTCTACCCCAAATCGACACAAGATTCCATCCGGTTCGCCCGAAAACATACAACACACTTGTATGCAACTTTCGGTTGCGGCCTTGCCGAAAACATACAACTTTCGGTTGCGGCCTTTCCTTTGACGATGGCATGAAATCGTCGTCATCATCGCTGTCTACTACCCAGAGACAGGAACGACCGTACGAATCACGGTCAGCTTGAGTTCGGCTCACAAGCACTGGAAGGAAACACACGATCCGTGTGCTTCTGCCTGATCCAAGGGCTCACAAGCGCTCGAAAGAAACACACCGCTGATCCAACGGCTCACAAGCACTGGAAGAAAACACACGATCCGTGTGCTTCTGCCTGATCCAAGGGCTCACAAGCGCTCGAAAGAAACACACCGATGATCCAACGGCTCACAAGCACTGGAAGGAAACATACGATCCGTGTGCTTCTGCCTGATCCAAGGGCTCACAAGCGCTCGAAAGAAACACACCGCTGATCCAACGGCTCACAAGGACTGGAAGGAAACACACGATCCATGTGCTTCTTCCTGATCCAACGGGTCAGCAGCGCCAGAAAGAAACACACGACGCCTATAAATAGGCCACTCCTCAGACATGTTACTCACTCACACAAAACATTCCAGCGTCAGTCGGAGAGGCATCTTTGGGCAACCAGCGGCAAGACGTCTCTGATGATCTGCGACCATTCCAAACGGTTGCAGATCATCAGAGATGTTTTGGCGGACGGTTGTAGATCATCAGAGACGTCTTACCGCTGCTTGGATCGAAGTGGCGCTCAAACACAAAACATTCGGGTTCCCTAGCTATGCCCGACACTGAATGCAACGACATTCGACCGTGAATCAGTGTCGGGCTGTAGCTAGGAGAAACCGTGTGTTTTGTTTCCCAGGTTACTCACTCATATATTCTACCAGATTACTTATTCAGATGCTAAAGATCATTAGTTGGATCCGAAAGAAGCACACGGATCGTCCCCTTATATAAAGGGCCAGGGGCAGACCCCAGATTTGCTATCAGTGGCCTTGTCCACGCCTCTCGACGACCTCTCCGCGCCCGTGGCCTCCGCCGGCGCCCCTCCACGCCTCTGTGGACCTCCCCTAGTCCGTCCCCATGCCAGTGTACGGTACCCTTTCTCCCTGATCCCCTCCTCCCCTCCGTAGGTTGCATGTACCTTAGGTGTTTGATCAAATTCCCCACTATTGGTTTCAGATCTCGGGCATATACGTCGGCGATGGACGCGGCCGGACACCCGTTGGACAATAACGGCCCTGTGCGGGATTGGGCTCCGCCGGGCTGGCACTGGGAGTTATCTTCCGGAACGCGTAGCTTGGTAAGAAATCCGGGCGAAGTCGCCGACCCGGATCTTGTTTGGTGGAGGTCGCGTGGGCCAGGGAGCTTCCAGAGGGAGCCGGCCCCCGAGGAGGAGGTACGTCGCCGTATAAGGGAGGAGGATGCGCACGTCCGTCGCTACATGCATCTGTTGGATACGATGTATACTAATACATGGCAGGCAATGCAAAGGAATCCTTATCATGTGAGTATTTACCCTGTGATGGTTCCTACTCTTTGGGTGAGGAGCGCTCCCCGTGATGCACCCCGCGGCCTAGTACGAGGCAGAAGTTAGTTAAATAAAAATGGCATGAGGACGATCGATCCAGCTGTAACCGGAGATTAAATAAAGATGTAACCGTCATACTTTTTGCATATTAATTTGATCTACGTTGCTTTTTGCATAGAGTATTTTTATGTGTACTTGTTGCTATGTGAAATGATGAACTTGATTTTCGACAAAAGTTTTACAAACATTCTTCACAAAAAGCACTTGTATACATATGGTATGGAACAACCTAGATTTTGGTGGGGTTCCGACGCTCCGGTATAGACAATTATTCGCGACGTTATTTTATGTGGGTGGAAACCGCTATTCGGCGAAGCTATGTACATAGAATATGAATAAAACATATTAAACTTAATTGAGAGTAATAAATAGATACATAAAAAAGAAGATTAGGGTAAAAATGTTAAAAAATGGTAGAGACCTGTGCCGACGGCCAAGCCGTCGGCACAGATTGCCGTCGACGTCACCTTAACCTCTGTGCCGACGGCTTCCTGTGTCCCGACGGGTGCCGTCGGGATAGAACATCTGTGCCGACGGTCGTTTCTTTGCCGACGGCCTTGTGAGCGGCTGATCCTCGTACGCCCCTGTGCCGACGGCCCCGATAAATAGCCGTCGGCACAGTTCGCCATTCCTGTAGTGTCGGCGCGCTGCAGGACGATCTCGTCCAGCACGTGCTCTCCTTCCTGCCGTCGCGCGATGCCGTGCAGTCGGCCGCGCTCTCTCGCCGCTGGCGCCACCTATGGAAGTCTACGCCCGCGGTCCGCGTCAAGGGCGCGGGCGGCGACCGCTTCCGGCTGTTCGTCACCAGCCTGCTGCTCTACCGTGACGCCTCCTCGCCGCTGCGGTCGTTCGAGATCGACGCCGACGGCCTGACCATAGGCGACTACGAGGAAGCCTATGACTCGCGCGAGGTGGACCATCACGTCGACATGTGGATTAGGCACGCCGTGACGGTGTGCCGTGCCCGCTCGATCACCGCTTGTTTCGAAGAGGAGGACGAGTGGACGACCCTATGTGGTCGCCTCGGCACCGGCTACCTTTCGCCTCCCCGCACCTGACGACGATGCGCCTCCACCGCGTCAAACTGGCCGGCGGCCTCCTGGACTTCTCCTGCTGCTCGGCTCTCCTGCACCTCACGTTCAGTGACTGCAGCATTGAGGGCGACGCCTTCGTGTCTCCCTCGCTGGAGCGCCTCAGCATCATCGACTGCAGCTTCGACGACCTGAACTCAGATTGGCGCCTGACGATGCGGATTTCCACGCCGAGCCTCCGTTATCTGCATTTATCCGACACTAGATCCCCTGTCCCTTGAGAGCATGCCTTGGTTGACGAGCGCGAGCATCCTCCTTACCGGCTCCATTCATGATGATGATGATGCTGATGATGATGATGGTGGTGGTGGTGGTGGTGGTGGTGGTGGTGGTGGTGCCGGCCGCTCTTTGCTTCTGTATGGCTTGTCCGAGGCCACCAACCTGGAGCTGATTGCTCCGCCTTCGCATGTAGGGTTTGTCAAATGCAATCTTAAATTATTTTTTCGTCATTGCATACTGCACTATACCTATGCGCCGAGTAGATTGTCACTGGCAGGTTCTGCAGAAGTTTTCAGCTTCCACCAGGTCCGGCACAATACCCAATATATGTAGATTTTGGGTTAGAAAATTTAAATTTGCCAGCAAATAAGGAACATTGATTTAGTATTTTTTTCAAATGCAAGCTTTAATTTAATTTCATTATTTTCATCATTGATTATAAAATGGTAATCACAAATAGGACTATTCAATTTCACCATGCGCCAGCTTAGTTACCACTTGTGTTAATATGCAACATGACGGTCAAAATGATTTTGCCTGCATTGGTATCAAGTCCTTGTAAAAATGTTTGAAAAACTGATTTAGTTATATATCTCGTATTATGGGATTGCCCACTAAAAATATAATTTACCAACATGGATGCTTGACTTACTAATTAACCGTGAGAGTGTTTACTTTGCACTTTCAAATAATCGTGCATACAATAATCACCTACTAAGAGCTATGCTAATTTTTAGATATTTTGTCTGTATACTAGTTTCTATTTGTCTTGCACGCTAGCTCTTCATCCCCCTATTATTAAAGCATATAGATTCAGGTCTCTATCAACTGCAAGAAAAATTGTGAAAATATCGGGCACCATCTAGCTTTTCACTTTGAAAACAGGACACATTATTTTCCAACAAATATTGGTATTCTAATGGAGAGTGGATTATTTTGAAACCTATGTCGTTTAAAATGGTGAAACTAGGACCAGATTTGCTGGCAAAAACCTGGATGCCCACATGGCGGAGCGCACATGATTACAGAGGCTGAAACGTAGCTTGTTGTGGTTATAATTGGTTGAGAGTACATAACAAGTATTTTAGTTTAATTTCGATTAAAAAAGTACATTATGGTCAGATGTACCTTCAAGTCACTTGTCAGATACACATTCAAGTGTTTTATAATCCCCTAGCCCCCTTTGTCAATGCACTTCAGTACCACTAATCAATACTTCAAAGGACAACTGCTTAAAATACTTAGCTTAGAGTAAGATCACCCATCAATCACAAATAAGTACAACAATCTTTTATGGATATTTACATAATTTTATCTATGTCATGGAGTTCAATTTTTTTGTTTTATTTCATATTTAAGTGTTCAAATATGCTGCTTTCCACAAATTTTAAGAGTTTCAAAAATAATTGTAACATATTCTAAGATTTGACATATTCTATTATTAAATGGTTTATTCTCTCTCCATAAAATCTAAACTATAGTTCTGCAGACAAATATGGTCACTCGATAGATATTTGGATAAGATTTACCTTATAATACAATATACAATTCTTTTGAGATCCATAAGTAGTTTGGGTTTCTAGGAGAGAGATGAGAGAGATTACATTGGTGTCAATATAGTACTCGCTCCGTCCCATAATAAGTGTCTCAAGTTTGCTCAAAAGTGGATGTATGTAGACATTGTAATGTCTACATACATCCACTTTTGAGCAAACTTGAGACACTTATTACGGGACGGAGGGAGTACATGACAAATTATGCGTGTTGATCTTCTATTGTGCCAACGTACTTATGTAATCTTTTTCATATCATTTTGTTGACACTACTGCATTTCAGAAAATGAAAGTATGGTCCAAATCTCTAGGCTCTTGGGCCCATCCAGATTTAGTGCACTCTCGCTGGCATACACACAGAGTCCCTCCTCTAGATTTGCTAGTCTGTACGCTAATTAATCACTAGGCTAACATGAAATTTAGGGTAATTACTTGTTGAGATTTTCTCTTGGCTAACAGTGGATTTATTCTTCCGGTTGCATATCGTACTAGTCATGTTAATATATTAGAGGTTGTTATTAATCTTCTGCACTCTATCCAGATAAGCCTACTGAGGGAGTTGAAATGGTGCCCTACATTCACAAAGTTAAGGACATTGATACTTAATGAGTGGTGTGTCTATGCTGATGTAACTGCGCTTGTGTGCCTTCTGCGGCACACACCGAGACTAGGGTCTCTCATTTTGCAACTTCCTTTTAAGGTACTATATTAATGTTTGGTGATTGAATACTTTGTTTTATTTTGTATACAATTAATGGAAGTTATTAAGCCCTATATCAATTCCCGTATGCATGTGAAGAGAAAATTAAATCCCAAGATGCTCATATGCCTATATGCCATAGACACAGGATGACCCCATGTTATGAACACATGGATTGTATCGTATTTGCAGTTTGCTAGGTATATAAGGTTTCAACCCTTGTTTTCATCTTCTGCAGAACCGCCCTACACTCGAGGAGAAAACAGAAGGAAGTCATACTACATCAGAACAGTCATTTCTGGCATTGGAGCACCTTAAGACAGTGGAGATCAAGAACTGCCTTCGACCTTATTTTTGTGAACGAGTGGTATATTCTAGCAAAAATGTTATTGAAATTTTGAAGCTTTTCAGTGAATGGGGCATACCTAGCAGTAAAATCATTATCAACTACAAGAAACCTGAAGGTCAGCCATATACATATACCCAATTTCTTTGTGTAGTTTTCTATGTATAGATTATAAACACAAGCGCGTTGAACATATTGGAAAAACTGACTAGCTAGAGAAAAAGTGTTCAAGTATAGTGAGGAGAAAGGAAACCATTGTTATACATATATTCATTATTCATGTATGGAAAACTCAAATCGTATATTATTACTATTTAGTGTTAGCTAGTTATCATCATGAGTCATCCTGTTGGAGACATTTTATACTTTCCTGTTAATTAGGTATGCTAAATTAATGTATCATTTGTGCTCTTGAAGAATTAATAGACATCACCAGCTTTTGCATTGCCCGTGAGTCACTGGCTAGCTAGATAGGTATATCTGCAGTACCATTAGATGCACATTTACGGCTTTAACTTGTGTGTTTTACCTGCTCCTGTGCATGTGCTGTATACATGGCTGCTGATATTTCTGGTCTGTATGGAAACAAGAAATATTATTTGTTTACAAAGAAACAACATTGCCAATGTTTTGTTCACTAGGATTGATTTTTGAATTGGATGCCTGGTTTGCAGGAAAAAGGAAAATCATCAAGTGTTGGATTCAGTTGGGCGCTGGAGAAATTATGGACGATAGCAGCAGGGTTAGCTGTAGAGAGAAGATATTATTTCTACAAGGAATTATGTGATGTCGTTGTTCATGACAGTTTGTCACACTGTGCGTTCATTTTCTTGTTTTTTGGTGCTCAACTGCTCACCTGCACTATCGTACTAAGCAATTTATTTTTAAATCTACCATAAACTGCTTTCAGTTCTCATGATCTTTGTATCTGCATGAATTGCCCAACCAAGAGGAATTTCATGTCGATCTCTCCAACCTTAAGGCGAGCGAGTCACAACCACGACACTGCATGTCCGTTAGAGCACATGTTCTAACTCAGTTTTGTATTTGCACTAAGCTAATTCGAGTATCTCTTTTCTCCGTTTTAGAGGAAGTTAGAGTCGAGTATATATTGTGCCAAGAGACAAACCGAACAGCCCACTTCATCACGGAATGAAATCGTAATAGGAGGATAGACAGAGGAACATAGCTTCAAATCAGATATCAGATCGGACAGAAGATGTAGAGTACAACCAGAATGGGTGAAAAAGAGACGAGGAAGATGTAGTGTAAAACAAGAGTGGATCTGGTGAAAGAGAAAGGAGAGGAAGAATGTAGGAGCTGCAACTCGCAGCTCCCTTCTTCGTCAACCTCTCAATCCTCTCTCACTCTATTGCTTTTTCTCAAGAACACACACACAGGACCAGAACACACACACGCCAAGGAGGAAGAAACACAGCAGCTTTGCCACGGGACACTTTTCCCTCCGTCTCTTTTTATAAGGCGTCTAAGCAGCTGTAGCTTTTCCCATAATACAAGGCGCGTAAGCAGTTTTTGTGATGTTTCTTCCAAGTCTACCCCTGCCTGCATGCAGCCTTTCCGATCGTTTCTCTCCGCAAATTACTCTGGCGATAGTTTCTTTACGAGGTGAGATTGCTAATTGATTCATCCCCAACCTGGAAAACTACCGAAACTCCAAGGCACATCTCATCTCCATGGCTAACCAAGCGCCGTCGGACTTGCTCGCGCTTCTAAAGGACGACGAGCTCGCCGAGTATTTCGGCGACGACGACACAACAGGCGAGCACGCCGGCGCCGCTCTCTTGCCGGCACCGTGCTATGTCGTACATGGTTGCTCTACCACCTGCAGGGTCAGAGCAGCCAAGGGCTACGTTGGAGCACACGTCGGCGACTCGGAACTGCAGACGGTGGACGCGAACAAAGACGTCGGCGTCCAAGCTGTGGATGTTAACCGTGCGTACATGATCCTAGAATCAGTCGAGCAACAACCTTGGTATGTGCCGGACACATACGCCGAAGAGACCGAGGTCCCAGATTCCCAAGAAATTTCTGACGTCGACGATTCGTATGACATCCTTGCGGGAGAGAGCCAGCCTCCAGAATCACTTGAAGATATTCAGCGTGAGGTTGAAGCTGGCATAGCTGCGTCCCAATACAATCAAGAGGAGGAAGACGAAGAGCATGTTGATGCCGAAGAAGATGAAGGCGACAAAATTAAACCAAATTTCGGAGTCGAGCTAGACCAAGGGGAGTTGCAGGTGGTGAAGGACACTCTGAGCATTTTGCTGCCATCGTACCGTCCTTAAATTCGTGTGTTTTGATTTGTTCATGTAGTAGTCGAACTTCAGTTATGTTTGACTAAGGCTGTGTGATTTTGGCATTACGTACTGCTTGATTATATTTGGCCGAAGTAGACTACAGTAATGCACTTGTATTACTCCGTGTTCACAAACTCACGTTAAGAAACAGAAGGAAGTTTTGAACATTACAAATTCAGAACACACAAAAATTGGGAAAAAGCAAGGCAGCTGGACGGACTACTCTGTGTTCACGAACTCACGTGCTTGTTCGACTAAATCTACATCACATTGCAGTCTCACAGGTAGGACTCCATTTCTCTCAAGTGCTTGCTTCTTCATGTGTGGAATTGAATAATGATGGCTTCCTCTCTCCTTCATGATTTCCCTCATGCATGTTTGATGCGTGAGAAAAATACGATTGGACCTTTCTACTGGATATTGCTGAAAAGCTTCGTTGACTTTAACAATAATGTCATCTATGTTCCTTGGGGATGATTTCTGAAACATGGCTTGAATACCTGCAAAAAATCCAAGATCCAAAATATTAAGATCAGGAGAATTGGGTGGCTGGCACATCAGCCTTATGTCAAACCCATCAGCAGTTGCTGCTTGCTTGAACACTTCATCATTGACATCAATGTGTGTTTTGGCATTGTCCTGTTGGATGAAAATAGGCTGGCCTAACTCCTCAACAGGCCATTTCTGTTTAATCGCAGGCAAGACCATGTTAACAAGATAATCCCGGCTATCATCCTTCTTAACTGATGTCATTGCCTTTGTGATCAAGGTACCAGCATCTCTGTACCTACTCTTCCTCTTGGCATACTCTTTTGTAACGAAGGCAAATATTCCAATCTTCCCATCAAATGTGCATGTCCCATGTTGGTCAAATCTGAGTCTTGCAATCGCCGTGAGGAACATTACTTTGGGAATAAAGGCCTTGTTCCTAGTCACCCTCTTAGGCCTTTCTTCATCAAGAGCCAAATAATATTTCTGACTTCTCCTAGTCAAGTAAAACCATTTTTCATCGATATGAACAACATTGTACATACCCCTAAAAGTAGGCTCTCGAGGAAGGCTAGTTGGATCCAACATATTGAGGCAGTACCTAACACGGGCTCTCATATTCTCGTCAGTCAGTATAGGCTTGATGTCGTTTGAGTGGCGCCTAAATTTGCCTTCCTTAAACCTCCTGTGCAATGTGCTTTTTGAAACATTCAGTTCATTTGCTAGGTCCTGTAGAGTGGTCCTTTTCTTCAGAGGAATGGCTTTGATATCAGCAGGATTGATTTCAATTCTCTTCCGTCCACAGCGCTTAACCTTCTTGTTAGCTACGGCATTCACCCCACCGCCTCAGAGGCCTTCTTCCCACACACGCTGTACACATCTCAGAGAAACACCCATGTCCGCTGCCACTGATGCTGACACTCCTCGTTTCAAAATGTGACGTCCGGTCCTAACCAAAAGCATGGCGTATATATCCCGCTTTACATCATCTGTGTGCCATGTACGTGTCCTAAACACTGGATTTTGATCTGCCAACACAAGAAAAGACATTACTCTCTGAACCTAACTTAAATCAACAAGACTACTCCCAAAACATCAAAGTTGAATTGACGTACCGGCATGCTGGTTGTCGGCCTGATCGCCGTGGCCGTGCTCGGTGTCGCCCTGATCGTCGTGGCCGTGCTCGGTGTCGCCCTGATCGTCGTGGCCGTGCTCGGTGTCGCCCTGATCATCTTGGCCATCCACGTTGCCATGCTCCATGTATGCGTCCTCGTTGCCATCCTCCACGTCGGCGTGCTCGACGCTGCCTCGTCCAAGGTGACCGCGACCGGAGCAGACGTGACCAGCTAGGCCTAACCTCCAACGAACACGTTCGGCAACACCATATCCGGAGACGCCGCTCGTACCATGGCCACGGCCACGTACACGACGTCCAGCAATGCCACGGACAGAATCACCACGTCCAGCTAGGCCAAGACCGGCGTTTGCACGGCCAGCACGTCCACGGCCATCATGCTCGTGCGCAGCGTGCCCTCGACCGGCGAGGCCAAGGCGTGTGCGCCCGCGGCTGCCGTTCCGGCCATGCCCGCGACCAGCGAGTCCACGTCCTCGTCCGTGTGCACCGTCCGCAGCTTCTGCGTCGATGTGGTTGTTTTCTTCTCCGCCCTCAGGGCCGGGTACCTCCACATAATCTTCTCCATCCTCAGAACCTTCATCTGCTGCACACAACACATAACTCCGAAAAATTAGAGATAGGCTGAGACGGGAAGAAACCTGTAACGCATCAATCGACAGAAACTAACCTTCATCGCTATCATCCCACTCCAGGTCGTAGTTGAGGTCAACGATTGGACCACTGTAATCTTCAAAATCGTCCCATGTGCTCCCGTCCATGATTTGCAGCCGAAGCAATGGTGGAATTGAAAGGTGAGAAAAGGAAGGAACCGAGCGCTCATATAGGAGTAGACTGGAGGGAACCAAAACGAATTGAAAATTTGAAGATTGTGCCGCTCCCGTCCTTTCATCTCTCCCTCCAATTTTGTGAATTTTTTCTTAACTAGTCGAACGCCCGTGCGTTGCTACGGTCCATTAATTATTTTTCTTGCCAGACATATAAATATAGTAGACATAATATTCACATGTATACAAAGAGATAAACACATAATTTAAAAAATTAATATCCTACTATAACTGAAATGACTGTGTGTTGCGACATAATACATATTGTAATGGAAGCGTGAGAATACAAACTTGGCGCTATTCTATAAGCCAAATTAACAAACTTGACAAGCTATTTTATAAGTAAAATTAATTACCAAATTGTAATGCACTCGTTCTTAGTTAATTGTGTTTTGAAGATTAATTACAAGACAATAGGGAGATAAAATTAAATATACCAAGAACCAAAGAAATACATATCCGTCTTTCTAATTTCTAATTCAGAATTCGTCGAATATTTCCAAAAAACATCCGCGATTAGTGGGTTGTTTTACGGTTACCAATAGAGTAGCTCTAAGTGGAATATTGCATATTTGCTCTAAGCCAGGCAACCCCAAAGTGCTTAAAATTTGCATAGCCAAAATTGTGCTTTTTTCACACAAAAAATTGTGAAATTCTAGCTAACATAACTACAGTTGCTAGCCATTAGGTTATACACCGAGGATAGGTTGAAATTTGATGAGCTTTTTCCTCTCTGCAAAATAATATCCAGATGGTTGGATGAGGTGGGACGAGAGATAAGAAGACAAGGGGTTATCTGCAAATTTGCCAAGATTGCTTCCTGTCCGTTAGATACAAATCGAACGATCGTGGATGAAAGATGGCAGACGCACCATCATCACCAACTGTGGTTTTTATAGGAGTAGAGAAAATTTCACCAGCCCACCACCGCATGCAAGGCTATGAAGGCGCGAGGCTCCTGGGCGAGGCTCCTGGCGGGAATCACTTGTCGCTTGGTGGGAGGCAAGTCTGGAGCGGGATGGCTCCATATCCGCGTCATTATTACTGCAATCGATCAAATCGCTATAATTTCGTTTGTTTCCTTCCAACCCTCCATCGCTAATCAATAGAGTAACAAGATTATGGTTCCAACAAAGAACAAGCCACCGCTCTCGGGTAAGGTGTGTGTGTGGTTGGTGGGGGGCTCCCACCGCCACCCCCTCCTCCTCATCTCTCTCCACTCACTGGCCCTACAGGCAGCCGCCTGTTGTGCGTCACCGGTGTAGCGCGTAAGGGGCAGCGAGAATCTGCGTCTCTCGACTATCTGTAGCGGAGTGAAACCTAGGGGGAGCTAGCTCCCACCGCCACCCCTCCTCCTCATCTCTCTCCACTCACTGGCCCTACAGCCGCCTGACATGGTTGTGCGTCACCGGTGAAGGGGGCAGTAAGAAACTGCGTCTCTCAGCTATCTGTAGCGGAGTGAAACCTACGCTTCGTTTATCGCGGCATTGGACTATTTTCCCTGCTCCACGGTAGGGTCTCAGCTACTCCTCATTGCGCTTCTTCTCCTCGACCACTGCTATCGCCATCGTCTCCCTTGTCGTTTGTTCGTTCTGTTAGCCGCTGCGCTCATGCTGATTTTTTTTTATAAAAACCGAATGGCACCCCTTGGGGAGTTTTTGACAATACCATCGTATTTAACCATGATGCCCCCCCCACCGCCCCCCCCCCCCCCCCCCCCCCCCCCCCACACACACAACATTCTCCTGAAGGTGGTGGAGTGTGGAGGGAAAAACATGAGCGGGAAAAGGAGTGCTGCGGGGAAAAGGGCGTATTTTGTTTGCTGGAAAAAAGCGGAAAATTTACGACTTGAAAAAGGGTGGGAAATTGCGCGTGGAAGTGCACACTTCGATGCTACCTGCACAACTATTCTGAGAATTTGGCCTCTTTTTGGGTTGTTCAAAGTTCTTATGGCCTATCCTAAGACAAGTAAGTAGATAAGTCACATTGGTTACCCCCTTTTGAAGGTTGCTAAGGCGGAGATGGTGTGGGGCCCACCGAACAAGGTTTTCGCCCGAAACCATTGGAAACACTCCCCCAATTGCATGGGGTCATAGTATGAGTAATTAAGTGTGGTTTGCTTGACTAAGTAAGATCTAATACCCAACTTTGAGGTGGCAACTCGTTCACAAATAGGACTATCCTGTAGTAAGTCTCTGAATTTATAGTGCTGATACCTCGATGCAGGTATCCATAAATGTAGAGATCCATAAATTTCAGACCAAACATGAACTAAATTAGATACAGGCCTTACTTCTAATTGAAAAGGTTGCAAACTTGTATGTGGTCGGTTCGCAATTCCTCTCCATGCCAAATGCAAGTGCATCATGGCATGCCAGCAGGATTTTAGGAAACTAAAAGCAAAATGGTGAAGCTCCAGCATTTCAATGATCTGAAGTAGTCACAGTATACATTAGAGAATGAATTATCCATGATACCCTGGTACATGGTTCTTCCCCGTGAAAGCAAATCACACAAGTACAGGTCAGAGTACGCATACAAGATCCAGCGATCAATTCTTTGAACAAGGCACCTACTTACACCAGCATTGTACAATCACATGCCCTCCTCCCCCCGTATAGTGCCAGACCATTCTTTACACATCAGCAGACTTGGCGCTGATGAATGCACCTTTGTTTTTTTACAAAATGAATGCGCCTTTGGAACCATCACATCTTAGTAATCATTTGTCTGACCAACTTCGTTATGCACAATGGCATGCTTCGATGAAAGAATCAGCTTCCGTTTTCCAGCTTCGACTCTTTACGAACATGGCTCCAGGCTAGCAATGCTGCACCAATTGCCGGTTCCACCTGGAAATAAGTCATAAAACTATTTTTAGCGCCGCAATGCATAGTTCCTGAACATTAATTTCCTGGTGACAGAAATGTTTACTTATGTTATTCCAACTATTGCTACCAAACGAAATCATTCACCATTCAAACTACTATAATGAAAACTTGGATTTTAAATAACACAAACTGATAGCATAGCAAATTGTCCAATATCTCCAAATGTTCAATCTCCAGAGAATTGCATGACTATTAATAGACTTTTTATGACAGGGTACATTAGAAATTAAACTGACCTCGGGTCGAATAGCATGGACACCTGGGAAGATTTCGGAAATGCATTTTATGACCTCACCACTGATGTTCCATTTCTTATTGCCTTCGAGGACACCTCCCACCAATACAAGAGGAAATTGGTCCTTGCCATCTGTAGAGTAAAAAAGGCCCTTCAGTTACACACAACAATGATTTAGTATCTGTTCGAATCACTAATCACATAATTAACAACGTAACGTTACAAAGCTCTAAGCCTCTAACAACCCATATTTTATATTAATCAGCTTGTGTGGTTTACCATATCAGGAAATGGCATAAGAAGAATTCCCTGGTTGGATCAAGCAGACTGCTTAATATTCTCGAGAAATAGAGCACTGGATGTGCGTACCATGTTGAGACCAAATTTACATAAGTAAATTAATTGTGCTAATTTATGACGGAAACCCCAAAAATGCTATTGGCAAATATACGGCTCCCCATTTATTTCATGAAAACTAACATAGACCTGCTGGGAAAATGGCAGAAGGTGCAACACAAATACACAATAAACATAATAATTACCTTCACCACACAACGTAAGGCGCCGAACAACAGCTACGACGCTATCAGCCAACTCTTGCACTGCATCACGCAGTATCGTGTTTGCTACTTCGTCACCCTCTTCAGCAGCAGATACCACCACAGGAACAAGTGCTGCAATACGGGCCCAAGATGGATCTGCATATGTCCACCTGTGCCAGACAGGTAAATGAAGGAATCAGAACTAAGTGCAAGATTCTAAATCTCAGTAGTTCTATCAGGTAAAGCACTAGCCAATTTCCATTACAAAGTTAAGTTCCCAGTGAAGTATACTTGGTTCTTGAACATATGATTTAATATTTGTAAGAGTTTATAAAGACTTGTAAGAACAATAACAAGGTAAATCTTGAAATGAGCAAAAAATTATGCTGCTCCCTCAGATCTGAAAAATCTGTCGGAAGCTGTACGCATCAGTTGTACTGGTTATGGTATTTTCCTACGACACTTTTAGTGGACTGGAGGGAGTATTCAAAATGAATGCTTAAATCTACGAGTAATAGCAAAGGTATGTGTGCAAGCCTGGTAAAGTATCTATAGACTGATGCAACATACCGCACCATAAAATGGCTTCTGTTGTCATAGAAAGTGCTGCACACAATTAGACTTTTTCACGCAATTGATCTGTAGCAATTAATCATTCTAGCTGACAAGAGGTAACACATGACCAAAAAACATAAGGTGCCAAACAACAGTATGAATCAGGGCAAATCCAAAAAGGCTAGAAAGTCTTACATTTTGATACGGAGGGAGTAGTATAGATTTACTTTCTTGTCTCCCAAGTCATGTGTACTATATATTTGCCCATTGGGCTACCAAATACAAGTAGTAAAGACAAGTTGCATCCATAACAATGCCTACAGATTAGTGAACATTAGAGTACGTATGAGAGGACTTACCCAATCAATTCATCTGGTGAAGAAATTTCAAGCTTCGTAATGATCGCTCTTGTAAGATTAGTTTGTGGTCCACGCCCATCGTGTGCTTTTATTACTGCTGTGAGGGCCTGAGCAGCAATGCCATATCCACTGCATTAATGTACACATGTTGTCAACTATGTTTTCCTTTGTGTCAGGTTATCCTATTGAAATAAAATCAATAGGTTTCTAAGTCATTTTTCAGTCTTTCAAAATGCATCCTTTCATTGTTGTCGAGTTTCACAATGTTTGTAATGTGAAAAATATAGGCAAACACTTGTGAGGAGGGTATATGATATTCGTGCTTTCACAGATTAACAGTTTCTCTGTCTATTCACAGAGTTTAACATGTCATGCTCAATTTATAAAGATCCCTATTTCCTAAGAAATAAACAACATATCATCACATTCCCATGTTAGAAATCACATATGAGCTCCCTGAGAAAGAGTAAAGGGCAACTTAAAATCTGTTCCGGCATTCAAAATCCTACAGAATGTTGCATTAGTCTTAGGCGTTATTTATACTATTAACCTTATTCATGAAGATGCAACTCACCTTCCCAGTCGCCTAAAACGGGACCAGCACCAGCTGCTCTCGCTATTTTTCCATCTTCGGTGACCCCATAAGCAATGCTTCCTGTGCCCGCAATCAATACACAGCCATGTAGCTTTCCCATTGTACCACTGGCTAAGGCTGCCACCGCATCATTTTCCACATAAAACTTGGCATCACCAGGGAACTGATTGCTGGATTACAGAAGGGCTCACTCAGCAATGACAGCAGAAATTGAGAAATGCCTTGTTTGCATTGTGGCATTCAGAATTATGTGTGAATGAACAAACAACGAGTTACTATTCAATTGTATTCATAATGGCATTTTCAGGAAAACACCAAAGCTCTTCTATTACATCACAGATATACATAAGAGTTGGTTAAACCATTTGAGCATTCAGTAAACGTGCAGAAAATATCAGAATCTCTCTGAACTGAAATCAAATAGTTTCAATGGACAAAAATTATAGCAATTTCTTTTGGGGAATGCATTTTAAGAGTTGTATACAAAGAACTGTACCGAATCCAATCCAGCATCTTCTGCTGATCTGAAGGATGGTTCACTCCAGATACAGATAAACAAACTGCAACAACAGCAGAACGATCTCTGCTGGCCATTGTGAGGGCCTGTGACATGACTTGTTCTAGAGTTTCCAGTGCAGCGGCTTCTGGAAAGTGAAAAAACAAAGTGATCAGTACGTCTTGAGCAAAGACAGCGGCTTCTGGAAAGTGAAAAAACAAAGCGATCAGTACGTCTTGAGCAAAGACTTGGACCATATGATGCTACCCGTATTACAACACGGTGAGAAAAAATATTAAGATGTGTCACTCAGAAGACATTCCAAAGATCCAACTAAATACTTTACACCACAAGACGCACGTACACAATTCGTGTATAGATTCTGGTCAAGCATGGGCCTTCCTTCCTTTAAAATCAAGGTGGAACTTAAACAAATATTATACCATAATGATTTTCTATATTTTACAAGTACAAATACCATATAAAATGCATGTGTTCACCATCCGTAAAAATAACCACACTACTCTATAGGCAACATCCTATTTTTGGACTTCTATAGTCACCATCATTAGCACAGGTAATGGTGCTTTCTCTTCAACAACTTCATCAGATGATTGAAATGTCGGAAACAGTATAACTGACGGTAACAAACATGATGAACAGTACGGGAAAAAATATAGACGAACGCCAGTTGGAACAATACGTCAGAATAATCGAGAAGCACAATTATGGAGACAACTCATCTGCATCCCTGAAACTCTCGCCCTATTGCGACATCCAAGCACTAATTTGCCGCGATAACGCAAGACTAGTGACACGCGAGGACAGCCAAAATCGCCGGGATTTAGCCCGGAGACCCAACTTCTAACATAGGGTATGATCCAAGCCCCCCCCCCGGGAACTGTGCGAACCTAGGACGACGGTTAGTGCCTACCTCCGACGGAATTACGGTTGGAGCAGCCGGCGATTGCGCGGGAGAGCACGGGGACGGCGCCGGGCCCCTCCGGCTGCGGCATTGCGGCCGGCAGGCAGACGCAGACGGTGCTCGTGGTGCCTCCGTCCACGCCCAGGATCACGCCGCCCTCCCAGGAGGCGGCCGCCAGCGAGTCGCCGTTCTCGTAGCTGCCCATCTCCCTTCGGCCGTTCCTCTCTTCCCCGGTGTGTGAGACACAGGATGAGTCAAAGGCTCACAGAGGAGATCCTTTTTTTTTCCTCCGTTCAGAATGGGACTTCAATTTTATCGGAGTGTTGTGTTTGGGCGGAATCGATATTTTTGGTTGTCAGTTTCCCGATGAATTGGCAACTAATCCATCGTTATTCTATGCTTAAAGCGTTCGTTGGAATGGAAAACGACGGATAATGTTCAGTTAGGATGATTTTATATAGAAAAAGATCATGTTGACCCACTGACTCAGATAGATATCAGTCCCTCTTGGGTGCATCCGCATTGAATAGGAAGTCACAAGTTTCTCAAACTCCAGGTAACTATAACGTGTCGACGCAAACCGATACCAATTTTGTTCGTGTTTTGTCTACTGTATTTGAGTCACCAAACGGATAGACGTATGCAGGGGCGGAACTGGGCCCCGGGCAGCCCAGGCTACAGCCCCGGTCTTGGCCCATGTAGTACATGTACTCTCTTGTTAATTTCATAGAAATTATGGACCAGGAGAAGCATAGCCCGTGTCCTTGGCCCAGGGTGAACGGGGCTAATTTTCCTAGCCCAGCAAGGTACTCCCTCCGTTCCAATTTAATTGACTTGATATTGGATGTATGAGGAATCCACTAGTCAATTAAGGAATCCACTAGTGCAGATGCTTCGTTCGCACATGCACTTGTTCGCGTCCGCCCGGCAAAAAAAGCTGGGTCTCTTCGTGTTCTTTTTTGCTAAAAAAAACTGTTCGATTGTTGGTGTTCCGATCGCGGCATCTCGAACTCGACCAAATCGCCGCCAGCGCCGCCTGCCCTCCTCGACTTGATTGCGCCGTCGCCATGACGGCTGACGAAGACGCTCTCGTCCCTGCCCACGCCAAACCGCCGCCACCGGACCATTTGAGAGCCAGTGCTCAGCCCTTTGTATCTTCGTCGCTCCATCCCCTTCAACCGCAGATTTATTGCTCTCTTTGCCCATAGGTAAATTACCCGTTTGATTTATTCGAATACAAGTCAAGTACAATTAGGTTTAGTCCATTGTGTATTAACTGATTCGTACCAATCCGGTTACATAGAAGATGAATGGGACAAACATTAATGATGATTGGATGATATGTTGGAGCGTCACATATTTTCAAGCATCGATCGAAGATGATTTTTTTTTACTAATACAATTTATGTACCATGAATCATACTCCCACCGATCGGTATAGGTTGTCGTGAGCTGTGTACAATTTTTCACTAGCTTAGTTTGTTTCCACGACAACCATTCCTGACCGGAGGTAGTAGTATTTTCTAATTATCTTTTCTCTTTGTAGGTTCAGGTTCTTCTCCTAGGATTGATGAGGAATTGACAGGCTAGGATTAGGTACTAAAATGATGCGTCGTGATTATGCAATTTTGCTACAATGCCTATTTTGTGCTTTCGTGTTGTCGTTTGGTTAGTCTTTGAGCTTGTGTTTCAAATAATATGTCAATTCGCATTTGTGGTGTGGTTTGGCTGATATATTTGTGGTGTACAAGTAGAAAACAAATCTCACAATTTTGCATTAGGAATTAGCCCCGGTCATGCCCAAATCCTGGGTCCGCCACTGGGCGTTCGGTCCATGTCCGTCCTTCCCAGGCTACTGCATCCAATGGGGCGACCCATTTTGTCCGGCAGTTGTGACATAGGCGGCTGCGAATTGACACCGGCTCACGTCGGACTCATCACCATGCGGCGAGAGAAGCTGCCGTGATGGCGCTCGACAACGCTCCGATGCGCTCGCTCTACCTGGTCGACGAGATGCTGCAGTTGTGGCGGCTGATCTATTCCGGCGCTTCGATCTACGAGGGAAGGAGGTGGTGGCCGTGGCTGGAAGAGGGATGTCGGAGCTAGGGTTTGCTTGCAGGTGCCCATTTAAGAAGCTCCACCGCCCACAATAAATGAGGTAGGTGGTCGTTGTGGACGATGACACGCAAACTAGGGGCGGACACGAGGCGATCATGCGGCAGACGCAGAAGCGGTATGCACGTGTCCAGAGCCAACACAAACCTAGCTCAAATTTGGACCGAGACTGGATCGCCGCGGACAGAAAAACGAACAACGGTCTGTTTGGGTCAGACTGTTGGGCTTTGATTTTTGGCGGGCAGACACTGAAGGACGCGGTACAGACTAAATGGATTGCCCAGTTGGAGTTGCCCTTAACTTAATGCATCTCCAAAAGCGACCCCCACTTTCGGTACACCCCCAATCTTGTTCTCGAACTCACGGTGGAGCGCCTCACTTCTTCCACTCCTGACACCAGATCTTGGGGTCTTCATCACCATTCTTGGAGGAGGCCATGAACTCCATGATGGCACACCGATGGATGTCGCCCGTGAAGGAGCCTGCATGACGTTGGCATGTCAAAGGAGCGCCATGTCATTAGCCGCACGCCACACATCCTCGAGGTTGGTGTGCGAGCTCTCTAGGTCGATGGCCTTGCTGGTCACCAGTGATACGTCTCAGACGTATCTATAATTTTTGGTTCCATGCATGTTTTATACCAAATGCTACATGTTTTATTTACATTATATATCATTTTTATACATTTTTTGAAACTAACCTATTAACAAGATGCCACTGTGCCAGTTCCTGTTTTCTGCTGTCTTTTTGTTTCAGAAAAGCTAGTCAGGAAATATTCTCGGAATTGGACGAAAATCAACGGGAACCAATTTTTCACCGACACGAAGACGAAGTCTGAAGGGAGGTCGAAGAAGCAACACATGGGGCCCAGACGCCACCCCGGCGCGACAGAAGGTGGGGCCGCGCTGGGAGGGTCGTCTGGCTGCCTCGGGTGTCCCCTCACGTCTCCCCTCCGCCTATATATTCACCTCGTCCCGAAAAACCTAAACACCCGATCAGAAATCCACGAAAAGTTCTGTCAACGCCGTCGCCTTCAACCCTAGTTCGGTAGGGTTCTGCAGTTCTTCCCGGCACCCTGCTGGAGGAGAAGATCATCGCCGGAGGGCTCTACATCACCATGACCGCCTCTAGACAGATGCGTGAGTAGTTCATCCTTGGACTACGGGTCCATATCAGTAGCTAGATAGTTGTCTCTCCACTTTGTGCTATCATGTTTAGATCTTGTGAGCTGCCTAACATGATCAAGATCATTTTTGTGTAATGCTACATGTTGTGTTTGCTGGGATCCGATGAATTGTGAAGTTATAATCAAGTTGTTCATCTATTTATCTCTGTATTTTATTTATGTTCTTGCATGCTAGTAGATGCTTTGGCCAACTAGATGCTAGTGTCCCCAAGAGGGAGTATTTATGCTAGATAGTGGGTTCATGTCTCTAGTAACCTGGGCTCGAATGACAGAAACGACTAAGCTTGTGGATGTGCTGTTTCCACTAGGGAGAAAACAACTGTACTTTGTCTATGTGCATTGCTTATATGTCATTTGCATTGTTTACATTACACACTTTGCTTAAGGTAATAATCTGTTGCTTGCAACTTAATTCTCGTGGGAGACACATATGTTATCTCGGGGGTGGATTATTAGTCATAGATGCAGCTAGTAAGCGGTCTATGTATTATGTTGTAATGCCCAATAAATACTACAATGAACATTGTCTTGTTATAATATGTATTGTCATGCGTTTGCCATTTGTCAATTACCCAGCTGTAATTTGTTTACCCAAAATTCCTGTTATCTATTTATGGAGAGACACCTCTAGTGAACTGTGGACCCCAGTCTATTCTTCCACACTGATAAAAACACCGTTTCCACTACGCTCTACACTCATTTGCTCGCTGTTCCCTTTTGCATTTATATTTATTTTTACACCATACGTTTAATCCTTTGTATTCAGCAAGCCGGGGAGATTGACAACCTTCCTGTTTCGTTGGGGTAAAATACTTTGATTGTGTTGTGTGCAGGTTCACGTCCACACGCCATATTTTGTGGCGCCGTTGACACCGTGTTGAAGCTCTTCCAACTCCTACTGGTTCGATAACCTTGGTAGATTTCAAGGAAAAATTGCTGCTGCACTATTTCATACCTTCCTCTTGGGGTCTCCTAGCGAACATATGTTACCACGTCATCAACCAGCCCCAAGCCGAGTGGCTGGCTTGTGGCCTTGTACATGAAGGGGGTGGCGGATCCACCGTGATGTCAACACGGGGAGGGGCGGAGGGCATTGGGGAGAGAAGTTAGGGCTGCCATGGAACTTTTCGCCGGTGGAGAGAATTGAGATAGATGAGAGGGGGGCGGAAGTAAAAAAAAAGTCTGGAGAGATGTGAGAGAAGAGAAATGGTATGGTTGGGCCAATGACTGGTGGGTGTGGATGGATGGTTGTTGAGTATATCAAACCCATATGTCATCTTGCCTTGGCTGTTGTGTCTGGACATGTCTGGGCGCCCCAAGCCACCCCGAAAGTTGTGAAGTATTGGGGGTGTGGACACTTTTTGGACAAAACTGTCTACTTGGGAAGACCCGTTCGAGCCCGAGAATTATCAGACCTCCAACGAAACGATGGGATGTGTTCATGAGGCCTCCCATGGAGATGCCCTTAGTAGCCTCTTACAACAACGTTCTAAACTGGCAACAAAATGCACGCAATTAGAGTCATAAAGATTAAAAGCTTTACTATCTAACAAGTCATCATGTTTTCTGTCGTGAATTCAAAACAAGAAGACCTCTCTCTAATACCACTTGAAAGATTCACCGCCATCGACAAGAAGGGTGGAGCAGGTTCGTTCTAGCCATTGAGTTTTATAATTGTTGCTACACACTAAGCCTACTTATGCTACTCCCTCCATCCCAAAATATAAGGCGCCCTTAGTTTTCGTCAGTAAGAAACTGACAACTTTTAGTATGATATATCCTTATAATATACCACAAAATAATTATAAAAGATATATGAAATGAAATAATTTTACAAGATGATTGAAACAAAACCATTTATACATTCTTAATACATATAATTTAGTATATATTAGGGGCAAAGTCGTGCATCAAAACCATACAAAAATGTGCGCCTTGTTTTTCGGGACGGAGGGAGTACAAAGTAAACCCGAGGCAAAGTCGTGCATCAAAACCAAAGTAAACCCATAATTTAACTAAAAAATATGACACCAAAATCATACCGTGCATTTGTAGTTCAAAAAAGTTTCAGTGCTATACCACATTTTGTTAGTCAAAATTATGGTCAGAGTTCGAAGAGGAGTTACAAATCCTTTACGAGGGGGCAGGGGCGGATCCAGGATCAAACCAAACCCCGGGCCAAATTTATATTTAGTGTTGTATTTAGGCTAATTGCTAGGAACAATCAGAGGTTTCATAAAGATATAGGAAGAAAAAAAATCCCACACCCCGGGCCATTGCCCCTGTTGCCAGGGGTGTGGATCCGCCCCCTGCGAGGGGGGTAAAAACATTTCTAGTTACAAACAATTACCCAGGTTTGCGAATTGGTGCAGTATGAAACATAAAGGGAAAAAAATGTTTATCTATTTTTCGTATGTGACCGTGAAGTAATAAGCGGGTTTTTGATACAGGAATCACAGACCAATGTAAAACCATGATCAAAGCATGAATCGTGTGTGTGCATTAACGCAAGTGCAAAGCCAATCGATTGGTAGTACTCATTACATGCGATCACACTCACACGAGATGCATGAGCTGCACTTACGGCACGAACGAACGTGAACCCCGTGACGCGACGTCCACCACGGCAAGCCTTGTCCACGTCAGCGCCCTCGGCCACCTCCCTCCCTCCCTTCATTTCAAAAATTTCCTTCGGTTCTCCAGTTCGCCGCCGTGTGCGGTGTGTATATATACTTCGTCCTCGTCTTCCTCCCCTCCGCTCGCTCCGACGAACGCTTCTGGTGTACGGCTGGCCAGCGGACTGATCCGTATCGATCGGAGGCGAGGGTTGCTCAATCAAGGCGGAGCTCCTCGCCGCCTGTATTAGGGTTAGTCCTTCTCTTAATCAGGCGAGATATTTTTGTTTCGAAGAATTCTTATATCTGAAAGACTGTATCGACCTCAGAAATCACCACTGCCAGGGAGGCGACGCAAATCCAACCTCTTCCCGTCGAAGACCATTCGAGGGGAAATTGACATCCGACTTGGTTTTTTTTTGTATAGGGCGGAACGCGCCAGGTGTTCGACGGAATTCCGCCATGCCGAGCGGGGGGAGGCGGCTGCCGCCGTGGACGTCGCCGTGGGGCGCGGCGGGGTCGGCGGGGACGGGTGGAGCCCCGGCACCCCCGCCGCCTCGGGGAGCCACTTCACGCCGCCCATGAGCGCCGGCTGCTGCTCCTACCGCGTGACCCCGCCGGCGAGCGGAGGCCCCCTCGTGACGCCTCTGCTGAGCGGCGGCGGGTGTTCCCGGCCGCCGAGGGCGCCGCCGGCGGCGGATTCGCCGTACGTCCGGGCGAAGCAGGCGCAGGTAATACGATTGAGCGCCATCACGTGCGATTGCTTCGTTTTCAGGGTTCGAAATTGAGCGCTGTGCTATCTGGTTCCATCGGGGTGGCTAAGTAGATGCAACTGATATGGCAGATCAACAACTGGGCTGTCTAGAGCTGATCCTAAAATTTGGTTCATGAATGAATTGTGGTGATCGATTTTTTCTGGGCTCCAGCGTTGTAGGTCTAGGTTGGGTGCAGGGATGTGTAACCTCTTCTTGTCAGAATGATGTGGAACTGAAATATCTGAGAGAACTTGATTTGTTACTAGCGTGTTCCCCCTAGTGTACCACTGATAACAATCAGTACTAGCTTCCTTACTTGCACAGTTGCTACCTGGCTGCCTCAGTTATTAAAGTCTCTCTTTTTTTACAAGGGCCTCAGTTATTAAAGACTACGACATTCTCTTGTGAAAATTCTTTAGCATCCAGTTTCCTGGTATATATCAATAAATATATGATATGAATGAACCGTGTGAGTCAATTCGTTAACTTTTTTATCTTCAATTAACATAGCATTGTTCTGTCAGTTGCATTGTTATGGTATTCTGCAGTGACTGTGGCTTGCTGAATCTTGTCAGATGCTAAATTGACCCTTGAAGCTTAGTATTCTTTCCAATGAAAAGTCATTATATCAGGATATCTTCCATTGTATCAGGGTATCTTATAATTGAACAACACTAGAGAAAGGTGAAGATAGACTCTCCCTGGCACAAATAATGCGACCCATAGGCTAATTTTGGAAAAAGAAGTGGCATGAAAGGGTTGACCCTTCTACATGACTAGGTGTCCTATTATCAGAAATTTAATTGTATCAAAAGATTGAATTGAAACAGTTTGGTAAGATTTGATGGTGTAATGCCGTATGTTTGTTTCTGAAGGGTACCTACAATAGATGCTCATTCTGCCTGAAGTCTTGCTTTTCTTAACACGGTAGAAGCTGAAATACTTCTGTACGTGTTACCTTTATTTTTGCAGTGTATTTCTAGTTCTGTAGCACTTACAGACTTGCAAATCAAGACGCATTCAAGCTCTTGGTCGTAGAAGTTGCTAGAGAAATTTGTGGTCCTTTTTGTTTCATGACCTTGCTTCTATTATTCCAGTTAATTGAAAAGGATCCAAACAAGGCAGTTCCATTGTTCTGGGCGGCTATTAACAGTGGTGAACGAATTGAGAGTGCACTGAAGGATATGGCCACGGTACTAAAACAAGCAAATAGGGCTGAAGAGGCCATCGAAGCGATAAGAACCTTCCGTGACCGTTGTCCTAATGAAGCTCAGGACTCCCTCGACAATATTCTTATTGACTTGTACAAGGTATCTCAGTCCTGTAAATTTACGTATACCAGCTAAATCTTTCTGCTGAAGCCCAGTTTTGGGGTTATGATTATACTATTAGATCTTGAAATGTTTTATATATTGCACAAACCCATGTGTACATTTCGTCAGCTAATAATAAACCTGCACAGGATTTGTGGATGAAAATATTCAGCCAGTCTTTTTTTCTGATACAAATCATTTTTATGTTAAACCAGAAATGTGGTAGGACAAAAGAGAAGATTGAAATGCTGACAGTGAAGCTGAGAATGGTTGATGAGGATCTAGCTTCTGGTCGTTGGAAAACAAAGCTGTCTAAATCTCATGGAAGAGTAGTCTATCTCTCTCTGAGGGATGAAAAGGCAAGGTATCAAAAATCTTTCGTAAATCCATTTGACCTGCACCTGCACACACCATTCTAAGTCTCTGCTTTGTCATGAAGGTTGCTGGGTAACCTAGCCTGGGCCTATATGCAGTCTGAGAACTACGAGGAAGCTGAAATGCTCTACAGGTATTTCTATGCTGGAGATGAACCTATAAAGCTGATATGGATTTCGTTACACATGATTCATGCTTTCTTCAAATTCGATCCTAGGTTTGGTGTTATTTATATAAATAAATAAATGTTATGGCACCACTATAGTTTCTCAGTCCACATCAAGGATGCAGAAATGACTGTTCTCAGCACTGATAAATTTTGATACTAGTAGAAGTGAACTTTGTTTTTTTAGTCCTAACCTTATGCACCATTTCCAATAAAGCTCATCCAACTAAATCCAGCTGGTACTGACTTGGCTTTTGTCTCATAACCCAGGCAAGCTCTTGCTATAGAAGCTGATTATAACAAGGAGTGTAATTTAGCCATATGCTTGATGAAGATTGGAAAGGCAGCTGAAGCTAAATACCTTCTACAATCTATACCTTACAACTGCAATGATGAAAACCATGTGAGATCTTTTGTCCGGGCTACTGAAGTGCTTAGAGAAATTGAGTCACAAGCACTCCCTTCTCCCATAACTCAAATGAAGTCTAAAGATTCAAGGATTTCACTTGCTATTGATGTGGAGAGCCTTGAATATCTGCATCCACAAATACTCTCTGCTCCTTCAACTGAATTGAATTCTGAAGAACCACAAATTCCAGTTTCAGCAGATACAGAGAAGCATGAGGATTGCAGCTCACAAGCACTTCCGTCTCCTATTACTCAGTTGAAGCGTAAAGAACCACAATTTATGGTTGGAACTGATGGAGAGAAAAATGGACAGTGCCAGGAGGAGTACCAAGATCTTTGTAGACTGTTCAACGATGCTGCCACACCACAGTCTCTACTTGAGAAACTACGAAAGCGGCTGGTTGAGAAGGACAGAACAAATGTCAGCACAGAGAATCAAGTTCAGACTCCTAGCTCTGCGGAATGCTTGCCAAACTCTAGTGGCGCCAAAGATGCTAGTGAGAATCCTATGCAAGAGGGGAAGGGCTTTGTTGCTGGGGCTAGGAAAACATGGGCTGACATGGTGGAGGAGGATGAACAGCAACGGGGCGATGGCCCTAACACTGTTGCGCAAGGCGAGAGCAGCAAACATGCAAGTGAGCAGAGGGGCAGAACACCACCGTCATCTCAAGAAAGCACCAGCCTCAAAACCCCAGTCCCAGGTGTTCGGCCTCAGAGTTCATCGGCAGGTTCATGGAGACGCAGTGACTCCAAATTCTCGACAGACGAGAACGTGAACCGGAAGTTTGTCAGGACTGCTCCAGCATGGAAGCAGCAGAAGGTTCAAGATCACAGCAACCGAGTCTGCCAAAGGCTTAACACGGTTCATCTCAGTGAGAAAGCTCAAGGCACCGAGCAAACACCATGGAGAAGCAGTGCAGCTCAGCGTTCACTTTTCGGCGGTCATATGCCATTTGGTAACAGTGGGGACTCTCAGAACCCGGCGAGCACAAGACCATGGAGGCCCCAGAACCGCCTGCGGGTATTCCGAGAAATCACAAATGGGATGAACCAAAATGTTACATAGCTAGATCTTTATTCGTCGCTCATTGTTTCTGGAAGTTCTTCCAGTGAGTGGTGGTTGTTTCCCACCTGAGGTGAGACTAGTGAAACAGACTGTAGTTTTCCCTTCATCTTCATTCTGAGAAAAGCTATTGGCATTCGAGTGTCAACAGCTCCGAGGGGATTAATTACAAAAATCATGAGCCAAGGAACTCACCGAACATCATCAATATTCCTAACAAGTCCATGAGTTTACACTCTTCACAAGTAGGCATCTTCTATACTGTACATTTTCCTTGGTCACCCAAGTAGCCTGTAGAAGAGGGTAACTAAATCGCTAGTGATTTTTTTTCACCTTTTGCAGTGTCCACTGCTGTTTACCACGCATGCAATTCTAACAGTCCTTGTACCTTTTGGCACCACTGCTCAGGTGTCACTGAATAATACATGTGGTTCCGTCTGCTGCATGGCTGAACATTTTCCTGCATGGTGCATGAATCGGCTGCAAGATCTGAACCTTTGCAGAGGCGGGCAATGGCAAACGCGTACAGTTCACTGACTGAGCCACCATGCACCTGCATCGACTCTGCATAGTGCTCACCCTCTGGCATTTTCTACCTTGTCTACCCCCACAGCATACACTGGGTCGGTAACTGGGTTGGTAAGAGCATCTCCACCGGCACCCCCAAGAGCCCATTGGGGTGCCGGACACGAAAAACGGCCACACCGTCACCCCTAACTGTTTGGCCCGACCCGATTTCTGCCGAGCGGGCCTACAAACTTGGGGCAGACTAGGGGCTGCCAGACAATGCCTGGAAAGCTCCTCTGACACCCCCATGTCATAGACACGGAACGATCAGTCGTGATTAATGGCGCCGTGCAGGAGGCGGTTCTGGCGTTATGGCGGCCATTACGCCGGGAGATTCCCAAGGCGACGCGACGGGACGCGGCGTGACGGGGTGGTGTTGCGCCTTTCTCATGCGTCACATTTACGACAACGCCAACGCCAGTCCATGCGCTGGTGTTGCGCCTTCCTCACGCTTCGCATTAACACGGCGCACCGCCCCCTCGGCCACCCTTGGTGTATGAAGAACGCCCGCACCGCGCTGCACCTCCAGCGCTCTTCTTCTCATTCTCCTCCCCCATAGCCGCTATGTCGCACAACTTCGAGGCCGGCCGCAGCCTCACCCTCGGGCAGGCGCGTCATTTCCATCGCTACAGGCTGCTTGTCCCTCTCGACTTCCGCCTACCCAAGGGGTAGGTGGTTAGCATGGGCGGCCTCGCCATTCCGTCCATCCTAGCCACCCCGAGGCGTTCAACCTCGCCATCCTCACGCGGCAGAATGAGATGACGGAGGCGTAGCGGCTCCTTCCCGAGAACGCGTCGACAACTGGGTCGCTTGGAACGATTGCTTCCGGAACTAGCGAAACGCCGAGCTGGCAAGGTATGACATCGCACTAAGGCCGTCGCGGTACAACGCTGGCGGACGACATTTCTGGTGGGAGGCCACTGGACACAAAGTGGCCAGTGCCATTGCGGCTACTCGTGCGCACGCCGCGACCGGTAGCACCGCCCCATTGCGGCTACTGCCACCGGTGCGGCGTGTTGTTCCCAAGGCGAATGCAGACGCCTGCCACTGGGTCAAGCACGGGCACCGCTCCCCACCTCGTGGTGGAGATGGAGGAGGCGGCGTCATCCGGGACACGCAGGATCGGCATGCGTCACGAGGTGGCCCGGTTATCCGCGACTTTGGCCCGCCGATTCGCGACATTCTGGTTCGGCATTCCCCATCACGCGGCCGCATGTACCTACGCCGGCCGAAGGAGGAGCCACTGCTGGTGGAGGTGGAACCCGTAGGCTACCATGTTCCGTCCCCATTGCGCGACGACACGCACGACGACGACTGCCCTAGCTTGAGCTGGGCTCTGGTTGCTTCGTCAACAGAGCTCGAGGAGGACTCGCGGGCTTCATGAAGACCATTAGCAAGCATCCTCCTCCGGCGGCTGGGGCAGCGCTTCCTCTTCTGGGCCTCGAGATGCTGCCTCCTCCTACCTCGACGAAGACGACAATGATGGCAACGAGAGTGTCGACTGGGACGCCCTCAGGTAGGACGACAAAGAGTAGGGATAGGTTTAGACCGGCCTTGTGTTTAAGTTTCATTCAAATCCTTGATATAACAAAGTTTGAATGAAAATTTAAACTTTTTTATTCTCAATGTTTTTTGTTTGGGCTGCCGGTGTGGGCAGCACCCGGAATTTGCCGGATTCCAACATGCTCGTGGTGTAGTACCTCTCAGCAGCAATTGCAGCCTTGAGCTTCACCTCACCCTGACCTGTAGCCTATAGGCTGAGGCTGTCGATGCCGACAGCTAAGACGAAGGTGGCGCCCTGAGGCTCAGTTGACACTATTCGTGCTGCATCCACCAATCAGTTAACCCAAAAATATAATCTGGCCTACGACTACGTGCCGTGCCGAGGTTGTCGACGCCACCAGCTAAACCTGAGACGGAGTGCGCAAAAAAGGCATTTGTATCCCGGTGCGATGGCCAGTTCATCCGAAAGTTTAACGAGGGAAATGAAAGTTGCCGGCCTCCCATGATTCCGGTGCATGATTGGTCACAAATTGCTGATAACCACATGTGTATATATGCGTTGGCCTGATCCATTCATTGAATGATTAGGTGTATTTTGGCACGGTTTTGCTGGAACATATGGTGCGGTAAAGGACCAAAGATGCAGTAGCAGACAGTCAGTCAGCCAGCCGACCAATACCCTGAATCGTCCGTCGATAACTATTTCAGGCTAGTACTACTATGTATGGCTGAGTTGTTCATCGTTCAAAGAGGATCAATCATTGGAGTCATGCAGAGAGCAATGGACTTCACGTGCCCACGGCGATCACTGAGAGATCCAAAATCATTACTATCAACACAATTAGTGAAACTAGTCGTAAACCCGTGCGTCCGCACGGGCTACCATTTTTGTTCGCATTTCCAGTGTGATTTTTTTTAGCTTCTATCCTACAAGACTAACAATTTATGTTTTTCACTTCTTATGCCAATCCTCCATAAAATAATGAGAAGTTAATAGAGACATTTTGTGTACTTGGATGTTTGATGCCTTCAAAACTCCCCTCATTTGTGAAAGAGATGGTGAAGATTGCATATAGTAGGCTGGTTTATATGCACACTATGACACAACTGAAGAAAGAAAAATCATAGATTAAACTTTTTAGTAACTAATATAAGGACACCAATTTGAAGAATGCATACCATGGATGTAGATTTTATATAAGAACAACACAACATGCAGGAGTAATTGTTGAATATCCATACCATAATTAATACGTCTGTATTTCCTTTATGCCATTCATAGATATAACATATATTGTTTGATCCACCAACCACATTCTTACATGTATACATTGTTAGGCATTTTGTAAATTCATACTAAAGTTAAATATAAGGAGTTTCATAAAAGAATTATGATCGCATATCCATCTATTTCTATTATCACATGGTAACATACATAGTCCCAGACTAAAATGCAACTCAAGAATGCAAACTTGTTTCCACACATACACTAATGTTCATGAATCTTGCACTAAAACATGTCTATGTGCATTTGGGCCCAATAATGCACAAAGATCTTATATTTTGATACGGAGGGAGTACTTCCGTAAGTATACCACATAAGTAAGAAACATTTGAGAAGGTGTAGTCCAATTTTTTTGCCATTATGAATTAAAAGGTGTGTGTTGTTTTCCATGCCTGGGAAATTAATTAACAGAAGCACAATATTCTTTTGGAAAATTTCTTCATGGCACATTGATCTATCACCATATATACACTTGATGCTTAATATTGGGCTTTTCATCAGCCTGGACAACGCCTCTTCTTCCTGGAGTCAAAAGTCAAAATTGTTGCAGATCTATTTGCTTTGACATTCAACTATTAGTTTGATTAGACATCGTTGGAGATGTCTGACATGAGGCCTAGCTAGTGTCTTCAAAAGTATTGGATTCAACTAAGGAGTGTACATATTAGTACATTAAAATATACTGTACAATTCACTGCTGGAAAGGTTCAAATGGCACTACGGGGATGGATAAAATTTAAAGGAGCGATCCAGGAAAATGCAACATTAACTTCTCTCCAAATATGTATTGAAATTAAATAAAAACTACAGAAAATCTAACCTTGACGGTTGAAAATGCGCTTGAATTTGTAACTGTCGAGCTCATCCTCTGTTTCGCTTGCCTGCTTGGTCCATAATTAAGGTGCCCAGGCTGGTACACGTGCTATTATTTCTTCAAGCAAGTTTTCTTTGAGACTGCGACAACCATAATAATTTGGATGCTGCAAATACAATAGCACAACAAAAAATTGGTTAGATAGAAATTGTTATATTAAAATGTTCGGGGATGTCCCTTTTGACTCCTAAACTATTTGATACATGTTTTCTCTTTTCAGATTGAACGTGAAAAAATTATAAGGAATCTATTATAGTAGTACAGTAAAAGATACATGTACAGAGCGTGGGTCCTCTTGTCTGCTTACTTGCGTCGTCCATACAGTGCTTATACTGGTACACGTGTATAATTCCATCAAGCAAGCTTTCTTTAATTTAGACTGAGACAGTTTCATAATAATTTGTCTGCTGAAGACTGTCGAGAGATACTGGATACTGCAAATACAATAGCTAGCACAACACATGTTTTCTTTGA
Source organism: Poa pratensis (assembly GCA_947311845.1). NCBI lineage: Eukaryota > Viridiplantae > Streptophyta > Magnoliopsida > Poales > Poaceae > Poa > Poa pratensis. The sequence continues at coordinate 84,176,309 of CAMZMU010000085.1, forward strand.
TACAACTGTTATATTATAACAAAAAATTCCTATAATGTTTTACATGTGTGGAAAATCAGATTAGTTGAGACTACCAGAAATAATATTTATCGGAAGGAGCATAGTAATGTTTCTATCAAGAAAATACCTATCGAAAAACTTTATTTCGTACAGTTTAACATGACATATGTGCTATATTTTTATATAAAAATTATTTACGCGGCATGGGTTGCTATATTTGACTATTTTCAACAATGTCGGGATATCACTTATCGGAAACTTATCGGTCGACCAAGATAAGGGGTAGATCGGCCTGTTTATCGGCATATCGGCCGATTTATCAGTATATCGGCTGATTTATATTATCGCTCAGACACCAAGAAACGATAAGTCGACCGATTTATCAGAATATCGGATGATATCTTGAACAGTGATTTTCGATTAAAAACACCGTAGAACCATAACAAATAGTGAAATCCGAAAAGTATTTGTTGTCATTATTCATTAAAGCATCCATTAGGATTAAAATGATTGGAAAAACATACATTTGTGTTTAGTACAAAATTTCGGGGCTGTGCCCGTACGTAAGCTAAGAAAACATTGGCGTACTAACTGGGTTTGTCTTCACCTTGATCAAAGCACAAATCATTTTCTACCAAGAAAGCATAAAAAATACATGAATTATATGTCCTGGTATAGTTGAACGCCAGTATTAATAGCGAATATAAGCAGTTGTATAATAAAACAATGCATTAAGGCAATCTATACATGGATAGCAGCTAGTTCGTACATAATTAGGAAATATACAGTACACATGATGAAAAAGGAAATTGGATTTGTAGTTGTCAAAGGAAAAAAAAGATTTAGATCTGACGTGCGGCAGCAAACAATCTTACGAATACCATCAAGCAAAATTAATTTAGATATGACATGCCTAGATCAATTGAACAGCACTCTCATATGACCGTGATTCCTGTTCCGCATGCATGCATGGATCGTTGATCGATGCAAGAGTACTATTTAGTTGATCTAGTTAAGTATTGATAGCAGAGACGACAAAACAGTAGAGAAATCGATTCAGCGGACCCGCGGCACAGCAGCAACCCCTAAGCAGCTTCGCTTTCCCGCTCGCCATCAAGCTGCACCGCGATTTGATCTCATGTTAGCATGCAGGTTAATTTAGATATGACATGCCTAGATCAATTGAACAGCACTCTCATATGACCGTGATTCCTGTTCCGCATGCATGCATGGATCGTTGATCGATGCAAGAGTACTATTTAGTTGATCTAGTTAAGTATTGATAGCAGAGACGACAAAACAGTAGAGAAATCGATTCAGCGGACCCGCGGCACAGCAGCAACCCCTAAGCAGCTTCGCTTTCCCGCTCGCCATCAAGCTGCACCGCGATTTGATCTCATGTTAGCATGCAGGCGATCTGTTTGCTAGGAAAGACATGTATGCAGAAGGAATATTTAAGCAATACAGGTTGAGAATATGTCTCTTAAGGATTACTTAAAAGATCTTAGTTGCCATCAATCCACAAAGAATCGAACATATCTTCTTTGGTGAATGCGAACTCACTGAGCAAACCTAAAGAGTTTCACTGAAATTCAGTTATGCACGTCACCTACTATAGAAACTGCATAAGTAGGTGAATGCATGGTTGGCAAAACTGAAAGTGGTGGAAAAAAAGTGGTGGAAAAATATGTTCTACTGACTGATTTGGCTTTAAAGTGAAGAGTGATTCGGATACCTCATATCACTCTACAACTATCAGTAGAGGGCACTTGACCAACTCTGCAGGCGCAAGCAGCCCAATACTCAGTGTACTTCGTCGGGGTTGTGCAAACTTCAGTCGTTCGGTTATTCACGTCTCTTCCGCGCAGGTATACAATCAGCACAATTCGGAGAGTCAGCACAATGGATGAACCTTTTTATTTGCTGGGAAAGGAAAATTTATTATATTCATTGCATATCAATCGTTTCTTAAATCAGTGAGCCCCTTTACTATAGCTTACACATTCTTTAGCAGCTTACTATTGTGCAGAACAGAGGGCAGGGGGTCAATTTCTACAGCTAAACCGTCAAATATTACTTGATGCTAGCATATGTAAAAGTACAGAAAAATCCCTATTTAAAAAATTATAAGATATCAAAATACTACTGATGTGACAAAGCATCAGGCCAGAATCATTGTGTTCTATTAAAAGTATGCAATGCAAAGAAAATCCAACATGACACTTTTGCACCAAGTGGACATCTCCAGCAACCTTTCAATGTCGGTCATTATTTACTGATTGACAGTAAACATACCTGGGAAGAAGCTGGCAAGATATAGTAAATTCTAGAGGAATAAATTGCATAATTGCGTTGTTAAAGAACTACGGCACAAAATTGTACTGATGATATGGTATGTTGACCTTTTACCATTGTTCCACCACGGAGATCACATCTCAGTTGTATACCAAAATTGTAATAAGCATCCCATGAAGAAGGCCACGACTATTATAGCGAGGAGTAACTGCACACTTTATCCGAGTTGGACATCATTTATGGATGCTCACAGAGGTACGTTTGCACATATATACAGTAAAAAGCCTCAGCAAATCCTGAAGTTATAGAGGACAGGACCATGGAAGCTGAGCATACAATTTGATACATATAATTCATAGAAAAAACAGTACCCCACAGCATAATAATACAATACCTGCAGTTAAACCTTTCAAATTTGGCACAGTTGTTGTTTGCTGCTCTGAGATCATCTATCAGTGCAACTTGTATCTGCATGAACGTCACACTACTTTTATAAGAAACTGAAAATCGCATGTACAGTAGTAGGCACAGTAGTAGATCGGATGTGCAAAAGAATAAATATTGCACAATAGTTCTTGATATATATAACTAAAAACGAAATTCTCAGTAAACCTACCTATAGGCCCATAGCAAGATATACAACGTCACTCTAGCTAGATGCCCAAGAATCAATTTGTCAAACGTCTGAACTGCAACATCCAAAAACGATTCATCAAACTGAAAAGTATAGCCCAACAGCACCTTGAAGCCTCACGGTCTCGGGTCACCGCATGTGAGCTCAGGCTGCCGCAAGCGATGCATAGTGATTGGAGATTCTTGGCGCTGGCGACGGGAGCTTAATTTCTTGTTTAATGTCGTCGCATAATCACGGCCGTGACACCGGTAGCCTTTGAACTTTGAACACGAAGCCTTACAACACGTGACCTTGGGCTGCTACAGGCGATGCATATTGATCAAAGATTCTTTCCACGACGCGTGCGACGGGAGTTCGCAACTACTTGTTCTCATACTCGTTTAACTTGTTTGCCTCTGATTTGATAGGAAGAGATCTTGGGAAGACATAGGATGGAGTAGATCGGGACACCGGAGGCAGCCGGGAGAGACGGAGGAGCGGAGGGTCGATGTGCGTCAGGCGTCCGTGCACGCCATGAAGCGGCGACATGCCAAACCGTCTCCAAAAGGGAGACGTGCTAGGGCAGGATTTTGGATTATTTACACGGCATGGGAGGCATGCGTGATGGGAAGGGTGGATTTTTTTTTTCAGAATAAGAATATGATCCGTCTACGGATGTGTACGCTTGTAGGACTCTTACCGAACGTAACTTACGATCTTTGAATCTCACCCATAGAATTTACATCCTAAGGTTATTTTTGATGTTTCCTCCAGGATTAACGTGGTGCCTCGTATGGTGCCTCCAATTAGTAAATATAAGAAAGATACCCCATCTATTCAAGAATAGATACTTCAACATTTTGGCCTCTGGTACACACATATCTATTAGATTTCTTATTAATATAAGTAGATATCATCGGAAGTACAATTGTGTTTTCATTTTTTTTACGAACATATGGTTAGGAAAGTAGAAATGATGCCATTCATACATGCCCTATTATAATCGGTTAATGGTCAAATTCTCAATATATGTTTTTTGTTTGGAATATGCAAGGCTCTTTTGCATCCAAGGAAGAAACTGCCATGTACAAATAGTCATACTATCAAGGCCAAAAGATGTGGTTCATCAACCTTTCTCTATAGAGATTATTATATTAGTAACCTCTTCAGGTGTGAGAAAAAATTAGATGAGATGGCTGTTCTGCTGCATAGAGTTACCCAAAAGGCATACTTTGGCATGCAATATATGCAGGTTTGGGGCTTTTTTTAACTTAGTTCTTTTAGAGAGCCTGGTGCATTTGTCTTAGTTAGCTGCTAAAAAATAGCCTCTAGCTTTGTATGTTCCTTCCGTATATTTGTAAAATATAGGCAGCAGGAAAACCTAGTACGGTCCGAAGGAAAAAATAATAATAATGCTCAAAGCGACTTGAAAACGGCTGAATTAGGAAAAAAGATATTAGCTGTGCATATATGTGAAAAAACATAAAATTTATCGATGTTTGAAAATTGTTCGGGAGGCGATTAAATCTCGAAAACCTGAAATGATGAGTGGATTCTTGTTTTTCACCAGTAAATCAAGTGGGAATTTGCAAACACATACACATATTGAGGAGGAAGCTAGAGAAACACCTTTATTTGCTAGAGAAATATCTTTATTTGCTAACACACACACACACACACACACACACACACACACACACACACACACACACACACACACACACACACACACACACACACACACACACACACACACACACACACACACACACACACACACACATATTGTTATTCAGTAAAAATCATTTAGCAGCAACACATAGTACATTTGCAAACATGTATTCTGGACGATCCAAGAAAACTAAGTTTTGAATTATTTTCCATGTTAGATTGAGGGCATACCATTGAGTTATTATGAACATCATCAATCACAATGCAGAGAAAACCATGTACTTAATAGAGATAAACAAGGAATATTAAGTAACCTAACTACCAGAGGAGAGGGATAGGGTTTTGATATGCTTGGCTTCGTGCACGCCAGCCATCGCAGGCAACCTTATTAGAATGGTGTTGCTCTGGATGCGTGGCATACAGGGAGCCAGGCACATGCATCCATTCGTATCCCAGTTAAGCTCACCTTTGCAACAATGCCACCGCCGGCCATTGCTATCACAATGTTGAGGAACCAAGCTAGCAGTACTGGGTAGTACTACTAAATATATGGACACTGGTTTCTTGCTCCATTTCCTATTAAATGATGCCGCGATGGTGTACAACCATGCAAGGACCTCTCACTAGCCTAGCTGAGCTGATTGTACGAGAGATGATGTGGAGTGCAAACTGAGAGTGTGGGGAAGATAGGTGATGGAGAACACATCATGCGGTGAAAGGATGGGTTCCATCATATAGGCCGTGTGTTTTGGGTCGTTGGTATATAGGGGCGCGTTTGGTTGGCTGCAGCTACCTTTGCGTCCTGTGGGACTTGGCCGGCCAGGGTCTGGTCTGGAAAAACCAGCCTCTGGGCCTGGTTGTGCAGTCCGTTTGGTAGGTCGCATGTGTATTTTGTGTCTCAGCCGAAAACTTGGACTTAACTGTTTGGTTACATGCTTTGCATGTGCTAATGCGACTAGGCGTGTGTTTGGTTAGCTGCAGAACAACCACTACGGTAACCTCTTCTCTGTTGAGGTGAGGTTACCAACCGTTACACCGAAGCACAAGTACAAACTATTTAACAGAAGAAGTTATTAAACAGTGCTAACATAGACGCATAATCCAATGCTTAAACAGTACCAGAGCACAGCAGCAGTGCTTAAACAAGTTGTCACCATCTTAAACAAGAACATAGTGCTAACATAGACTCTTAATCGACTATTCTACTTGGTCTCCTTCTTCCTCATGTTCTCTGGGTGCTCACTACATTGTTTCACCACCTCACAGCCAGTTTTGTTGAAGACGATCACCTTGTGCTCCTTGCCAGCGATCTTCTTGAACATGAGAAGGTAACCAAGCTTAAGCTCATGAGCAATGGTAAATGCTGCCCACCCCCGATCAAGGCATGCTTTACCATTCAGATCAGCCAGGGTGATTGTCCAGACGCACCCTGTGTTCGTCCTGAGGTTGATCTCCACAGGCACCTCACCCAAGTATGGCCTAAAGGTTCAGGAACAGGAAGGACCCCTAAGCCAGGGGCGACAACCACCTTGCAGAAGTGGTTAGGGGACACCTCTTCCTTGATCCAGCCAACGTTGGCTTTGATCTTGGTGGGAATTCCTCCAACATCGGATTTCTCAGCCTACGAGAATGAACAAATGCATAATCTTGGTGATCCTTTGAACAAGACATCAATGTTTGAACAAGTAGACATGCCTCATACTAGCTAGGACAAATGTTTATCCAAGAAGTGTGACGCGAGCTTGTTCGTTGGTCTTAGTACATGTAGAGCCATGTATGCGCCTACTGACTGGCCAACAAAAGAAAAGAACAGTCACATCTCCTTATGGCTACTTCATACTTTTGTTGGCAGTCAGTAGGTGGCAGCTCTAACACAAATCATCATAGACCAAAAAGAGACGCGAAAGCAATTTGCCTCATAAGAAATACTCCCTCCGTTCCATAATGTAAGGCGTATAGTTTTTTGAGAAAAATTCCAAAATATAGGGTGTATTGCGATTTATGGATAATTTTACACATCAAAGAATGAGTTTTAATCCATAACGGAGAGATTTAAAGGATTGTTTTCAATTTGTGAATTTTAGGGACTCCTCTCTCCAAAAAAATTCCAGAGTAAAATGAGCCCACCGTAGGCAAAATTCACACGTATTAATATTCGTGCAAAAAACTATACGCCTTACATTCAGAAACGGAGGGAGTAGCAAATAAGGATCTCAGGTAGACGACTATGTACAGGACCAAGAGGTATGCACAAGAATTGGACTTGTACATCACTCAAGGTCCTATGTAAGTCACCTTCCTGGACATATGTTATGCCACATTGTAATCATCGGCTTTGTGCAAAACATACGCAAACTAGAACAACTCATCAGAGGCCTCGGTCAGATAATGAAGGCAGATGTCGTAGAAATTCAAGTATGAACCGCATGACAACCAACAAAATAAAGTACAAGACACAGAGTAAAGGTGTGCATGGTTCTTAATTTTGGTGGCTGCCTTGTGGTAACAGTGCCACATCTGACTCACAAATATAAACCCTTCATCATTGGCCAAAATTTCACAACTCAAGCCTCATACGTCAAAGCCATCAGTGGGAAAAAAGAGTGTCTACAAGAACGAAGTAGAAATAATAGCAATGTCCTTGCATTTACCCTTGGTTATGTAGACAATCTCCTTGCAAGTAGCATGGCCTAGTTTAATCATCGGCTTGCATCAAGAATACTCACGAAAACAGGAAAAGAAATTAGCCTCATAAAAAATAGCAAACAAATATATCAGGGAGATGACTCTATGCAGGACCAAGTGGTATGCACAAAAAAATGTGGTTGTACATCGCTCAAGGTCCTATGCAGAATCATTTCCTTGCACTTCTGTTATGCCACGGTAATCATTGGCTCATTGCAATCAGAGTTCATGAAAATCACAGAGAACTAAAGGACATGAAAATTTAGGCCTAGCTCAGACTTGCATTTGACACATGGAAAAGATGATACTACGGAACCAAGAACACACATAAGCAATATGTTGTACGTTGCACAAGGTTCACTAGTATCACCCCTTCCACAAAGGGCACGTTTGGTAGCCACATATTCATCATTGGCCAAAATAAATCAAGCAAATCAGACAAGATTCAATGGATGATCTCTTAGTACCAGCAATCATGCACACAAAATTTCCTGTGTACACAATAGATGATACTATGAGACACCCTTTGAATCAGTTAAATCATTGGCCAGATTAAGCACGTACTTTTTTTTAGATAAAGATTATATATTAATATCGCGAAAATACCAATTACACCCAGCCTCTGCAACAACGTAATAACCTAGGGTATTACGGATGCACTCAGCCGAAAAAACAATAAGAAGAAGAGACAAAAAAGAAAAGTCCGCTACAGAGAAAGTCCTTGCAACAACATCACAACCACCACCAAGACAACACCTGATGTCCAATTCTCCAAAAGCAACGCCTTCAAGAAGGAAACAGTGCAGAAGCGCCGTCATCGTCCGATCGAAGATCTTGGGTTTTCACCCTGAAGATAGTCCCCGCTCTCAAAACAATGCCTTCAACAAGGTCATTATCAGGCACAACCAATTAAGGCCAGACCTTGGATTTTCACCTGAAAGTTAAGACTTTGAACTTCACATGTGCTGTCGCCCCACTTACATACTGCTGCTATGATTCCTGAAACTCCAAGCCAGTTCCTCATCACCGCAAAGGCTCCAAACACCATTATTGGTCCTCCAATCTCGGCTTCCATGACATTCTCCGCTTCTGACTTCACCATAGTTTGCCTATGATGGCAACGAAAGAGAGCTTGCGCCGCTCCCTCCGGCGCGACCGAATCCCATCCGATCCAGCAATCTGTAGACATAAACGTCCATACGAGATCGTCGGCGGAGCCTTCGGAACCCATCACTCTGGCCAGATCAAAGAGGACCTGCGCAGGTAGATCTTCACCTTGTCGCGTGAGGAACGCTAGGACCACCGCCATTATTTTTCAGCCTCGCAGGCCCGACGCCGCGAGGCACGTACTTGGCTCAGATTAAACACCTGGTAGACCTGGAGCAACTATACCGACCGGAGAGCACCGCAAAAGCGCGTGTACAACTTCTGTATAGTTGCCCAAGGCCTACGAGAAGTGTTCATCACTGGCCAGAAGTACAAACCGACGGATCGAACACCAAATCGACAGATCGAACACCAAATCGATAGATCAAACACCAAATATGTTCGGTTTTCACCTACTTCGACGAAGATCGTACTACGAAATGATGATTTCACAAGAACGAAACCCATACTAAACGCTACTCCAGAACCTAATAAATCGACGCTTTCACGCAGATCGAACCCTAGATCTATCGTACATGTCATTGTAAGCAGAGAAACAATAATGGATCTACAGAGCTATGACGCTTAGGCATGAGAGGGTTACGGGTGATCTTACCGCTATTGTCGAATTCCTTGAGGAAGAAGAGATGACACAGTGCTGGCGACGTTCTGATGAAGCTCCTCCGTAGAGAACAATGGAGAGATGGCGGCCTTGAGTCTCCTATCGAAGATGCTCGCGACAGTGCTCTAGATGAGCCGTAGGAAAAGGAACCGCCGACGGAGAGAGAGAAGAAGAGACGAGCGAGCGGTGAGGGGAAATGAAGAGGGAGAGTGAGCAGTGAGGGGAATAAATGGCGCGTGTTCCCGAAGGGACGCGTCGTCTCCCGTGTCCCACCCTTGCGCTCCGCCAGCCTGGCTCCACGAGCACGGTCGATCTGAGTGTGCCTCTCGGGTATGACCCGACGCTGTTTTGATGAGCGTGCTGGCCTGGCCCAGAGCTCGCGCAGGTCAGGCCGACAATTTGACCCATGGGTACGTCCGCCCATGGGCACCCGACCCTAATGGGCAGGGTATGGGTCGCTATTTGCGCCCATGGGCGACCCGACCCGATTAGTTATGGGCAGGGTATGGGTCCAACTTTATGCCCATGGGTCACCCGATGGGTCGCCCGATTAATATAAATATTATTCAACATTATTTGTAGTCTCTTTATGCAAGAACGTAGCTTTCTATGAGAGAAAAAGTTCACAGAAGAAAAACAAACAGATCAATTGACGTAAAAAATGAACAAAACAATGTCATGGCTTCGGCTGCTCATGTGTCCTAGTACTAGAAGCACAATAATACAGCCCAAGTCTCCAATCGTACACTTTTTTTTTGAGCGAGGTAGTTTGGCCCATACAACAAAAGCCCATGCAGCTGCAGTGATTCACGCGATATACCGATTCAACGAATACCGCGGCTCCTCAGCTAGCCAAGCGCATCGCGCGTGTAGCTCTTTAGTCCCACATCGCTTACTCAAGCGCATGCGAGGAGCATCTCTGCCTATATAATGTACCGAGGCTCTTTCGTTTTGGGGAAATGGATGCTCTTCCTAACATACAGGATGCAAAATATAAAAGTTTTAATTATTAGGCTGACCCGATGGGCGACCCGATGGGTAGCCAAACCCGACGGGTTCGGGCATGGGTATGGAATGACACCCATGGGTAGGGTCGTGGGTCGCTGATGCACCCGATAATGTATTCGGGCATGGGTCTGTACAAGGTTAACCCGATGAAACCCGACCCGATTGCCAGCCTTACGCGCAGGCAACCAAACGCCGCGTGGTTGCAGCTGACGGACCTGGCCTACCTATCTGCAGGCCACCAAACGCACCGTAGGAGGATGGATGTGTGTGTGTGTGTGTGTGGGGGGGGGGGGGGGGGGGGGGTGGTGGGGTGGGGGGCAGGGGGAAGCCACACGGTTCATAAAGTGAATAGGTTGCTCGAACTTTGTTTTTTTTATATAAGTAATCCTGACCTCTGCATTGATTAGTGCATGTAGCCATATATTATTAGAAGACGGGCACATTACCTGGCAAATCGTAACCAAACAAAAAACGATAAAAAGGAAACAAGCCAAAGGATTCATGCCTCACCTATACCGGACTATCACTAAACCTATGATAAAAGATATAAACAAATACCCAACTCGTAGTAGGCCTTAGCAAAATGACGTATATGGAATGACGCAATTATTTATTTGTTTTAGCAAAATGACACATGCATTGATGGGCTTAGCCACTTAGCTGTTGTAACCTGTTGCAATTGATCAGCTTAGGTTGGGTTGGACCGCTGGAGTATCTTCTGACGGGCTAAATATACTGCTGGGCCGGTCATGATGTTTTGTCTCATAGCTGGGGTTTAGATACACCCGTTTTGAAAATTAATTTTAAAATTTCAACACAAATATTAAAAAATCTCAGGTGTAAATTCGGACATTCTATATTTGCACATAATTGTTTTGTGAAAAAATATTTTTGTGGAAAAAGACAAAAAATGTATATTGCAAATTCATTTTGGAGCACCCAAATTTGTCTTTTCTACGCAGGCAACAAAAAATGTCATTTTTTCACTAAATTTTGTGTGCTAAGATATAATGTCTGGGTGTACATCTGAAAGTTTTTTTTGATTTTTTTTGGTACGATTTTTGGATAGTGGGTGCATCTGCACCTATGAGCCAAAACAAATTTCTCTCGGCCAAACTGCTTTTGGTTGCCTACTGGCGTTTTCGAAGTTTCAACACCAGGTATATTTACAAGTACATAATAGAAAGTACAAAAACTTTCTTCCATAGTACGACGAAGTACAACGTAATATACTAAAGGTCGAAGTACAAAGTACACTAACAGAAATACAAAGTGCAAGTATACTATGAAGTACAACACTACTAAAATCCAAATTATAAGTATACTAAACCCGAAGTGCTAAGAAGGAATCGAACTACAAAGTAAAAGTATGCTAAAAAATCGATATACAAAAGTGTAAATATACTAAAACCGGAAGTACAAAGTACACTAATCGAAAAAAAGTTCGTCAAAATTTCCTCGCGGAGTACAAAGTAGACTGAAAATCTCGACGTGAGAAACATAGGCCCCCTTCTTTTCAGCTTATTTTCCAGATTCTCCAGAAGCTACCCTCCATCAGCTTCTCCCAGAATCTCGTTTTTTAAATTTGTTTAAACTTCTAAATTTGTCTTCCCAATACTTATTTAGAAGTTTAAACAAATTTAAAAAACGAGATTCTGGGAGAAGCTGATGGAGGGTAGCTTCTGGGAGAATCTCGAAAATAAGCTGAAAAGAAGGGGCCTATAATAGAGTAAAACTGTCGTAATTTGAAGAACGGTTCAAAAGATATTTCATTCAGAATTACTATAAAGTTTTTGAGAATTCCTGCCGAAAATCGTAGGATATTTTCTAGTTTTATTTATTCGTCAACACTTGCCACCAATGGTTGGCACATGGTTAACACGTATGTTGAAAGTTTCATCATTAGTTGCTAACTATACCTAAAATAGTACATGTAACTCTACCATAAATTCAGCTCATAGCAAGATCAGAAGATCAATATAGATAAATAACAACTTAATGTAATAGAAATACTAAATAGACATGAAGACATAACATAACATGTAGCAAGTAAATAACATAATTGGTAGCGAATAAACAGATACCAACAAGACACAAATTTATAAAAATTAATCATGATATAGCTCTTTAACAAAAAAATAAATAACGTAGATAAATCTAAGTTATCAACCATGCCAACAATAGCATTGTAGATTGGTAACAACGATTAATTAACATGCTATGATATAATCAACAACTATCATACTATAAAGACCAAGAACAATGTAAACTAGCTATATAGAAACTCTAGTTCATCGGTATGTCGGACACTAACATGATGGCATATACCTTGGAGTAGGCAGAAGGTCGGATTCGTGAGGAGGAGAATTTTTCTACATCGTCGTTGGACTTGTCTTCGTCCACTCCCCTATATCTCTCCTCCCTCACATACTGGTGCCACCGATGACTCCTCCCACGCATTTCCCTGCCTTCCTCCTCCTGGCCTCCCAGGCTACATGTTCCTCAGCCCCAACAAATTTGGCCGAATGGGATAGGAGGAGATTTCGCTCCTGGTACACATACTGATGCCACCAAGGACTCCTCTCGTCGCGCATCTCGCCTCACCTACTCCCCTACCAACATGGGCCACCTCCTCCTCGGCGCCACCATACGTAGCCAAAGAGGAGAGAAGCTAGAGGCGTCCTGCCCTCACACGTCAAATGCGCTTTATCCCCTAAGAGGTGTGTGAGAGCTAAGTCACTACGAGCATCACCGCCACTCTGCATCCAGATGGAAATAGTGGGGAAAGAGAGTGACATGTAGGGTTTTTCCAAGGGTTATCGGATGATATATAATGTTATTGTCACATTGGCAATAACTATTTATGTTCCACCATATATAAGCTTACATGTACACATCAGAAACCGGATTTCAATCATATATGTGGACCATGTGGCCTATTCACATCAGTGATCTTTATTTTTTTTAAGTGGTGTCAATATGGCCATCCCAGTAGTGGCCCAATTATGGTGGGAATCATCGCCCACTCATTTTTACTAGTATTAACCATGGGCATTGTGAATGCTATTTTCTGTGAGGGGTGTTGTATCACCCTGTACTAGTGTCGTCCTCCTCAAATTCAAAGACCAGGATTGGCGGATGTGGCATCCTTCGGAGGGTGACGAGAGCGACGCTTATGGTGACAGGGTTAGTACTAGTACAGAACGACACATCGGATACCCCTCTATGGAAACGACACGAGTTAGGCGACGGAAAAAATGAATTACACACTGGTACAGAACGACACATCGAAAACGGGCCAAAAACCCCATCGAAAACGGAAAAAGGGTCCGTGTCCCCGACCCTGTCACTGATGTGAAGGCTCTCATCGACAACGGACCAGAAAAACCTTCACCGATGAGGCATGATTTGGGCTACGGTGGCCATCCAATCTCCGTTGCCGATGTATCGGGACATCAGAAACAGAGATTCTGTTTTACTCGTTTGCATTGAGGTTTTTTCATAAACCTACAGCAGCAATACAGTTGCCAATTGACATTCAAAATATCACAACAGAAGCACAAAGTTGCTAGCAAAACCATTCATAACGTATATAACAATTGTCACAGCATCAAAAGATGAGTTACACATGCTTCGCTAATCCTATCATTTTCATGCCTCCCTAAACTGCAGCTAAGGCTTGCTCACTAAACACACATCCACTAGCCGGAGAAACTGAAAAAACAGAAACTACACCAAGCCAAATTGCCAAATTCTTCGTACTGAGGCTTGCTCCATCTTGGACGGTGTCGTCGAAATATAATAACGTCACCGCTGTGACATTTCGGCCACACTGTACAAGACACTCTTAATTAAAAAAAGTGTTTTGAACAGTGCAGCGAAACGTCACAACAACGACGGTTCACGGATATGATCCCACTTATGAGTAGCACATTTAAAGTTTGTTCGGATCAGCTTTGTGTTTCTGGATAAAAATACATGGATTGATAGTTAGAGAAGAGCCAAAATATGATGCTACATGACATAGATATAATTTAATGTGAAAACAGTTTAAACCTTTAAGCGCCTATATCCGTGTGCTTGCAGTCCGATCAAATGATTTGGAGGCATAACTTGAAGGTGATGTTTCCTTCAAGAGCCTCACCATTTTTTATGCAGTGTCGCCGAAATACTATTACTTCATACACTAGCTACACAAAACAATAATGAGGATTAACCACATTGATAGAAAGTTGTGACTGGATCTATTCATCATCGGTAGTACTACAAAGAGTTGAAATTAATTCACCCTACTAGACTTTAAAATAGTGCAAGATACTAGACAAGTTTTCTATATACTAGACAAGTTTTCTATTCTAGACTAGAAAACTAGACAGAAACAATAAAGTGCAAGATACTAGACGAGTTTTCTATATACTAGACAAGTTCTTATACTAGACAAGTTTTCTATGCTAGACTAGAAAACTAGACTTTATAAGAGTCTAAATTAATTCACCCCGAGTACTACAAACAGAAACAAATACTAGACTAGATACTAGACAAGTTTTCTATGCTACTGTAAATAAAGTGTAAGATCTAGTCGGCGACATACTCGAGAAAGATGCGCGGCAATAGACCAACAGATCCGCGTCGACGACATACTCGGGGAAGATGCGCGGCGGCTCGCCGACGCGCCGCTGGGGGAAGATGTGCGGCAGCTCGCCGACGCACCGCTGGGGGAAGATGCACGGCGGCGATGCCGGCCCGACGCGCCGCTCAGATCTGCGAGATAAGGGTTAGGTCTGGAGCCGCCTCCACACTGTGACTGTGGAGTGAGAGCGAGAGCGTTAGGGTTGCCGCAGTGACGCATTTATAGCACAAAGTAGAACATCGCAAACGGAGGCGATAAACAACCGTTTCCTTTAATTTCTTCACTGACACATTGGGCCTACTTACCAAGGATCGATACAGTAGAATTGAACTAACTATCTACTCTACTTGTTCTGCTTACGCCCTGCCTCCGCGCCATTGTCATCCGCGGCGCGGCGTCGCTTCTTGCCGGTTGCCTTCTCCTCAGGCGCGTGCTCCTCCTCCTCCTCCGGCTCGTGCTCCTCCTTCTCCGGCCGTGCGTCCTTCTCCGGCGAATCCTCCTCTCGCGCCTCCTTCTCCGGAGCGTGATCCTTCTTCTCCGGCGCGTCCTTCTCTGGCGCCTCCTCCTCCGGCGCCTCCTTCGATGCCTCCTCCTCCGGTGCCTCCTCCGACACCTCCTCCTTGTCATCGTCGTCGTCGGCGTCGTATTCTTCCTGGCTAGAATACGGTTCTGGCGGGTCCTCCGGCTCCTCTTCCTCCGGCGACTCGTCCTCTTCGGAGTCGTCTTCTCCTTCGCGTGAAGACGGCGGGTCCGAGTCGTCGGAGTCATCTTCTACAGAGCGTGAAGATGGCGGGTCCGAGTCGTCGGGGTCCGAGTCCGGCGGCCCGTCTTGATCCCACCATGGGACTTCACCGCGGTCTTCAGCGCTCGCGTCGTCGCTCGGGACTTCCTCGTTCTGCCACCAGGGTTCCTCCATGGCGGTTGTGCTAGTGTGGTAGAGAATGTGGGAGAGAACGAAGGGGAGAATGCGAGAACTGCCTGGCTTCGCGTGGTTCCGGTCACATTTTATTAGCGTGGAGCAGGCGGTTTCAATCCCTCATGAATTAAGCCGCATTGAACTGGCGCGCTTCCAGTTTGCAACTGCAATTTTCCAAGCACATCACAAACGGATAACCATAAACAACCGTTGCCATAGAGATACGTATTGGAAACGGAGGTGAATTTATGACCGTTGCCAATAATATTGGTAACGGAGATAAAAATTCTCCGTAACCAATGTTGACGGACCAGCCGCGGCCCAGTTCTGCCAGGCCTCGTCCGCAACGCTAAAATCGCGATTCTCTGTCGCCTAACTCGTGCCGTTTCCATAGAGGGGTATCCGATGTGTCGTTCTGTACTAGTGATACGCGCTTCCGCGAGAGTGCGCATGGGCCAGTCGGTCGATGGGCCCGGTCCAAAGGAAACGGAAGGCAAAATACTCTGTTGTCCATATAGTGCCAACGGAGGGACAAATACCTCCGTTGCTGATATGCCCACAACAGCAATGAAGTTCTGGCAATCTTCGTTTCCCATGTGTGAAACCCAGTAAGCGGTGCCCATATAATGACCACGCACTCCAGTGTATCTCCTTCTCACTCTCCCCAGGTCCTAACCTTAGCCGCACACTCTCTCCACGCACTTCACTCCCTCGTTGGCGAACCCCTCCGGCGTCGACGGAAGTAAAGATAGAGCATCTTCCTCCGCCAACCCTCCGAGTCGCCAACCAGAGCTGCCTTTCCCCAACATCTTCACCGAGGACCGAGGTCGTGAGTTCTTGGGGAGCTGTCATATCCCCTACGGATCCACGACGGCGGAGGCCCACGACGACCGGATCTCATCCTCCTCTGACGAAGAGGATTCAGATCTAGAGGTCGGTCTCCTCCTCTCTCGTGCGGCCTTTGAGCACGAGCGCACCAACGATGTCATTCGGGCAGCTACGATGCAGAGAGCAGTCAGCATCTCCGCCGCCGAGCACGTGATGGAAGCCTCCGAGGAGGCATTGTTCCAGACGCAGCTCCGGGCGGCCATAGACCGGTCTCTTCTCCCTGGCCAAGGCCCTGGGCCAGATGCGGCAGCGGCGACGGCTGTGGAGGAGGAGGAGCTGGTGTTTGAGGAGGATGGGGTATCCTCTGACAGTAGCTTCGGCTCCTGGGACGCATCCAGTGGCGGTAAGCGACCCACCTCTTCTGAGGTAACCTATAGTGCCTAAACAACCGCTATATTTCCTATGTATTTGCTTTGTATTCTTAGCTAGCTATGTTTACTCTGTATTTGCTCTGTGTTCTTATCTATTTAGCTCTTTTTGCTCCGTTATTTAGCTCTGTATTTGGTATGTTAGCTAGTTACCTATGTTATTTGCTCTGTTACCTAGTTTGCTCTGTTAGCTTTCTATATTAGCTCTGATAGCTCTGCATTTGCTCCATATTCTTAGCTATTAACTATATTTGCTCTGTTATTTAGCTCTAATAGCTCAGTATTCTTAGCTAGTTTGCTCTGTTATTTAGCTCTGTTATCTCTGTATTTGCTTTGTATTCTTAGCTAGTTTGCTTTGTTTACTGCTTCTTAGCTATGTTTATTAGTTTCGTTTGCTCTTTTTTATCAATGAATATTCGTTGTGTGAAGGGTTTGGTGGATGCCTGGTGACGATGCTGCTGCCGTGAAGACCTAGGAGCGGGGCTCCGTATACGGTGTCATCACCAGGAGCAGTACATTTTATGCAGCATGAGCTGAAGTGAAGACAGTCGATGATCATCTGGCGGTCGTGAAGACATAGGAGCGGGGCTCCCAGCCACGCGCACCGATGAACTTTTGTACAGGAGGGCGAACAGGAATACGGTGATGAACGGGCGGCCGTCTAGTCGCATGGAGCGGGGCTCCATCGACGGCGCAGCCCCGTCACCGTGCTTTTTTTTTTTTTCCTGTAGCCCTTATTAGATACGGTGATTAGTAAAACTCCGTGTCTAATGTGAAACATATCAGTAACGATGTAATATAACAACCGTTGCCCATGTTAGGGGAAAGGGTGAATCAACTCCGTTGCCATTAAGCTCCTCACATCAGCAGCGGGGCGGGGAAACAGATGCTTTCTCCGTTTCCGATGAGGGTTTTAGCCCGTTTCTGATGTGTCGTTCTGTACTAGTGTAGTGTGGTGGGCAACATGACTAGTGTGGCGACTAGGGTCGACGGATGATGACACGGCACATCCTCCGCCGGTGCGCAGACGGGGCAGGGTACCGGTGGTGAGACATCGAGATTGAGAGAGAAGGTGGGAATGGTGGTTGAGGTTAAAGAAAGTGGGGGAGTGGGATCGGGCTGATGGGCTGCCACATCGGAAATAGGAAAATATATAAATGTATGTTGTGGATGTTGTTTGGGCATCCACAAATCTCCATTGCCGATGTAGTAGTCCCATGTCGATTTCTAGCACACCTCTCATCGCTCAGGCGCTTTTTTCGCTTCTACGATGTGGGACATGTGTGTGTGATGGATGTCCCTAAGATCGTTTTGTATTAGTGACATATGAGAATCAATAGTTAATTGGATGTCTAAAAGGATGGTTCATGGTTGTACCCACCCGTGAGATAAATTTCAGATCGGCCACATGTGTATGTCTCATTTAATAGGATTATTCTCTGGTCGGATGTGATTTCTAAGTCAATAGCGAGGTGTTAGTGGTGACTTCGTCAATCTTGAAGCTTATCGGCTCTCGGTATCTTCCTACGTGTGGTAAGCATATGTACGCGCCTAATTTTTCTTGATGTCATTAGGAAAAGACACGAGAGCTAACTTTTGGTTCGGTGGTAAGTGTTCTTTTTTTTACAAGCGGTGCTAAGTGTGTGGTGGATGTATCCTGGTCCACAAGGATCACACTAGATTTATAGCCATGTGTGTGGTTTATCCCATCGCCAACCTTCTCATCGATAAGGAAAAGTATATAATAACCACCTGAATCTCGATGCTCTGCGACCTACAGTAGACGCTGCCTGTGTGTGCGTGTGGCCGTATGCATAGTTCGCCAAAAAAAAAAAGTTTGCTACTAGAAAATGTATACGTCATAAGAAATACAATACCAAGTTCCTGGTGGATAACATTGAACTGATCTAATAACATATCTAAGATCGGCTGGATCCTGAAAGGGAACTAATAAAGACGATCGATCTCCTGTTGATTAGATATGCATCTTTCTACCTATCTCTATCGTCGAAGAACAGTCAATGTATACCATGGCATGCCATATATATGACGATATGTTTTGACTGATTCCCTGATTCTGTCCAGCTTTGTGAGTAACTATGGGCTGACCCATAAATTCGACACGCACATAGATTCATGTGACAAGATGATTAGACTTGCTCGTGCTTGTTACTCCCTCCGTTCTAAAAAGGATGACTTCCATTTGTCTACACGCGGACGTATCTAGACATGTTACATGTATAAATATGTTCACTTGCACACAAATGGAAGTCATCATTTTTAGAACGGAGTGAGTACATGCTCCGGTGCATATGTTCTTAGTTCTCTTCAGACATCGACACGCATTCTGAAATACAAGACACTGTCCTTTGTATGAATATGTCAGAAATACAATAACACCTACTCCTTTCGTCCAGAAATACATGGTTTACATGTTTTTGCAAGATTTTTGTTTAACCGGAAATTTGCTGAGCGATATATCGATTACGTAACACATAAAGATAAAGTAGGGTACTAAGAAGCATTTATATATCCATGTACAAGTACAAAAATCAATTGTCAAAATTAAAACTGGTTAGTGTATGTGTTTTGTTTTAGTTCTTGGACGAAGGAAGTGGTTCTTCAGTTCCGTACATTAATATAAAAATATATCCTAAGTCAAAAATTTAGAATGTTGAATGCACTCACTTGGAAACAATGTTAGAAAATTTGATAGGTAAAAGAGGAGAGGAGTAAAGCATGTTGGATGGTGACCTGTCTAATGTTAATTGGTTGTGGTTGAACATCCTATTGCATACCGATAATTTGATTATTTTTTCTCACAGAAATAACTCTCTTTCTATTATCTGGAATTCTAACTGGCATAAGCATGCAAATTAGTTGTCGTGGTGGTATCACGGCAGTTGCCATAGGATGGCTAAAGAGCGGGGCCGATGGACGCTGGAGGATCCGGGAGAGGGCTAGCACGCTAAGAAGCGTACACAGATGAACACACCAACACAAGCACACACAGGATCTACCCAGGTTCGGGGCCCTCGTGAGGAGGTAACACCCCTACTCCTGCCTATCTCTCTCTGAATATCTCGGTATCACAGGTACAAAGCTGCTCCTTGAGCTGTATGATCCCAACAATGGGGATGAACACAAGGTAGAAGATGAAGTTATGGGGGGAAATGTGTCTCAGAGCATCGTCCCTCACGCAGGAGGGGGTGAGGCCCTATATATAGGCTAAACCGAGTTACGGAAGTGCCCCTCCCGGTGCACTGTAGCCACGCCAAGGATATGTCATGATGTTACTCCTGTCAGAGACAGGACGTGACATGCCCATCTCCTGCAGCACCGCGGTACACCTAGAATGTACCCTCTGCCAGAGACAAGACATGGCATGCCCATGCCTATCTCGTAGCCTTTTCCCCGGATGTCCCGCGGTCAGCGGTGAGGTGAGCCCTGTCACCTCGCTCCTTCTGCACGCTCCCGTGTCAGGCGCTTCCGTGCCAGACGCTCCCGTGCCAGACGGGATGTGACAGGAGCATTGACCTCTGTCCGACATAAGGATAACCCGGCATGGATATGCCGGATTCCCTTTCCTGAATAACCTTCCCTGCACATAAGAAAACACACAAGATATCGACACACATATGTCGGTCATGATGTCTCGGATCCTCATCTCGGATCTCATATCTCGGTCAACGTATGCCGGTTTGCACCAGCAAGATACCTGATCCCTTCTGGTCAGGATTACCTCGGTTTGCTTATGTCGGTTTGCACCAACATCACACCCTGGTCACCCCTGACGTCCAGGTATGTCGGCTTTTACTGTAACCTGGCCCACATCTGGGCATAGCTTTTACCACACCATGACCCTACCCGGGGGTAGCCCCCCGACATTAGTCCCCGAAGCTGGTGCGGTCCTGCAGCCTTGGATGAAGGGCCACATCAGGTTTAATCAACCGAAACAACCACACCAAGCATCCGACATAACCATGTCGGTTCAACCGTAAAGCCACTAATAACCTCTCCAACTGATTCCGACATTTTGCCCCTGTGTCGGTTTCTCCGACACAAGAACTCCGCTGAAGGAGCAAGTCAAGCTGTCATGACCAACTCAACTTAACCCGACCATCCGACATAATCGTGTCGGTACACCTCAAGCATCAGGATAAAACCTCCGACTGCTTTCGACATATGCCCTTATGCCGAATTCTCCGACACAAGGCAACTGTTTTAACCTGATCAAACATCCGACATTCTTATGTCGGTTCGTCTCAAGCTGCAAGGACCAAACTTCCCACAACCTCCGAGATCTACTCTTGTGCCGGTCTCTCCGACACAAAAAGATTCCCACAATCTCTCCAAAGATTTCTCCACGGCACGTGGCAGAGAAATGCTGCGCGTTACCTCGGTTCCTGTGCACGGACAGACACATCTCTGCACGCACGCCGCCCACGTCACGCGCTGTCACGTCGCATGGGCACTTGAGTGCGTTTGACCGCGGTGTGCCTCCTCGATTCCCGCGTCAGTTACCACACACGATCGTGCCGCGGGCAGTTACCCATCTGTGGCCCACGATGTGGCTGATCGTGCGGCCGCAAATACCGCAACCGCGCAGATCGTGCGCGGTTAATCCGCGCGGCCATTACGGGAAAACGTGTGCGGTAAAAATGCTAACCGCACACGCCCCGCGACCATAAATAGGGGAGCGGAGCCTCCCAATCCTTCTTCTTCCTCCTCGCATCCATCACGCGGACTGCCCTCCGCGCTCATCTCCGCCGCGCTGCGATCTTCGCTACTGCACAGCGCCGGAGCACTCACGCCGCCGACCGGAGATTCTCGCGCCACCGTCGAACGCGCTCAACTCCGGTGCGCCCCGTGCTTCTTCGCCTCGCATCGCCGTCGCAACTCCGGTGAGTTCCTCGCCCTTAGCACTGCCGATGAACGTGTTCATCCCCTCCGATGAACACGTTCCTCTTCTCCGATGAATCTGTTCATCTTCCCCGATGAACTTGCTCCTCTTCTCCGTAGATGCTCTCACATCCCTTTGCTTAGATCCCATCTAGATTTTCTCCATTGCGCCTCTTAATAACCTTGCAATAGTTCCTCCGCAGATCTTCCTAAGTTTCAACTTATAAATCTTGCATTTATCTTCTATTTGTCTTCTCCGTAGATCCTTCCGACAAACACTTAGCCACAGATTTGTGTTTCCCGCCACTTATGCACTTTCCTCTGTTGCCCAAATATTCCGAGATACTTATCTCGGTTCAACTGTGCCTCTTTTGCAGATCTCTTCCGAGATGTCATTCAGCCATACCCCGGAGCCTGCCAGGATGTCGTCGAAGAGGGTGAGCGCGCCGGGTGGGAAGGTTCCGACGTAACCCAGGCCGAGATAGACTGGCTAGTCCGGACCAAGCGAATTCCGGCACAAGTGATATGCCGGGTTCCCGGCACAGAGGCCGAGCCGAAGCTGAAATCCGGCGAGTGCGTGGTCTTCGTCGCGCACTTCGAGCGCGGCTTTGGACTCCCGGCAAGCGAGTTCTTCCGATCTTTCTTGGATCGGTTCCGGCTTCAACCTCATCACCTTCCAGCCAATGCCATTACCACGCTCTCTGCGTGCTTTTCTTTCTCCGAGGGATACCTCACTCTGGCCCACCGTTGAGCTCTGGGCCAAGTACTTCCAACTCCGGAAGCAAAGTGTCCCGGATCCGGAAAACAAGAACTTCCCCAAGGAGATGACCCCGTGCGGAGCCGCTACCATTATACCTCGGAGAGGTTCCATCTTGCCTCGGATTCAAGGCCTGGAGTCATGCCGGAAATGGCAGCGCACGTTCTTCTACGTGAAGAACCCAGACAGCCAGACAATGTCGACCTTCTGAACCTGCCGATATTCAACATCGCCACCCCTTCTGAACAGTTTAACTGGTCCCTCAACCCGAAGGACACGAACCTCGAGATCAACCAGATTCACAAGATCGTCGAGGAGCTTGTGGGGGCAGGCTTAACGAGCGATGATCTCCTGAGGACCTTCGTCAGCCGCCGAGTCTCCCCCCTTCAAGACCGGGTTCACAAGATTTGCCACATGAGTGGCAAGTATGATCCAACTCGGATCAGCACCCACGAGCTGACCCAAGCCGAGGTCAGAAGACGTGTCAAGGCAATTGCCCGCACGACGATGACCGAGGAATGGGAATGGGGTCTAGAACCTCATAACAGAACTCGGCTTCCGGAGCAAGTAAGTAACCTTGCAACTTACACCGACATACTTTTTTCTACCGAGATAACTCTTATGTCGGCCCCATACTGTGCTCATAAAGTAACTCGGTTTTACTGCTTCTGGCTTGCAGAGGTTTGCCCGGCAAAAGACTGAAGATGGAGAGGATCCCTCCACCAAATGGGGCAAAGATATCCCTGCCCCGGACGTCGCCGAGGTAGAAGACCCGGATGATGAGGATCAGTGCCGATTCCGGCTGCTGGCGCCCCTACCTCGGGTAAGCCTCGAGCCCGAGCCTCAATCCGAGATTGGTCGGACGACGATGATTGCGAAATGTTAGAGATAATTGATGCTCGCCCCATCGCATATGCTCACCCAGTATCCTCGGCATCAGCTAACCCGGGCGGCCCTGCTCCGAGTGCACGCCCTGCTACCTCGGGCAAACAAGTGGGATCTCGCAAGCGTGCAGAGACCGGTACCTCGAATACCGGGACCTCCACATCCTCAGATC
The DNA here is from genome assembly GCA_947311845.1 of Poa pratensis. Taxonomy (NCBI): domain Eukaryota; kingdom Viridiplantae; phylum Streptophyta; class Magnoliopsida; order Poales; family Poaceae; genus Poa; species Poa pratensis. The sequence goes on from CAMZMU010000085.1 coordinate 84,199,867, forward strand.
CAGCAGCACCGAAGGCGAAGCGGCAGAAGAGAGGAGCAGTTAAGCCGAAGAAGGCCAAGAAGACACCGCCAGTTACTCAAGGGTAAGATATTCTTTGCCGACACAAGCTCACTTCCTTTTTTCCTTCTCCCGGGATAATCTTTCCCCGACATAACACTTTTTCTCTTTTGATGCAGTGCCGCCCTTGAAATTAACCAGAGTGCCTCCTCCATGCGCTCACCCCTTCCGAGTGCAGCCGAACCTCGGTCACGTGATTCCGGGGTACCCGCCACTTCATCCGTCATTCCCGAGGTCGTGGTCCTCGACGAAGATGTTGGCTCCGGTGCCCCCACCGCGGACTCCGACATTCCGCGGGCCGACACTTCGGTGACCTCGGGCCCACAGCAACCACCACCACAACAACAACAGCCGCAACAACAGCAACCACAACAACAGCAACAGCAGAGCAACAGCAACAGAACAACAGCAAAAGCAATAGCACAAGGACAACAGCAACATCAACAGCAACAGCAGCAACAAAAGCAGCCGCCACGGCCGAAGTCCACCACAAAGTCCACCGAGTTAGTAACTCGGAAAGCTACTCCACTAGCCAAGCCGGCACAGAGCCAAGTGGCCACCGGGAAACAACTTGTCAATCCGGAGAAACAAGTGGTGTTGACTCCAACCACTACACCGGAGCACCAAGCTCTCACCACCTCCGTCTCCCGAGTTACCACTAGCAGCTGGGTTTTTCCTCAGCTCCGAACTCAAAGCGGACATAGCTTAGGCTCGGAGAAGCAGTACCACATGGACTGGAATGCCGCCGACACTAGCGAGGTCTCCTCTGCGAACCCGGTCACCCAACATCCAGCTGGACCCAGTGCGCTTGCTCAGGCCATGCACAACTTGCAACTCTCGACCCTTCGAGCCAGCAAGCTTGCCGAGGTATTTTTTCCTCAGCCAGACCTTTCTTTCCTTTGTAATAGATGATAAACATATATAATCCCCAGTCCCCGAGATTCGGGTTGAGTGACCTACGCTCGCCCGAGTAAAGATCACTCGGCGCGAATCTTCACAAAATTTCCATTATTATAAAAAATCACAAAAAATCCGACATTCAGGATCTTCAAAAATCCGACACTCAGGATCTTCAAAAAATCCGACTCAGGATCTTCAAAAAATCCGACATCCAGTCCCCGAGATTCTTGTCGAGTTTTACTCGGCACGAATCTTCAAAAAATCCGACATTCAGCTTTACTCGGCATGAATCTTCAAAAAATCATACTAACCCTTTGCTCTTTTCAGGATTGCACCAACGCCCGGACCACAGTATTTCAGAAGCTGCTTCTGGACCACAACAAACTCAAGAGGTCCCACAAGCAACTTCAGGAGACGCTGAAGAACAAGGAAGCCGCGCACACCACTGCCCTCCAGAAGGAACGACAGAAGTGTCTCGGCTCCAGGAGGAACTTGCTCGGGTCCAGGGCGAGAAACCGGCATTGAGAAGGCCCTGATGCAAAGGGAGGAAGCTGCGCAAAAGCACAAGGAAACCCTCGAGGCGACCGAGGTTCGCGCTACCTCGGCACAAGGAGAACTGGATGCCCTCAAGGCAAAATCCGACATCTGGCTGCGCGAGCTCACCCGGCTTAACAAGGAGATGGACAGTAAGTTTCTTTATCCTTTCTTTTTGTTTCCATTGCTTGTACCGACATTAAGTATATGCCGGTATATAACTCAATTCGGTGATAGCTTTTCTATCTTCAGATCACTTCTCCCACTCCAAGGCTGCTGCAATCAACACTGTCCGCAAGGCACGAGCAAAAAGAGCCGAGGCTGGCCCAATCCCGGAGGAATGGGATATTGAAGATCACCTGACCGCTCTGAATGCTCGCATCTCTCCTCTGAAGGCCATTGGCATGGATCTTCTTGATGCTGGCATCCGAGCTTACCGAGCCTTATGGCCAGGATCTCAGACTCCGGTAGCATTGAAGAATTGTCCAAGTGTCTGTCGGGGGCCGAGGCCAGGGTCCGAGAGTGGAGATCCTCTGCAGCTCGCCGGAGCTGATCAAGCATTGACCTTTGTGCTCTCCTGGTATGAGGCCATCAACCTCAATGCCGTGCGCTCCCTGCGCCAAGGCTCCACATGGACCTCAGATCCGACACTCATCGCGAGCCGCAAGGAGGCAGCCACCTTCATGGCCAGCTATGCTCCCACCCGACACTTCATTCCTGGTCCCGCCTACTCGGATGATGAAGAAGATGACGAGGATGATGAAGAGGGTGAAGACGAGGAAGATGTTGATGAGGAGATCGAGGCCGAAGCTCCCGACACTGCCACTGCCGGAGCACCGACACTGCTGCTGCCGGAGCAACCGACATCGCTAAGCGACCGCGACCGACACTGCCAAGTCGACCGCGACCGAACTTCTGAGAAGCCGGTATCCGACACTGCCGGTGCCTCGGCAGCCACTCCAACACCCGAGGTTGCTCCAACAACCGAAGCTTCTTCTGCCGCCGAGACTGCTCCTGAGCCTCGCACCGCTCCAACTGCTCCGAGCTCCTCCGAGGCAGCTGCCTAAGCTTATCAAAACTGAACCATTAAATCCCCGGAATGCCGGGTGCAGATGTAAATATACTTTTAAGTATCTCGCAGTGCTACTTTTATCCGTGCTACTTTATCATATTAGTTTCAACAAGACAGGCTCAATGCCGGATCACTTTGCACCAAGTCCCCGAGTTTACTTTCTTGTTTACTATACTTAGTAATCTCTGCTCTTGTCTACCATTTAGGCGTTCGACAGTCGAGTCACAAGATCAATCATTATAGCACACAATACTTGTAAATTTTGAGGTAAGGTTTAGAGTCATCCGACACAAGGAAAAGGAAAGAAAAAACCGGGTTAGTAAACGACATATGTCGGATCTTTTTAGGACCGAGTCCCCGAGTCCATTTTCATGTTTACCATATACCATAACCTCTGCTCTTGACTGCCATTTCGGCGTTCGTCAGTCGAGTCACAAGATCACAACAAAATAGCATACATTACTTGAACTTTGAAACGAGGTCTCAAAATCATCCGACATATGAACAACACAGAAAAAACCGAGATAAAACACAAGCATATAGACAAAGGCAGTCCCCGAGTTTCTTTTCGGAGTGCCGGCATTTTATTCAAAGGAAAACCGAGATACATACATTGCGCCCTTATGAGTAAAAGGGGCGGAGTAGAGCTACATTCCAGGGTCTTTTGGTCTCCTCTCCGGATTTGTCCATCACATTTTTCCTCGGTGCCTGCGCATCTATAAGATAGTATGAATCATTGTGCAGAGCCTTGCTCACAATGAATGGTCCCTCCCATGGAGGTGACAACTTGTGTCGGCCTGCTTTGCGTTGCACTAGCCTCAACACCAAATCTCCCTCTCGGAATACCCGAGGGCTGATCTTCCGGCTATGATAGCGTCGGAGATTTTGCTGATATATAGCTGACCGAGATAAGGTCAGTTCTCGTGCTTCTTCGAGCAAATCAACATCATTTTCCCGAGCTTCTTTTGCCTCGGTTTCAGTGTACAGCGCCACTCTCGGCGAGTCATATTCCATGTCGGTCGGCAGGACCGCTTCTGCTCCATAGACCAGAAAAAATGGCGTATAGCCAGTTGAACGATTCGGTGTGGTCCTTAGACCCCACAACACTGCTGGTATCTCCTCTATCCAGCATCCCGGAGTTCGCAACAGTGGTTCAATCAACCGGGCTTTGATACCGGCTAACACCAATGCATTTGCTCTTTCCACTTGCCCATTTGCCTCAGGGTGTGCCACCGAGGCTATGTCCAACCGAATTCTTTTTTCCGCACAGAACCGAGCAAACTCTCCCACAGCAAAGTTTGTGCCATTATCCGAGATAATGCTATGGGGGTAACCATATCTCAAAATGATGTCCTTCAAAAAGGACACAGCTGTGTGACCATCACACTTCCTGATTGGCTTCACCTCGATCCATTTGGTGAACTTGTCCACCATCACCAGCATATGAGTCATGTTACCTCGGGCTGGCCTGAACTCTCCCACCATATCCAGACACCAAACTGCAAAGGGCCAAGTGATTGGAATTGTCTTGAGTGCCGAGGCTGGCAGGTGGATCTTTTTAGCAAACCTCTGACATCCCTCACACTTTCGGACGATATCTTCTGCCTGGTTCAAAGCACTGGGCCAATAAAACCCATGCCGGAATACCTTAGCCACCAAGGCTCTTGATGAAGCATGATGACCACACTCTCCCTGATGAATCTCCAGGAGCATCTCTTGCCCTTCCTGCGGCTCGACACAGCGCTGCAGTACCTCGGTCACACTTCTCTTGTATAACTCCTGGTTGATGATGGTGTATGCCTTGGATCTTCTTTGCACTTGCCTAGCCTCAACTTCATTACTTGGCAAACTCCCGTCCATCATATACCATTATTGGTTGTGCCCACTCCGGCACAGGACGCACAGGAAAGACCGGATCATCCACCTCCATGAGATCAACCGACATTGCTTCTTCCGAGATGAGTAACCAGTCCCCGGGTTCTGCCAAGCAGTCCCCGGGTTCTCCCAAATGCATCCGACATCGACGTCCATGGGAACAGCACCAGACTCCGGTTTCGCCGGGATAAAGATTGACTCGGACTCGGGCGATGGTTTGATTGATGGCTTCCTCAAATGCTCCAAGGCTATGCCGGGTGGAATTGGATCCCGGATGAACCTAGCTTGGACAGTACATCGGCGGCTTCATTTTCAGCCCGAGGTATATGCGTGAGCTCGCAACCTTCAAAGAACCCCGAGATCTTCTGGACATGAAACCGATACAACGCCATGTTGGCGTCTAAAGCATCCCAATTTCCCGAGACTTGCTGCACCACCAGATCCGAGTCTCCGAAGCATTCTATCCGGCGAATACCAATTTCTTTGGCCACATTTAGCCCATGAACAAGTGCCTCATACTCGGCCACATTGTTAGATGCCGCAAAATGAATCTGCAACACATATCTCAGTGATCATGCTTTGGCGAGGTAAGGACTACCCCGGCACCTAAACCAATTTCGTCCTGGAACCATCAAAGTGCATTCTCCAGTAATTGGAGTCAGGCAATGGTGGCTCATATTGCATTTCAGCCCAATCCACCAAGAAATCCGGCAGTGCCTGAGATTTAATGGCATCTCTTCTTTCATAGTGAGGAGTGTAAGGGGACACCTCGATAGCCCACTTGGCTACTCGGCCAGTTGCATCTTTACACCCAATGATCTCCGAGATAGGAGCCTCACACACCACAGTGATTGAATGCTCTTGGAAGTAATGTTTCAACTTCTTAGCAGCCAGATAGACACCATATGTCATCTTCTGGTAGTGAGGATAGTTCTGCTTGGACAACGAGATCACCTCGCTCAGGTAATATACCGGCCTTTGCACAGTTTTGCCATCTCTTCTCGCTCCACTACTAATACGACACTCACAACCCGGTTTGTGGCTGCAATGTAGAGCAACATCGGCTCTTTGGGTAATGGTGAGGCCAGTATCGGCGCAGTTGCCAACATCTTTTTTAACTCGGTGAACGCCGCATCTGCTTGCGGGGTCCACACGAAGTGGGTTGTTTTCTTCATGAGCTGATACAAAGGCAATGCCTTTTCTCCCAACCTGCTAACAAACCGACTTAAGGATGCCAAACATCCGGTGAATTTCTGCACGTCCTTGAGACATGTCGGTAACCTCATGCTTTCAATAGCACGGATTTTTGTCGGGTTCACCTCGATACCTCGGCTCGACACGAGGAAACCGAGTAACTTGCCTGCCGGCACACCAAATGTACATTTGTCCGGGTTAAGTTTTATCCGGAATTTCCTTAGATTCTCAAATGTTTCGGAGATCATCAATCAGAGTGGATTTCTCCTTAGACTTGATGACAATGTCATCGACATACACCTGCACATTTTTTCCTATTTGATCATGCAAGCATTTTTGCATACATCTCTGGTAAGTAGCACCAGCATTTCTCAAACCAAATGTCATGACACGATAGCAATAAGCCCCATACGGGGTGATAAAAGCAGTTTTCATTTGATCAGCAGGGTTCAGTGGTATCTGGTGAAAACCAGAATACGCATCTACAAAGGATAACAGCTCACACCCGGCTGTGGAATCGATCACTTGATCAATCCGAGGCAGCGGGAATGGATCCTTAGGACATGCCTTGTTCAAGTTTGTGTAATCAATACACATACGCCACACAATGGCCACGTTCGGGTCATCTTTTTTCTTTTCCACCAGGACCGGGTTAGACAACCAGTCCGGGTGCAGCACCTCCATGATGAAACCAGATGCAAGTAATCTGGCCAGTTCATCACCTATCACTTTTCTCCTCTCATCCGAGAGACGTCGCATAGGTTGCTTCACCGGTTTCATATCCGGTCTGACGAACAAAGAGTGCTCAGCCAACTCCCTCGGAACACCTGGCAGGTCCTGATTTGACCATGCAAAGATATCCCGGTTCTCACGGAGGAAGTGACTGAGCTCGCCTTCCTATTTCTCCGTTAACCCGGTACCAATGATGACGTTGTGGTCCGGACATGCCGGGTCAACATTGATCTTCTTGGTCTCCTTGGGCACCTCGAAAGTTGCATTCTGCTCCGGGTTAGCCATACCCGGCATGCCGAGTTGCGCGGACTGAGCCAATGCCACCACTTCATGGATCTTCTTCTTCTCTGCAGCGATAATCAGTGACTCGGCAAGCACGATCCAGCCGAGGCACACTCCAGTGCACGCTTGTAATCACCCGAGATAGTGATGATGCCATTAGGACCGGCATTTTCATCTTGAGGTAACCCACATGGGTTGATATCATGAACTTGGACAGTGCAGGCCTGCCGAGTAAAGCATGGTATGGACTTTCGAGGTCCACTACCTCAAACTGGATGCTCTCAGTTCGGCAGTTTCCTTGGTGCCAAACAACACATCAACCCAAATTTTGCCCATAGGTGCACATGAAACACCGGCACTATACCATGAAAGGTTGTAGAACTCGGCTGCAGCATATTTGCCGAGATACCCATCTTCACCATGGTGTCTCGGTACATGATATTGATAGCACTCCCATTATCAATGAGAACTCGGGTGAACCGAACATTGATGGTGGGTCCAAAGAATGTCGGGTCCACCACCAATGCATAACCTCCCGGAGTTGGCATAACTCGGGGATGATCCCTTCTGCTCCAAGATTTCTTGCTCGGACCAGTGCAAATACTTCGGCACTGCCGGCATAACTGCGTTCACCTCCAGTGCACGCCGATGCAAGCTCTTCTTGTCAGTTGGCTCGGTCACAAAGACCACATAGCTCTGATGAGCTTCTCTGTAATCTCCCTGGGGATACTCTCCCTGCCTGCTGGGACCAGTGTTGTTGTTGTTCCCTCCGACATTCACCTGATTCACAGGTTTCGGATCTGCTTGCCTCGGAACTGGCGGATTCACCGGGATAGCATTTGCTCCGGTGAGCGGTAAGTTTTGCCTCGGCGGAATTCTCTGAGGTGCCCCCGCCTGATTTCCTCCGGCTCTGGCTCCTTCCCCCTTGTGCGCTGATACCAGCTGCACTGCCGAGTTGTATGGTTTGCGGCCTGCGGATGTCTTGGGTGTGGAAACTGCAAGGCCCATCCAACATAGCCTCATAAGTTAAGGACTGCTTCTGGTCACCCCATGGCCTCTTCCCTTCTTGATTCTGGCCCCATGCTGGGCCGTTGTACTTCGGACGCTGGCTATTGCCGGCATCTGGCTGGTCTTGGTTTACCGCTGCAACCTGGTTTGAGCCATACCGGTAATCCGGCTCTCTCCTCTTGTTTCCGAAGTCCTGGCGATCGTTCTGCCTGACTGGCCCGGGTCTGTTATTCACCGGGTATCTTCTACTCGGTTCCCCGAGTTCAGCAAGGGTTGCATCGGATCACCCAGTGCATAGCTATCCGCAATCCGGATTGTCTCGGCCAGGGTGGCCGGCATTTCCCTCTGCAACTTCTGCCAGAGCATGGAGCCGTGTCGGCACCCCTGGGCAAACCAAGATATGGCCTGCGCCTCCACAACTCCTTCACAGGAATTGCGAATAGTACTCCACCGGGTTAAGTAATCCCGGTCAGTTTCATTATCCCTCTGCTTGCACATCGCAAGCTGCTGAGGACGATTCGGTCTCTTGTACGTGCTGGAGAAGTTGCTAACAAATGCTTCTTCAAAGTCCAGCCAGCAATCAACGCTGCCCTCTCGCAGGTTGTTCAGCCAAATCCGGGCTGGCCCTTCCAACATCTGCGGGATATACCTCACCGCCCATCGGCGGTTTCCTCCCGCGATATGCACTGCCGACACATAATCTGTCAGCCAGTCCTCCGGCTTAGTACTGCCGTCATATGTCTTTGCGCCTCGGTTCAACTGAAAGTGCCGCACCGGTGGCTCCCTCATGATCCGAGGTCCAAAACATGCAGGCCAGGTGGACCTTGCTCTTCCAGCATCTCGGACATATAATCCTGTCCAACTTGTAGCGTGCATCATTTGGTGACAACTGGCGAGGTCCCAACCGAGATCCCAGTGCACCTTCATATCTCGGATACCCGGCTTTCTCCATAGCCGAGTAACCATCATCATAACGGTTAGCCACCTGGTCAACACCTTGTGGCTGCTGGACATGCTCGACATTTTGCTGCTGCTGGGCGAGATTTTGTCGGATACCGAGGTGGATAGCCTCGGCCAGCCGAGTTAACTACTCCGGCACCTGGACCGCCCGGACCGGGATTGCTTTTACCCCGGCCGGCACTGCCTCGCCCAACTACCTGTTTTCCGGCACACGCCGGATCATACACCTGTATCTGCTTGCTCTTACCGGAGTTTACACTCCGGTCCGATCTCCACCGACATGCGGTGATGAAGCTTGCCCCTTAGATCCACTGGCTCCCCTAGCCGAGTGAACAATCTCGGACCCACCTGCAACTGTGTTAGCCTTGCGATAGGCCTCATTCTGCCGGGTAGCCACAGCTACCAACTCATTAACTCGGTCTTGCTGCCTACGGAGAGCTTCTCCGGATAAGCCTGACAACTCGGCTCTTGCTGCCTCGGCAGCTCTAAGAGTCTTAGCAGGGGAACTATACTTCGGTTTTTCGACCGATAAGTTACTAGGAGTCTTGCTGGAACTAGATCTACCATCTCTAGCAATCTCGGCATTGAGGTTTTTACCCCTCTTGCGCACATCCTCTACTCGACTAGGGCGAGCAGCTACCGGGGTTAAACCATGTGCTTGGTTATACTCACGGAGAGTTATCCCGAACTCTCTCCTCACCTCGGCCATCTCCAGAGCCTCCTGAAGCAAGCTCTGACGCCGTGCCTCCAACTCTGCCTCCATTGGGCAGCATCTGTACCGGCAGCTACCGGCACAGCCAGTTTCTCTATTATCTCCTCGAGATGAGCTGGCCTAACCGGTACATTGGATGTACCGGCCTGTCTCGGAGGTTTTCCCTCCTCTCCAGCGGCACTTTCGCCGATCTGGTACCTTGGGGGCAGGATTACCGGCATCTCCTTTGCCGGGTTCTCCTTTACCGGCATCACCCGCAGTGCCGGTCATCATGACCTCTGCGCAGCTCCCGGGGCGAGCGCTACGCCGGCCGCGAGCCGCACAGACAGCAGGAGGATCCTCGGCCACAAGCACCTGCTCGGGGACTTGCAGACAACCTCGGTGGCGACGTAGGTCACGAAGGTGCCGAAGCTGATGAGGCAGCCGTTCGTCGGGAACGGCCTGCTGCCGAAGCATCCAGCGTTGTCGCTGATGAAGTTCAGCGAGCCGAGCTTGCAGATGAGCCCGCAGACGACGCGCTCGCCAGAGTCGATGATGGAACCCGTCCGGATGATCACACCAGCCAGCGCCGCTGCTGGCCCCACGGTGGGCGCCAACTGTCGTGGTGGTATCACGGCAGATGCCATAGGATGGCTAAAGAGCGGGGCCGATGGACGCTGGAGGATCCGGGAGAGGGCTAGCACGCTAAGAAGCGTACACAGATGAACACACCAACACAAGCACACACATGATCTACCCAGGTTCGGGGCCCTCGTGAGGAGGTAACACCCCTACTCCTGCCTATCTCTCTCTGAATATCTCGGTATCACAGGTACAAAGCTGCTCCTCGAGCTGTATGATCCCAACAATGGGGATGAACACAAGGTAGAAGATGAAGTATGGGGGGAAATGTGTCTCAGGGCATCGTCCCTCACGCAGGAGGGGGTGAGGCCCTATATATAGGCTAAACCGAGTTACGGAAGTGCCCCTCCCGGTGCACTGTAGCCACGCCAAGGATATGTCATGATGTTACTCCTGTCAGAGACAGGACGTGACATGCCCATCTCCTGCAGCACCGCGGTACGCCTAGAATGTACCCTCTGCCAGAGACAAGACATGGCATGCCCATGCCTATCTCGTAGCCTTTTCCCCGGATGTCCCGCGGTCAGCGGTTAGGTGAGCCCTGTCACCTCGCTCCTCCTTCTGCGCGCTCCCGTGTCAGGCGCTTCCCTGCCAGACGCTCCCGTGCCAGACGGGATGTGACAGGAGCATTGACCTCTGTCCGACATAAGGATAACCCGGCATGGATATGCCGGATTCCCTTTCCTGAATAACCTTCCCTGCACATAAGAAAACACACAAGATACCGACACACATATGTCGGTCATGATGTCTCGGATCCCTCATCTCGGATCTCATATCTCGGTCAACGTATGCCGGTTTGCACCAGCAAGATACCTGATCCCTTCTGGTCAGGATTACCTCGGTTTGCTTATGTCGGTTTGCACCAACATCACACCCTGGTCACCCCTGAGGTCCAGGTATGTCGGCTTTTACTGTAACCTGGCCCACATCTGGGCATAGCTTTTACCACACCATGACCCTACTCGGGGGTAGCCCCCCGACATTAGTCTTCTTGTACTGGTACCTTCGCCATATGCATGCATGCATGCATCCTGAAGTCCACCACCTTATGCTAAGATCGTCAACACTAATAGTTAAATCGAAAAATTAAAACAATTAACATTTCAAATCATCCACCCAATTACTGATCCATGTTCACGACTATGTTCATCTTGACGAGGCTTCAAAATTAGATCACATGTTGTTATGTTTTCGATCATTTTTTTCCGTCACAGAAGTATTGCGGTTGCTCGATTAACAACGGACAATGACCACACTAATAGTGCACAATTACAAGATATAACTTTTTTCTATTTTAGTCAACTTTATTTTTTAAACGAGGTAAAAGCCTATTTTCATTGATTATGAAGGAAAGAGAGGTCTGTAATAAAAGGCCAGTGCCAAAATAAATATATTCAGAGCTCATGAAAACAACTTGAAATACACCATAATATATATTTTTAGACATTACAATGTTATGCAGAGCTAAGGAGTGGGTACTCAAGTATTACCGACAATTAAGAGAGGACACCATTAGATATAAGTAGTAGCATGCAAGTATTGCGGGGATGAACAATACATTTTAGGAACCTGGTTTAGAAGTTACCATAACCTGATTACTATGTGGTTATAACCTGCCTATAATCGTGTGGCGTTTTGGAGGCCAGGCTCTAGGGATCTCTTTTATTTTTGAAAAATTCAAAATCTGCATTTTGAAGTTTAACACTAATTATGAAAAAAATCCTAAATGTAGATAATGATATAATTTGTAAGTGTGCAAAGATCCAATCCTAAATTTGTTTAATTTTAGTCTGAGAAAAAAATGACAAATATGTGATCCGGGTCGGTGAACACGACACATTTTCAAAAAATTGAACTTTTGTTATTTATCATTTTTTGTAGCCTAAAGTAATATTAATTTTGCATTACATTTTGTGCACTGTTAGAGTTCAACAAAATATACAACTAGTAGTCATGTCTTTCTGTATATACACGGTTGCATGGGGAAAAAATGTTGGAACTTTGATCGACGAAATGTATAGATGTATTACTATGTTCCCTTCCTTTCTACAAGATGATATGGCGAATATTTGACCTGGATGTAAAGCGATCATTGCCACCTAATTGGCCTCGTCCCCTTTTTTTTGTCCGCGTTCTTTTTACTACAAGAGATATCTCTCTTCCTTTCCGCAACTAGCTAGCCCATCATGAAAGATCTAATTTTTATATACAATATTGATCGAATATATCATCGATCGATTGAACGTTACGTGGAAAATAAAAGGGATAACAGGAGTCGACGATTCGGTTCTCCGATTTTGTGTGTCGAACTGTGATAAGCAGATGGATGCCAGCCACGAGACAACATGAGTGTGTAAAGTTGCATTGCTTTTAGCAAATTTCTTCACACGGGCGATCTAAATCGGAGTACGTGAATACAACCCGAATATATTGCTATCTTATACTCCCTCCGTCCCAAAATATAAGGCGCCTAAGGTTTAGTCAAAAGTCAACGTTTTATAAGTTTGACCAAGATTATACACAAAAATATAAATATTTACAATACAACATCAGTATCAATAGATTCATCATAAAGTATATTTTCTTAATGCGTACATTCAATAATGTATATGTACATATTTTTTCCTAAATATTAGTTCAAAGTTAGTAAGATTTGACTTTTGACCAGTCCTTAGACGCCTTATATTTTGGAACGGAGGGAGTATTTACTAATTGGAGGCACCATACGAGGCTCCACGTTAATTCCGGAGGTTAGAAAATATTGACCATCCGATCTACCTAAAATCTGTCTGAAGCCGTTGGATTAAAACTATTTGTCTAATGCGCACGCTTGACTCTTCTCGCGTCTATATATCTTTCTCCACCGGAGTTCGAATCCCAATCTAGATAATAATGCATGCTAAATAATATAATATCCGATGCGCTTGGTGTCATACCTACGTGACCTTCTCCCTGTAAAAAAAGGAAAAGAGGAGACGGATCTAATCGTCACCTCGGTTGTGATGCGTGCGGCGCATCACTGATCGATCCAGCCTTCATGCTCGCCTAAGATCGATCAATCTCATCCAATGCATGTCAGGTTGCGCCCTAATTACTTCTCACTACCGTGCGGCCGGCGACTGGATTATTCACCCATGTTAATTTCTGCTGATGCATGTCAGGCAGGAGCGTGCTGTTCTTTCTTTATGCAACGAAGTAGCTTGGATGGTATCGGGCCAGCAGTGATTATGTAGATCGGGATGACTTGGAAAAAATATTCGTGGGGCATGGCAGTTTTTCTCCAGCACCAATAATGCAACTCTATCAACCTCTAACGTTCAGGTTTGGTCCGGTTATTCTTCATCTTCTTTAGTGATCACGATCGAGCCATTGCTTATCTTCTGGAGGTGATCACGATCGTGCCGACGGCAGCTGCAAGTGCCGACTTGCCGATATCCCGTGGGTCATGTTAGAGGCGGAATAAGCGTCCTCAAGCAAGTTTTCCTAATTATTTGTTTGATGTTTCACAGTTTCAGTTTAATGGTGAAATCTGCAATGGCATGCAAAACCTTGCGTGAGATTCAAGCTATCAGTAGAGGAAAGGAACTAACAATTAAGGCACGAGTAGCAAGACTATGTGATTCAATATTGATTAGTAATGGTGAATTAGTTAGTCTTGATATGATCCTTATTGGTCAGTAGGTATAAGGGTTCTTTCATTGCAATTACATCTTTGCTTGACTGGCTTCGTGCAGATCGACAGATGGTGACCATCCAAGGCAGCAGCGTGCAACATATGTGGAACTCCAACACATGCCAGGCTTATGAACGTTGGCCTTAACGCGGTTGTAACAGTAGTCTCGCTCATCACAGGTAAACTAGGCGATGCACTTTTTTCTCTTTCCTGTCAAACCAGTTCTACTGTGGTGTGTGGTATAAATCGATCAATTTTCGATGATCAAGTGTTATACAAAATGGAATTCTGGGGACAAGTACATATGCAGAGGGGTAACCTAACAATTTACAGTCCAATATCACGTTGGTTGATCCACGTTAGCTTTGCTACATATTCACTGAATAAATGCAGTGGCGTAGAAAATTATTACGAAAATATTTGTCCGTTAAATCCCCGGCCTATAACATAACCCTCCATAATCATGCCCCTACCGACAACAAGTAAACCTCTATCCTTAGATTCCCTCCTCTTATTTTCTTTTTGTTATTCATCATGGAAGCCCCACAATCGGCTGATCTATAATGACTGATGAAGGGGAAAAAAACTGTTTTGTATAGGCACATCTATCACCAATACTCGAGCTGCAGGAACATGAAGTGATTTGATCAGCATCGTCTCCAATGGCACCACAAAATAATTGACAAACAAGTAAATCTATCCAACGATATTTTAATTTGTTATGAAATGTTCCACTAAAGTAGATATAAAACCAGCTAAAATTTTGCTTGCTTTCCTGCACAAAATTATCTTTGTACAGAGCAGAGTGCTTAAGATTCTGATATCCTTCTTTTATGGGAAACACCGGTTACCTTAGGTTAGTCCTGTCGAAGCAACTTATCTAGCATGTTTAACAAACTGAAAATCTTTTCGACTGTTGTGTCAGTACAAAAATATATAATATGTCAATAGATAGTTCTGTTGTTGTAGTTAACTGCTCATTGTTCACACTGCCAATATTTAGGATGGTTGTTTTAACAAATGGTCACATATACTATTTTATCCTACAATTACTAATTTGAATACTAATTAGTAAATATTATGAGTACCATCCATTCCAAAAGATAGAAGTGACGTTTGTATAGTAGAAATTATTTCAGTCTGTATTTTCACTCCCCATAGAGTGGGTTTCAGTTTTATTTTCTTTTAAGATCAAGAGCCATATACTGCTTTTTGTTAATAAAGTGAGCGCATTATAAGGCTTTCATTAATTCCTCCCTTTGCCTATCTGAAGTTACGTTAGTACGTACTCCATCTGTTTCTAAATATAAGATGTTTTAGCATTTTTTTACATTCAAATGTACACAAATGTATCTAAACACATTTCATGTGTATGTTCATTCATTTTAATATGTATCTAGACAACATGTGTAACATCTAAAACATCTTATATTTAGGAACGGAGGGAGTACATAGTTTATACCACACGTGATCAAATTTCTATGCATCTTCTGAAAATCCATGTGCCAGGGAGAAAACGATTAGTTCTAAAGGGACTTCTTTTTGGTTTGGAAGCGGCCGGGTTGTTTGTTCTACATATTGTCAATTTTGTAATACTTCGTAAATGGCAAATGGCGTTAGGAAAAAGTAATTATATATAGAGAGTGAATATATCTGAAGGAGTGAACCCAAGGTAAATTAAATTAAATTGATACTTCAATGTGTGTCACTTTATACTGAAAACATGTTGTCTATGACATATCATAGTACTATTTAAAGATGACATGGTGTAACCCGTATCCATAGCTTTTTCGAGGTAATCATGTTTCTTACATGTGTTTATAGTGTTCGATTTGAGATTTACCTTGGCATGCTCAACTCTTTGTTTGACCATGCCTTTCCACTTTGAGGATTATCGAATCGTTGAAAAGCTTGCACTATTTGAAACAAATGTTTGTAGGTAAAGATAGTGTCGCGTGCATATGTAGGAGTAGATTTGAGGCATAAGGTGCCTATATTTTGACATCATCCCATGCGATTTCAACTAACAACATCCATAGATACATTGCCAAATATAATAAATTTTTAACAAAAGCCCATGAAAAGCTACTTGGAAAAAGGAAGACTCTAAAAAAACATGGACATCCAATGAAACAATATTGTTAATAATATATCTCTTTTATCATTATGATATGGAGATTATTTACGTGCACATACAAGGAAAATGACAAATATAAAAAGATTACAACAAGTCGTCCATCCATCTTGACAATTATGTTTGAGTTATTTTACTTCATCCTATGCACATGCATGCATGGTACCATTGTATGTTGGTTGCCCGAGATTTCTTCCAGTGATACGGCTGGCAGCTTAATTATAGATTAACATGTTAGATCATAGGCTTTTCATGTTAATAGCTTGGTTTAGATGGCTCATTCATGTATCCACTTTGTGTGACCCATGAGATGTAATAAGTCCTAAACAGATTTTGAATAAGTTAATAAAGCGGCCATATGCATCACTTTGATGCAGAGGCTGGGATATTTCCCTTTTCGAAAAAATTGTATGTTTTCAATGGTTCTGCCTGACTCATGTATTCTCGAAATATCTCCGGTTCCTTAAAAAAAACTTGAAAGAAAGAAATATGTTTATCTCAGAAAAACTAGCCCGTGCAGTTGCAGGGGTTAATGACTAGTATTTATAGTCCTGATCTCACTGGATCCTCTTAAAGGCAAGACCATTTTGGTACGATAGTATGCAATTAAATATGCACGTACATGCATGTCATTATTGTTGCATTTGTTTTCAAAAATATATACACTTCTCATGACTCATGTTAAAAAAACGGATGCTCCATTTCATACTCCCTCCGGTCCACAAAAAGTGTCGTGGGAAAAGAAGGTAATTAGCACAACACATACATACGACTTCCGACTCTTTTTACGGATCAGAGGTAGTATATATTTCCTACACTATGCAACAATGATACAATAGTGTGCGCTGGTCGCGGATGATGTAGAGAGACTGCGCGGCAGACACAGTCACGCTGGTGCATGGCGTGTGATGGGGCGTAGAGACGTGAATGTCAGTTATGCTGAGTGCACGTCGGGCCGATATGTTATCTGGTGGCTGGTGTAGCGACCATGCTCGTCCATTGAGGGGGACATGGATCGTCTGACGTAGTGATTCCTGCCTTACCCTGCCTTTCAGTCACTGACAAGTGGGACCCACGCTGGTATGCCCCACATGTCAGCCACTCAAAGGGTAGGACTGGCCACGTCAGGGGATCCCAGTCCCCATGAGGGGGGCTTGAGAGTCCGCCAAACTATTGTCCGGCAGGCATTTCAACGGTATTGCCTGATCCGGGCGGTGGGGCTGTGGTGGAGGACGCTAGGGCAGTGACCCCGAGGACGTGGTCAGCGTATCTGCAATCAAGAATGTGTAAATGAAATAAATGGGAGAATTGCGATAGTAGAAATACGGTCAAATACGGTCTAATTTCTATTATCCCACTTACACATCACTAACTATGTAATAGGGATCTTATTTTATACTTGTGTAATAGGGATCTTATTTTTGATGACACTGTACAAGAAAAACAAGAGAGGATGTGCTTTATTTCCCTCTCTCGGCCAATCCGTACTTTCTGGTAAGTGACTAATTAACCCGTTCTGTTTGGGTGTTTTTCTGTTTTTACCTTCTTGCATTGATGAATATTTTGAACACAACATGCATATGAGGAGCACATACAAAGGAACATTTCACATAAAACTTTAGGCAAGTACGGAGGATCGAGCTCTTTGAATATATTTGCCATCACATTGGTAAGTGAATAATCATTTAAATTTGCTTTTGTTTTTCTGTTTTTACCTTCTTGCATTGATGAGTTTGTGGATGACGGTTTGACTCTTGTTATTCACAGTATACGTTACCTGCTCTCTCTTAGAGCAATATCTGCAAGTGGCGTCTGGTGATCGAGCTCGAAGAAGGACAAGGAGGTTTCTTCCATATTCTGTGGAAGAAATGATTGAAGGGTGGGATAAGTGAAAGATTTTGTAAAATTCCTAGATCCCAACCCTCTGAATCTAGCTTTTGTCACGGAGAAAAAGAGTGTATCTTTCACATTTGTATAGCTACAGTTGATACTTTTGTCAGAATGTATGTATAAGTAGTGTGAAATCAATGAAACAAGAAAGAGATTTCCTACTAGATGATGCTTGTTCTTCAGATCTGCATGTGCCCTAAAAATTATAAACGTGTGCGATGGTTTTTAAAACACACACGACTAACAGTAGGCTGAAACATGTGCGATGATTCCATAAACACACATGATTGACTTCACTAACACGTGTGTGATTATATGTAAGCCCAGATGGTTGAATCCTAATAACCGTGTGTGATAACTTACGTCATCGCACACGATTTAATAAACCTTACAGTGTGCGATGCTGGAACGACCGCACACGGTTGTTCTGACCTTCTGCGATCTTCAACTCCATCGTCCACCCATGGGTAGCGACGTAACCATAAATCGTGTAAACGATTTTGACCGTGCGGGATTGCCTGATCTGTACTAGTGATGTTTCTGTAAGCAATGCTTGATTTGGAGTTGGAATAAACTCAAAGATTTGTTATACATTGCGTGCTTCCGATCAATTTCTGTTAGCTCGCCTGTATTATTTTCTGTATTCACCAACGAAATAACTTTGTGCTATCACTTGATAGGTTTCACTCAGCTGGCATGTTTAACCCAATAACTCCAAACTATTTTTGTTTAAATATAAATGATGATATTTCCATAAAAGCTAAAAAATTTCGGAAATCTATATCGGGTCATGGGTGCAGATGCACCCACTGCTCAAAAACAATTTTCAAAATATCAAAAAATTCAAAATAAAAATTTCGGATATACTTCAAGACATTTATGTTAGCACAAAAAGTTTTGCGAAGAAAACACATTTTTTTGTGACCTGTGAAAAAAGACAAATCCGGGTGCTCCAAAATCACTTTGTACGAGACATTTTTTTTGTATTTTTTGCACAGGTCACAAAAAATATGTTTTTCTCTGCGAAACTTTTTGTACGAACACAAAATGTCCTGACGTATACCCATTTTTTTTGTAATTTTTGACATTTTGAAAAGTTTTTTAGAACAAATTACACAATGGGTTCATCTGCACCCGTGACCTGAAACGTCGTATCCATCATAAATCTTCCACTATAGTTATCATGATTTTTTTGACAACCCAGGAGTATTCTGCTAGTATATGTAGTGCGTTGAGCTATCCCACCAATACCGGTTTAAACCTAGCGACCTTATACATATGTTTTCGAAAAGGACCGGAAACGTAGCCTCGGTGCTGCATCGAAAGGATGCACACAACCAATTTAGTGCGAAATTTTCAAAAATCCAGTTTATATATCATGAGTCACACAAAGTAGAGACATAAATCAACAAGCAGAAAAAGAATACTACAAAAGAGTCTATATGCAGCGATCATACATATATGCAACCTAGAAGAAACTTTCCCGCATTTCTTACTTTCCATATGCTGAGAAATAGCCGGTGACTTCTTCTTTTTGCCAAAGTTGACCGGTGACTAGTGTTTTGTGTTTTAGTCAGCAGTTTTGTTAGAAAAAGGGAGCACCATAAAAAAGAATGGAAGAGAAATCATAAAATGAAAGGTTGTCACATGGAGGAGTGAGGAACCACCGGCAAATACCAGTGGTCACAGGGTCTTAGAGCATCTCCTACGGCATACCCCAAAACATTATCAACGGTCCAATGGGGGTTCAGACCTAAAAACGGTCACAGCGGCCTCCATCTTTCCGGGCTGACCCAAAATCTGTCCGACACCCCTAGGCCACCCCCAAGTTTAGAGGCCCGCTAGGCAGGGGAGGGGCAACGTCCGGATGCGTCCGCCATGCAGCCTCAGACAGGTGGGCCCGACTTGTCATCTGCACACCGGTCACCATGTACCACTTCTCTGCGCGCCAGGAGGGGGAGGACCGCAAGCTGAGGTCGGTCTTCAAGGAGACGAAGACCGCCCTCGAGTCAGGCGTCATGAAGATCTCGCACGAGAGCATGTTGAGGGATGATGTTGCCGCCAGTTCATGCCACGCGAACCTGCTCGCCCAGAAGATGGGCTCTGACGCCACTCGCTAGGCTGCCCGCATGGACATGGTGACTTCTCACCACCGACGGGTGGAAGAGTCTTTCTGTAGGGCCCACGAAATAGGGGAGCTGGAGAGCAGACGCTCGGAGGCGGAGGCAGAGGCCGCAAGGCATCACCGTGCTACCCTCAGGCAGGAGAGACATGCAAAGCGCGTGTGTGCTTGTAGGCGCACAGTCGTGGCGGAGTCTCGCCGGATGGCGCTCCAAACCAGAGCGAAGAGGCGCTGACTCGCACGGGTGATAGACGGCAATGAACCTGTCTCCCCCTGCTCACATCCTCCCGGCTTCTAGATTAGATTAGGGTTACTTTTAAATTTTGGTGGTGGCTTAAGTTTTAGTTTAAATTTTATTGTCATTTAGCAAGTTTCAATTAAAATTGCCCCTTTTGTTAAAAAATTGCGAATGTTCAAAAGTTTTATTTAAACTTTGGGGCACCGCTGGGGCGACACCCCCATTGTGCCGGACATGTGGACAACCCAAACCGGACACAATTTGAGGTGTGCTGGACAGATTTCCGGGGGTGCCGGTGGAGATGTTCTTAGTGAGCAGAGAGATGTTATGTTTGTAAATGTTGAAGAGATTTATTTTAACATGGGAAATCACCCAAAACACAAGCGGACAAGTGTACACATTTAACATAGTATATATAGTAAGTATAGAAGTCCATCTCCATATCTTATTTTTACACCGTAAATTAATCGATATTTTCTCAAAGAAAAAAAGTTAAGGGAATAGAGTAGTATGAGTAGAGTATTCCCACATATGCATGTTTGAATTAATTTTTCTCCAATCTCTTATTTGACCAGGGATTATGTTCTTCCCAATTCGCATTGCTTTCCCACCAACTAGCTAGCTGGAGAATGCACACAACCATCACACTATATTTAGCTAAAAGCTTAATTATTACAGATGCACTGGCGCACATCATCTCTTAAAGTACATCTATACATATAGCCTTTTCGCTCCTGGCTAGTCGCAATAGCTACAGTACGTCGACGGTGTGCTTCACATGTTTGGAACTTTGTCAAAATCATAGTATCGCGGTGAATTAATTTAGTGGTTAATGCATGCCCATCTCTACCTATTGTCAAAGTAGCTCCTACCTAGCTAGCTAGTTGAGAATATATACCTAAGTATATGGCAGAAACTTAACAAGCAAAAGCTAATGGGAATAATTAACTAACACCAATCAGACTACGTTCTGTTCATATATAGCTACAGAATCACAACAACTCAAAAGTGCTCTTAGGGCAACTTCAATGGGTCGACCCAACACAGGCATGAAACGTGTCCGCTTCGGTCCATTTGGCTGGTCAGATGGCCAGGCGTCGCACTTTTTAGGCCATGACACCATGAGGCGACTCATTTGGTCCGCACTAGCCTATTTTCTATATTTCTTCATTTTGGTATTTTTACCAGAATGATAGCAAATAAATCTAGCTCTATTTGGCTAAATTCCCGTCTCTTTTGAAATGACATTTCACTCCAGTCACTCTCAAATTTGTGATTCTCAAACTTCCTTTCTTCATGGAAGAAGTCAAAACCATCTTCCAATATGCTCCTCCTTTTTGCGCGGCACCACGAATTGGATCTTGTCCTCCTCCTTCGCGTATCCTCCGGTCCCGACACTTTAGTCGTCTCTTTTATGCCCGGCCTTGTTGAGTGAGCTCATCACAAACAATGGATCTTCTTCAGTGACGACGCTCTAACGTTGAGTATCTTGGGTGTCATCTTCTTGAGTCTCTTAGCCACCCTCACAGACCGGGTTCGCCATGACATCATGTATCGTATCGGTCGGCGTTAAAATCGACATTTCACATAACAACATGCGACAATCGGGGAGGCAGCCCCGAGGAGAGCACCTGCGGGGCTTCCTTTGCGTCAAATGTGAGTCGCCAGCCATAGGTGCAGCGTTGGGATCATTGGGAGGCACCACAAGGATGAACGGCACGGAATCGCCAATTTTTGACGAACCGTCAAGAGGCGAGGTGGAGAATCGAGATGTTGGCGGGGCGTGTCGTCTAGGTAGATACCCATACGCCAGCGGAGAGGATGACAAGACGGGAGGCTCGGGAAGCCTGGGCAGGCGATTCGCTGATGAGCCCGAGAGTTGGCCGCTTTGTTGGCCAGCATGGACAGGGCGAGCGATATCTATAGCAGAGGGGGGGGCTTGATACGCTTGGGCAGCGATAACTTCTGTGGTGGCGCGTTACTGGAGCAGCGACATCCTTGTTCGATTGCTAAAGCCTGAGCGGCGGTGGCTTCTTATTAAGTCACCTTCCTCCTCTGGTTTCCCTGCTTCTTGGTTCGGAAGCTCTCTGAGCCATACTCAGCTCTTTCTTCGGCTTCACCAAGGGCACGGCAGGGACGTGGGAGCGGCTTCGAAGGCGGTTATGTCGTCGGCTTCGGTGGGTGCGTCGGCCTTGAAATTCTAGGGCAGCCTTTGGAGTGTGCTCGGTTTGGGAGAGGATAGCACTAGTACAGAAAAGCCTTTCTGTGGCGCACCAAAAACCCTTTCTGTGGCGCATGGTGGGTGCGCCACAGAATGCTCGCCACAAAAATATTATTTCTGTGGCGCACCCCCAGATGCGCCACAGAAAACAACAATTCTGTAGCGCGGTGCGCCACAGATTTTTTTTTTAATTTCAAAAAAAGGGCGGCCAAATCTAGATCTGGGATTTTCAAAAAATTCAAAAAAAAAAAAATCAGAAAATGAAATAATTTGGAAAACCCTAAATATTTGAATTTTTTGAACATTTTTAACACTCCAAGCATATCTCAAATGATGACTTCCTAGTAGGTCACCCATCCTCAGATTGCTCCAACCCAAGCACGCTTAACTTCTAAGTTCTATTCAATTCAACTACCCTCATGCTATTCGAGTTCTTATTGATAATATTATCATATCAACCCTCTTAACCCTTGTGTATGTGTATATATGTGTGTATAGTTTATGTGTGGTATGTGTATATATGTGTTTTTCAAATAAAAAAAATCAAAAACTTCAGAAGGAAGTTCAAAAAATCCAAAAAAAATCAAAAAATAAAAAATTTTCAAAAAATCAGAAAACTTCAAAAATCCAAAAAATCCAAAAAATTGAAATTTTTATTTCTTTGATTTTTTTTTTTGATTTTGTAGAAAAAAAATCTTCTTTTTTAAATAACTTTTTTTCCTTTTGGAATTTTTCTCTATTTTTTTGATATATTAAATGCATTTTTTCGACATCGTATGCAAAAGTTATGGCCGTTCAAACTATTTTTTTCTGTTTTTTGCAAAAAAGGTCAAAATTCATATTTCAAAATTTCTATACCTACTAGACACTAAAACCTAACTATATCTCAAAAGATTTTATTTTTTGAAGGTTTTATCATTTTCTTTTCTTGTTTGCAAAACTGAAAAGGCGATCCGGGGGGGGGGAGTGTGGATCCGATTAAAAAAAAAATCTATGGTGCATGGGGCCTGGTGCGCCACAGAAGTTCTGATTTCTGTGGCGCATGGCCTCATGCGCCACAGAAGTTGCCTTTCTGTGGCGCATCCCAACCCATGCGTCACAGAAAGGTCAAATTCTGTGGCGCATCTGGCCCATGCGCCACAGAAAGGTTAAATTCTGTGGCGCATCTAGCCCGTACGCCACAGAATGTAGGCATTCGGTGGCGCATGGGACCTCCATGCGCCACAGAATGTGAAACTTTCTGTGGCGCACCAGCTTAGGTGCGCCACATAATCCTTTTTTGTGGCGCACGGCTCAATGGTGCGCACAAAATGTGGATCCACAGAAAGGCAGTTTCCTACTAGTGTAGGGTGGAGTGATAATGGTGTGCCACTGGCGTCCGGGCAAGGGGATGACAAGGGGAGGACACCGGAGGCATCCGCAGCGTGTCCGGGCATACGAAAATCCAACCCAAATTCGGGCTGGAAATGGGTCCGAACTGACATTAAAACGGACACCAGTCCAATTACGTCTCAACGATGAGCTGTGTCCCATGTCCGTGTGGATAGAAACTCACGTGGTTGCACGAATTGGGTCGCCCCGTTGGAGCTTCCCTTAGACGTGAAAAGAAGGGTGACAGGAAGTGACCCGTTCCACCACTAGCTCCCTGCCAGCAAGCTTGCAGCAGCAGTACCGTTCAGCAGCACACCGTCTCCCCTCAATCCCCCTTGCCGCCGCCTCGTGCAACAGCAGCACCGGTCGATTCAGTGATTCCCCTCCTCTCTTTCTTCTACGGTAGATAGGCAAGAGCGAACATGCCCTGGGAGAGGAATCGAATAAGTATGGGCAGGGGCAGAGGCAGATGAGTAGATCGAATGAGGAAGAACAAGAGACCTAGGGAGATTTATAGAAGGGGAATGGATTAGGAGGTACTAACCGTTGCAAAATGTTGGTGAAATCAGAAAATCGGGATCTCCTTCTCCATTAATTTCGCCCAAACGGCTAGAAATCGCAACGAGAGCCTCCATTATCGCCGATTTTCCGTGATTGGGGAGGAAGGAGCGTGGAGAACGAGGAGTCGAGGTGGACAGCGCGGAGACAGGGCCCTGAGCGGAGAACGAGGAGACGAGGCTACGAGCTCGGTCAATGCTAGGTCGTGACGGTCGTCATCGCATCGATGCAGTCCTTTTTTAGCAAAACTGCTGCTTCGGTCGCAGCTGGACTTCAATGGGCCTCCTTATACGCACTAGTGGAAAATGTGGCACTAGTCCCGTTTCTAAAGGGCCTCTAGTCCCGGTTGGGCAACCGAGACTAGCCAATCGGGACTAGAGGTTCCCCCCCTTTAGTCCCGGTTGCTCACGAACCGGTACTAAAGGGCCTCCACGTGGCCCCGGGAGGAGACGCGGGGCTGGAGAACTTTAGTACCGGTTCGTAACACGAACCGGGACTAAAGGTAGGCCTTTTTTTTCTTTTCGATTTTTTTCAGGGTTTAGGGGTATCAGATGGTTTCATCGTATGGGGATCACGTCGATGCGCCAAAAACACGTTTTGGTATATATAAATTACTACATGAAGATCAAGTTGATGCATATATATAACACATACAATTACATAAGATCACGTTGATGCATATATATATAACACATACAAATTAAGTAGTACGTACATGAAGATCATGTTTTCGTATAAAGTACTTAATTACATGGAGATCGCTATTACATGGAGGCATACTATTTTGCATTATAGTGGTACTCTCCGAATTTAGTTATGACCTCCGCAAGGAAAAATCCCGCTAAATCCTCTGCAATTGCTTTGAAGCGGTCCTTTATTGGGAACGCGTTCCGCTTTCTTGCCAACTTTAAAAGAATGAGATCAAAATGAATACATGACTTGTGTGTATATATATCAAATCATAATAAAACAATTATGAATGAAACTCAGCACAACTGATGGTAACAAAATAAATTTGTGAATAATGTTTACGTACATCTTGATTTTTTTGACTCTTTGTTCTCTCACTGGTCCTAATGTGAATGAACTCGCAAACGTAGTATCCACATAAATCAGTCCCCTGTGGCTGTTCCGCGTAAGTCTGTACAAGAATAGATATCAATCAAACAATAATCAAGTATGATAATGGTGCGTGGACCTAGGTAGTACAACTTACGTCGTTCAAATGCCATATCAGATTCGGTTTCCATCCATCGGCTGGATCTTCCTTGATGAACGATTTCCAAACGCTGCCCGACAAACAAAATGAACAAAAGAGTTATTAATTACTTGATATCAGGAAATGAACGAAAGAGGCGATAAGAATTGAAATTACTCTTTGAGCATATGAAAACAGGGCTTGTATTGTTTAGGATCTCTCCTTAATGAGTCAAGGACTTCAACTTCTCCATCGTGAATTTTAATGACGAGAAGAATAAAGTGGAACATGCGCACGTTTATATACGCAGTGTCATAGATAACTCATCAATTAAAACTTTAACATCTGGTCAGCAAAATAGAATGTGTACAAGACAGTAACACTCACTTGAATTTGTAAGGAAAAAGTATTTCTTTTTTGTCACGTTGTCGCTTCAAAAACCTTAGCAAAGTCCCGGTGTATCCTTGTTATAAATGGGATCTTCTATGGTGACTTCATGAACTTTATCCGGGTCAATGAACCCAATGTCCGTGATATCATCCCTTTTGCATTCGAGCATCTTCAATCTGCATAATATAGCGCACAAAAGATTATTGTGAGGATAATTACAGACAATGAACGAGCTGAGCTAAAGACTTAAATTAAAGAAATAAATCACTTACAGACAATAGCAACTGATGATAGATTGTATAACTGAAAAAGTTCGGTAAACTCAATGGACACAGCGTATTCTTGGAAGTAGTGCTCTTCCTTAACTGCCACCATGATACTGACTGTCCCTGTCTTTGCGACTTTCTTGTACCAGGTATGCAAATTACGCATTTTTGTTGATAGGGACCTGGCATGCTTGACCAAATTTTCTCCGGCAACATATTTATATGCTAGATCAGCGATGGGGTAATCAGTTATCGAACCTTTGTGTTGTTGAGAACCTTGAGCGGTCTTGTCATCAAACACCTTGCGCGGGGGGATCGATTGTACGTCTTGTTCTCCGAACTGGGGAACTTGTTTCCCTTTTTTCGCCTGGTCCATCTTATCGTCATATGACCTTCCAATAGAACGTCTATAGTCTGATGGTGGCGATGGTACAGGGTCATATAGATTATCAATGGTACGCACAACGAGCTCCGGATCTAGTGTCTTCACAAATGGTATCTCGGGCACTTTCGGTTCAAAATGGGCTATCACCTGGGCCCTAACGCAGGCGGCGTTTTCCTCGACAGTCTTTTCTCAAGGAAACTTCTCAAGAGGCGGCGGTGTTTTCTCCTTTCTAGGTTTCTTCCTAACCGGCGAACCGTTGTGGCGCTTCCTCGGGAGCCACTTAACGGGCGCTTTCTCACGCGGCGGAGATCGAGATGGACTCGCGCTGGGGTCCCTCTGGGGTAGGTGTGGACTTCGCTGTTGAGGTGGACTGCTACAAGGAGGAGTCGGTGGCCTTGGCAAGGAGCCTGGAAAGATGATGTATTTCTTGTTCCATAGGGCGAAACCACGCTTGACATCTCTCAGTGTCTTCTCCTTGTCACCTCCAGGAATCTCAAGCTCCATTGTTTCAAATCCCGTCACAATTTCATCCACCCCGACACGAGCATAGCCAGCTGGAATGCCACCATGATGGTAGCTTGCTCCAGGTTCATTTGGGTAAGCATAGCCGACCGCCACCTTCAAGGATATGTTCCTCATTGACATATGTAGCTCACAATCTGTCTTCTCCGTGACATAATCCACGGGGTAGCTAGCGCCAGCGGTGCGAATGCACATGCTTCTAGCTGCGTGGAACCCACGCTGCTTTTTTGCTGAGATGGGGCGGCATTGGCTTAAGTATCTTCTAGCTGCAGCTGCTGAGATGCCCTTTGCTGACTAATTGAGTGTATTTGCTGCTGCTGCCGCTGCACCAGACGTTCCAATTCTGATAACCGGTCTAACTCCTGCTTCTTCTTTCTCCCACGGCTTCTATAACTATCAGTGCACTCCGGAAACGATTCCTTCAAGGTAACACCGCCTCCAAGGGCTCGTACTCGTCCAACGTGTTCAGGATTTCCCAAGGCGAGTGTCAGCTCGTCCTTCTCTCTCTCGAGATGGTACTCTCCCTTTCCAACTCTATCTATTGCGTCTACAAGCAGCGGAACGATTGTTTCAATTTTTTCCTTCCATTTTCCTTGTGCAACAATCTGACCTGTTTGTGGGTCCAACCCTGCCCCATGCGCGAACAACCAGAACTTGGACCTCAAGGGCCAGTCCGCTGTCTATGGAATGATCCCTCTAGCAATTAGTCCTGCTTCAAAGGCTTCCCACTTTGGAATGGCAGTCTTGTAACCACCTGTCCCCAACCTATGGTGATATTGCTTCTTCCCAGCATTTATCTTATTTATGGCCGATCGGGACACAGCGGTAGACGATTTCTTATACGCCACAAATGCGGGCCAGTCATGTTTTATCTTCTCTAGTCTTCCAGTGAAATCTGGATCTTCATTCTCATATTTTTGCCATAATTTTTTCTTCCAGCTCTGGAATTGTGTGGCCATCTTCTTAAGAGTCCATTGCTTGACTTTCTCCTTCATGCCTTCCGTGAGACTTTGTCGTAGGTTGAAGTGTGTCATGAGCATCTCCCAAAGCAAATCCTTTGTATGTTCTTGGACATAACTAGCTCCATCGTCCTTCGGCTTAAGACATTCTGCAATGCTGATCGGTAGCATGTCCCTAACAAGAACTCCAGCTTGAGTTACAAATTTACGGCAGTTCTCTTTTGGTTCCAGCGGTTCGCCATTATCCTTAACTTTGTAGATGGGTAACCTTGGAGCCTCGCCCGACATCCTTTTCGTCGGGCCTCGAGGACCTTGCTTTTTAGCAGATTTGCTCGATGATCCGGAAGGCTAAAAGAAAAATGATTCGTTAATAAGTGCAATACAAATCAATTAATGCATCTAGTGATCAACACAGCTTTAATATATATATACACCTCGCAGGAGTTTGTTAAGGGCACTTCGTCGTCTCTTCTTTCTTCAGACTCAAGTCCCTCACCAGAGTCGTTTAGAAATTGTGAGCTGAAATCATCGTCTTCTCCACCGGAATCTTCTCCACTGGCATCTGTTCCACGTGCACTCGCATATATAATTTGTTGCATTCGGTCTTCATTCTCTGAAGGGGGCGTCCATAGCTCAATGTCTCTGCAATCAATTATATAGCAAATTTAAAATTCATAGCATCAAGATTACAAAGTACACAAATTTTAAACAACAATTACAAAACAACATGCATGAACCCTAATACATCACGAATAATATCACTAATACATCTCCCATGCATGAACCTCTCAAACTAACTTCGACCGGGTCCTGAGCCGCGGGGTGCTGAGCGGCCGGCGCTGCGCATCCAAAGACAAGGAATCCTCACAGGGTCATAGCTCACATGATAAGGAACCCTCTGAAGAAACGACCAGCTATTGCTATACTGCCTATCTAACAAATACATGTAGCGACGGACGTGCTCGTCCTCCTCCCTGATACGGCGACGTACCACCTGCTCGGGCGCCGGCTCCCTCTGCACCAAGCGTGGCCCACGCGACTGCCACGAAAGAAGATCCGGGTCGACGACATCACCCGGATTTCTCACCGAGCTGCACGTCCCGGAAGGTAGCACCTCCCAGTGCCAGCCCGGCGGAGCCCAGTCCCGGACATCGCCCCTCTGGTCCAACAGAGACATCGTCGCCGAGAACAATAAACTAAAAACACAATTTTTATAAGACAATCATTCCAAATTGACTTAGCATTGCCTAATACATTTTCCTAAAATATTTCTAACTATAATAACATTTCCTAACACAATTTTTTAAATTGACATAGCAAATTTAAGTAGAAAGCAAATTTAAATAAAGTACAAATTCATAGCAACTATCAAATAACAAAGTACCATATCAAATTAATATCAACAACACTAGAATTAGAAACTAACCTAGAATTTTGCATTGCCTACAAAGTACTAAATTTCTACAAGTTGTATACTAAAACTAACCTTGTGGTAATTAAACCTAGCTAATTAAACCATGAAAAAAAAAGAATTTGTATACTAAATTTCTGCATAAATTTCTACATGTAGCTAATTAAACCTTGTATACTAAATTTCTGCATTGCCTAGCTAATTAAACCATGAAAAAAAAGAATAAGTAAAAAAATTAACATTGTGTGGCAGGGGCCGGAGAGGAGGCGTCGGCAGGGCAGGGCAGCGGCCGGAGGGGGACGACGTGGTTGAGGAGGACGCGACGGAGGCGACGGAGGCATCGGTGGCGGAGCTCCAAGCGGGCGCGACGGAGGCGTCAGCGGAGGGCCTCGGGTGGCGGCGGAGCTCCTCGCAGGCGCGACGACCGAGGCGACGGAGGCGTCGGCGGTGGGGCAGCGACGACGTGGGGTGGCGCGGCAGCGACGGCGTGGGGGCGGCGTTGGCGGCGTCTGCAGGGGAGCCCGGAGGCGAGGCGTCGATCGATTCGAGGATTTGTGAAAAAATTTGGCGGAACCACCCACATATGCCCGAAACAGACCTTTAGTACCGGTTCCAGCCACGAACCGGTACTAAAGGGTCTTTAGTACCGGTTGGTAACACCAACCAGTACTAAAGGTCTCTCTGGGCCGCGAAATTATGCGCGCGAAGCCCAGCGGACCTTTTTTTGAAGCTTGGAACAGTGGGAAAAAATCCCACTCCAATTTTTATATATAATGAAGGCGGTATTTACAATGAGGAGGGGTGGGAGAGGAGTAAATAAATCGAAAAAAGCTTCAAAAACTCGCTAAGGTTGTAATTGCAACCAGATTTTAAACTCTTGAGCATATTTCGCTCTTATTCTATATTTCAGCCAATGTAATTCAGTCATGTAAATAGCTTTCCATTCTTCAAAACTTGGCGACTTGTTTTTGAAGATCTTGTTGTTTCTGACTATCCATATACTCCAAGCAGCAAGAATCAGTATTTCCATGAAGAAAGGCTTTTGAATTTTTGTTTGCATGTCTTCAAAAGCTTCCATCAGCGATAAATGTCTATCTCTCTGTGGGCAGACATGATCCCAGCACTGTGATGCAAAGGGGCAAGACCAGAACAGATGAACCAAGGTTTCTTGTGTGCTGCATTGGAGCGTAGCACAATCATATGTTTGAAGAACAAAATTCTTTCTAGCCAAAAGATTTCTTGTGTTCAGTCTGTTATGTAAGAGAAGCCAAAAGAAGACTTTGTGCTTTACTTGGCAAGAGCTTTTCCAAATCCATGTGAAATGCGGAGGAGTGGGCTTTGTGCCAATCATTGCTGTGTATGCTTTTTTACTAGAAAAAATTCCATTACCCCAGATGTAGCTCCAAGAATCATCCTGCCCCAACGGAATAACTTGTTGGCAGGTCTCCCAAATTGTCTCTAACTGAAGAAATTCTTGGTATGCTTGGTTCGACAAGGGCAAGAAGAAATGATCTTCCAGAAACTCTAATTGAGTTGCAGAGAATATGGAGATCTGAGTGTTTCTTGAAAAGGAGAAGAGATGTGGAAAGCAATGGCTTAGACATGAATCATGCCAGAGATCATGCCAGAAATATGCCGAACGTCCACTGTCCACATTACATCTGGCCAAGCCTTTAAAATTATCTAAGAGCTTCAAGTGAGTTTTCCACCAAAAAGAGCCAACAAACTGCTCTCCAGGGACAGGCCCATCAGCATAATAGGTAGACCATATTAGCTTCACCCAAGGAATGTCCAACCTGTTATAAAATTTGTGCAGGTTTTTCAGGAGGAGGGCTTTGTTTCGTACTTCAATGTTCATGATTCCCAATCCCCCTTGCTCCTTTGGTCGATAGACTGTCGTCCATTTAACTAAGGCATGCCTTTTATCATCAAGTTCAGGTCTTCCCCACAAGCAATGCCTCATATATTTATTTAGCTGCTTCTTTATTACCCCATGGACATCCAGAGTACACATAGCAAAGACTGACATTGATGATAATACAGTTTTAACCATTTCCAATTTTCCTGCAGATGTTAGGAAATTTGCTATCCCACAGAGTCTTCTTTCAACGCCTTGAACAATGGGGAGCAAGCTCTCAACAGATGGCCTTGTGGTTCCCATAGGCAGGCCCAAATATGTGAAAGGAAGAACACCTTATTTACAGTTTAGTGTTCTTATGAAGTGATCACCTCTTTCTTCACTTAAATTGAGCGGAACCATCATTGACTTTTGGAAGTTTACTTTGAGACCAGTGGAGTCTGCAAAAGTTCGCAGCAGGGCTTTGAGACACATGATCTGGTTTGAATCAACAGGTAAAATTAGCAGTGTGTCATCAGCGTATTGGATCACAGGAAAATCCGGGCAGCTAGGAATATTTAGTGGGGCCTTAATTAAGTCTTGACTCGGTTGGTGTTACCAACCGGTACTAAATGGGATTTTTTTGTATTTTTCTCTTTTCATATTTTCTTATTTCTTTTATATCTTTTGATTTAATCGTCCAAATCAAGTAAAATTTGTTTTGCTTTATACCTATTTGGTTTAAGTTTTGTTTTTTCCTATTTTCTGATTTTCTTTTATAACATGCTTTTTGAATTGTTTTTTTCTAGTTTTTGTTTTCTTTTTTTCTTTTATATACTTTGATTTACATGTTTTTTCAATTGTTTTTCTAATTGCTTTTTCTGTTTTCTTTTATATACTTTGATTTACATGCTTTAAAAAAAATCTAGTTTCTTTTTCTGTTTTTTATATACTTTGATTTACATGCTTATTATTACACATCACCAACAGTTTTTAGAACACTGTTACATTATTACATAAACGGACTAGGGGTAATGGCGCCGGCAATTTTAACAAAATTGCCCACGCGTATTAGGGGGAACGACGGGAGGAGCCAGCCCCGTTCGTGGCTGCCTGGTTCTCGCGCGCACGTTTGCGGCGGAGGGCACGAGCCATGGAGGATGAGTCTTTCAGCTCCCAAGCCAGCTCGGAGGCCTCCTTCGCCTTGAACTGGCAGGCAGTCCTGTCTCGCTGGACACGGTGGACAGACTGGAAGGAGGCTTCCATGGCCTCCTGTATCTGCGCCCCACAGCCCTCTTCCCCGTCGTCGCTCCAGTCGAAGTCGTCGTCCTCCTCCTCCTCCCGCGCCTGGTGGAGGTGCGGCGGCACCTGGTGGAGACGCGTCCAAGTCGCCGTATGCGGCCATGGATCCCCACGCCACCCCTGCGGCGTACGCATCCTCGTCGGGGTCGGGGACGTCGGACCACGCGCGCTCGTACGCCCTCCGCACCGGATCCGGCACCGGAGCAGGAGGCCGGTAGCTGGCATTCCTCTCCACGCCGGACTCGTGGGCATACGGCGGGATAGGCTCCCGCGGTAGCGTCCAAGCGCGCACTGCCGAGCATGCTCGACCTCGTCCAGAAGGCGCTGCGGCGGGCGTTGCGGATCCATCTCCAGGGCAGCGCTGGAATGGTGGATTAGGGTTTACCCCATCGGCGACAATACATATAGACCTCCAGAGCAGCGCTGGGGGAGGACACGTGACCAGGGCGAGGACACGTGGCCAGGACAGCGCTGGGGGAGGACACGTGACTGACACGAGTCGTGACCGCAAAGCCCGCCTTTAGTGCCTGTTGGTGTTACCAACCGGGACTAAAGAAGCACACGGATCGTGTGTTTCTGTCAAGCGCTTGTGAGTCGTTGGATCAGGGGTGTGTTTCTTTTGAGGGCTTGTGAGCTGTTGGATCAGCACTATCACGACCACTTCGTGAGCCACACGACCCTATATATAACCACCTCTCAGACATGTTCGGCACTCAGTGTATACTCATTGTAGTTCATTTGGTATACAGAGCATTCGGATTCCCTGCATACATCCGACAGTGCATTTGATATGTGGACACTCACGAGCCACCGTCGGGCTGTATGCAGGGGAAACTGTGTGTTTTGTTCTATCTACAAATCTTTCAGTTCATCGACCGAATACAAATCATTTGGATTCCCTGCATGCATCCGACGGTGCATTTGATATGCGGGCACTCACGAGCCACCGTCGGGCTGTATGCAGGGGAAACCGTGTGTTTTGTTCCAACTTTTTCGAGCGCTTTTAAGACATTGGAGTTTTTAGAACCAAAAATCTGAGTTTTCTTCTGAGTTTTCTTCTGAGTTTTCAGAATACAGTTACATAAAAGGTTTAATACATTATTACACATCACCAACAAATCCCTATCTAGTGTTGTGGTATAAACTTTTTCTTCGTGTGTGTACCTTTCTTCTGATTGCGCCGTAACCATGGACAATCTTCATCATTTAACACGATGCTTGGGTCAGTTTTCACTGTGAAGGGCGGAATTTCATCAAACTTATTGTAATCTTCTGACATATCTGTCTTGTCCTCCACTCCCACGATGTTTCTTTTCACTGAAAGAACTATGTGGCGCTTTGGCTCATCGTATGATGTATTCGCTTGCTTTTCTTTTCTTTTTTTCGGTTTGGTAGACATGTCCTTCACATAGAAAATCGGAGCCACTTCACTGGCTAGGACGAATGGTTCGGTGTGGTACCCAAGATTCTTGAGATCCACTGTAGTTATTCCGTACGGTGGGTCTACCTGTACCCTGCCTTTCAGGTTAAACCATTTGCACCAGAACAAAGGGACCTTAAAAGAAGTTCCATAGTCAAATTCCCATATCTGCTCTATATAACCATAATATGTTTCCTTTTGCCCATTGTTCTTTGTTGCATCAAAGCGGACACCACTGTTTTGGTTGGTGCTCTTTTTATCTTGGTCGGCCGTGTAAAATGTATTCCCATTTATCTCGTACCCATGAAAAGTCAATATAGTCGAAGATGGTTGCTTGGCCAAGAAGTATAGCTGTTCTCCAACAATGGTGTCATTAATGAGACGCGTTTGCAACCAACCGCCAAAAGTATTCACGTGTTTGCTTGTTGGCGTGACAACACACGTGCGTTGGGTAACCCCAAGTGGAAGGTATGATGTAGTGTAGCAGCAGTTTTCCCTTGTAATCTACCAAGGTTATCGAATCCAGGAGGATACGGAGGTTCTTCAGAAGGTTGTCAGTGGCGCAACTGAAGTGGAACCTGCACACAACACAAACAAACTACTTTGCCCAACGAAACAGGAAGGTTGTCAATCTCCCCGGCTTGCTGAAAACAAAGGATTAAACGTATGGTGTGGAAAACAATATTAAATTGCAGAAAGTAACAGGAACAGATGATTGCAGTTGGTGGTTTTATCAGTATGAGGAAATGGACCGGGGTCCACAGTTCACTAGTGGTGTCTCTCCATAAAAGATAATTAACATGCTGGGTAAACAAATTACAGCTGGGCAATTGACAAATAGAGAGCGCATGAAATTGCAATATATGACAAGATGAATACTATGAGATTTAATAGGGCATTACAACAAAATACACAGACCGCTATCCAGCTGCATCTATGACTAAAAATCCACCGCCAGGTTAACATCTGTGTCCCCCGTTGGTATTAAGTTGCAAGCAACAGATAATTGCATTAAGCAAAGTGTGTAATGTAAACAATGCAAATGACACGTAGACATAGCATCATTGTTTTATCCCTAGTGGCAACAGCACATCCACAACCTTAGATGTTTCTATCACTCGAGCCCAGATTACTGGAGGCATGAACCCACTATCTAGCATAAATACTCCCTCTTGGAGTCACAAGCATCTACTTGGCCAAAGCATCTACTAGCAACGGAGAGCATGCAAGATCATAAACAACATATATAGATAGATTGATAAACAACTTGCTCATAGTATCTCTATTCATTGGATCCCAGCAAACACAACATGTAGCATTACAATAAGATGATCTTGATCATGATAGGCAGCTCACAAGATCTAAACATGATAGCACAAAGTGGAGAGACAACCATCTAGCTAGTGCTATGGACCCGTAGTCCAAGGATGAACTACTCACGCATCACTCCGGAGGAGGCATGGCGATGTAGAGCCCTCCGGTGATGATCTCCCCTCCGGCAGGGTGCCGGGAAGAGCTTCAGAACCCTCCCGATCTAGGGTTGACGACGGCGGCGGAGATGGAACTTTTCGTGGAATAATGATAGGGTATTTAGGGTTTTCGGGACATCGGGAATATATAGGCGAAAGGGCGGCATCGGAGAGCCCGAGGGGCCCACACCACCCCCCGACGCGCCTGGCATGGGGCCCGCGCCCAGGGGTGGTGTGGCGGCTGCCTGGCCTCTCGTTCCCCCTTTGGACATCGTGATCGTGTCGGTGTAAAACTGGTGTACGTTGAATTTCGTCCAATTCCGAGAATATTTCCCGACTAGCTTTTCTGAAACGGAAAACAGCAGAAAACAGGAACTGGCACTGTGGCATCTTGTTAATAGGTTAGTCCCAGAAAATGCATAAAAATGCTATGAAGTGTAATCAAAACATGTAGTAATTGATATAATAACAGCATGGAACATCAAAAATTATAGATACGTTTGAGACGTATCAAGCATCCCCAAGCTTAGTTCCTGCTCGTCCTCGAGTAGGTAAACGATAAAAACAACATAATTTTTGAAGTGACATGCTACCAACACAATCTTGATCAAGTAATAATGTAAAGTACATGAACTGAATGAAGTGATCCAAGTCAATGGTCTATAGTTTGCTAACAAGTAAACAAGGAGTAAACAAACTGAATCATACAAGTAAAAACTTTCATGAATAGTACTTTGGAGACATTGGAGCTATAAGAATTTGCATAAGAGTTAGCTCACCTAGCAATAGATTCAAAGTAAAAGTGTTTGACCAACACAGAGGAAGATTTAAGTTTCAGCAATTGCTTCAACTTCAACATAATTATCTCATGGATATTGTCAATGGCAAAGCAGTATAATAAGTCAAACATATCAGCATATAACAATTGTTGTACCAAAATTGACACTAGTGTTTGCTTGTGGAGATAGAAAGAAGTAGGAAAACTGACTCAACATAAAAGTAAAAGAAAGGCCCTTCGCAGAGGGAAGCAGGGATTAAATCATGTGCTAGAGCTTTTTAAGTTTTTGAAAGATATAGAGAGTATAAAAATATATTTTGAGAGGTGTGTGTTAGTGGTCAACGAATCAGTAAATAGATAATACATTAAGTCACAAGCCAACCAGACCTTACAAGAGCGGCTCCCATGAAGGACGTTATTTCTACCAAGCTGGCAGATCATCCCTCTTTCTCTTTTGTTTACACACTTATGAACATTGGTTGACTGATTTCTCAGGGGCAAAAAGATGTGAAGAGAATTTTTGGTTAAAGTTGTAATTAATTGGGACTGGGCACCCCGTTGCCAGCTCTTTTTGCAAAATTATTGGATAAGCGGATGTATATGCCACTAGTCCAGGTGTAAAGTCCGGTCAACAAGTGAAATAAAGACCATCTACCACATCCTCATGAGCTTGTAAACAGTGACACAAAAAAGAGTAGTAACAGTTTTGAATATTTTAAAGGTAGCACATGAAAAATTTACTTGGAGTGGCAGGAAAATACCACATAATAGGTAGTTATGGTGGACACAGATGGCATGGATTTTGGCTCAAGGATTTGGATGCACAAGCAGCATTCCGCTTAGTACAGAGTTTAGGCTAGCAAGGTTATTTAAGCAAACACAGACTGTCAACCGGTACAGCAAGAACTTATATGATAAACATACTTGAAAGATTATAAGACTCCACATTGTCTCCCTTGTCAACCAAAACCTTTTACTAGAAAATATCTAGATCTTCGGAACTACCAATGATACAAAACCGAACATCAACAAGCTTTACGGTAGTTCTTCACTAATAACCTTACATGATGCACAAGTTTAAACATTACTTACTTGGTAACTCAAAAAATTGACAAGTATCAAATTACTCAAGACAGTGATCTACAAGACTATGTAAGCATTTTCTTATACCATTACCACATGCATAGCATTTTCTGTTCCAACCAAACACCAATCAACTTGTTTAAACAACTCTCCAAACAAATATAAGGAAGCAAGAGAGTACTTTCTACAAAACAACTAATAGCTCTGAACAAGAGATACATGAAAACAAAGAGCTAGAAGCTTTAGCAGTGCTAGACAGGAATACTCAACAAATATAAGTGAAGAATAGGAGTATTCTCATGAAAAAGCGGAGCGTGTCTCTCTCCCAAACAAGAATGTTAGGATCCAACTATTTATTAACAGGGAACAAAACTAAAACAAACTGAAAGTAAAGCACACAGACGCTCCAAGAAAAGCACATATAATGTGAAGAAATAAAAATATAGTCTCACTAGAGATGACCTGATAGTTTGTTGATGAAGGGGATGCCTTAGGCATCCCCAAGCTTAGATGCTTGAGTCTTCTTAAAATATGCTGGGGAGATCCAGGGGAGCCTCCCCAAGCTTAAGCTCTTCACTCTTCTTGATCTTATAATATCATCCTCCTCTCTTAACACTTGAAAACTTCCTTCACATTAAAACTCAACATAATTCTCATTAGCAGGTTAGTGCATCAAAACAATAAACTCACTTGGTTTTGTAAAGACACAATCATAAGCAATTATTTTAAACATTAGCTATTGTCACTATTCTTAAGGGAAACTCTTCCACCTTTAAAGAATCTCACTAAACACTTGCAAAAGAGAGAATGCAAAACAAAGTCAGAATCTGTCAAAACCAGAACAGTCCGTAAAGATGAATTTTTCCGAGGCACTTACGTTGCTAAAATCGAAAAATGCTAGTCGAACGAAAGATGCGACATATCTCAGGAACACGCACAAAAAATTGCAGATCAAAATCACGTTCCGTTGATTTTATGAATTTCGTACAGTGAACAACAGAAATCTGTTCCTGTGGAGTAATCCAAATTTAAGCACCATCTTGTCATAAGAGACTTTTCTTGGCACAACAAAATAGCAAATAAAAGATACAAAGGAGTTGTTACAGAAGTAAACATGCTCCTTGACTCAATAAAGAAAAATAACAGTAAGTAAAAACAATGGGTTGCCTCCCATAAGCGCTTCTCTTTAACCCCTTTTAGCTAGGCACAAAGCATGAATCAAGTATTATCAAGACCAGAAACGTTAACATTATCAAAGTCTTCATTAAAAATGCAGCTTGTCTTAAAAGCACTTTTCACAGTATGCAGTTCTTGAGAAGAAAATTTAAATAAACCATTGCATGGCTTACTAGCAATCTCACGAAACACTTTCTCACTTTCAAGCACATCGGGAAGTGTAGGCTTTGGTTTAGACACCTTTGGCACATACATAAATTTCTTCCCCTTGTCTAATAGATACTCTTGCTTTTTAGTTTTAAGTGAGGAAAAAGTAGAACTTAAAGCATCAATAACTTCCTCTAAATTTCCAATCCTAGAGTTTTGATTATCAAGGATAGCACTAGTTTCTAAAACAATAATCCTTTCATTAATTTTTCCCAGAGATTCATCCAGTTTACTAGTACTATCATGGAGTTTTTCTATCTCATTAATCTTATCAATACTTGGAATATTTTTCTCTATGGACTCCAGTTTTTTCATGACATCCTCAAGAGTAATTACAATTTTAAAATTATTAACAGGTGGAATTCGAACTAGACTTTCAATGATGTAGCTAGCTTCTAGAGCAGGGGTGCCTAGGAAGTTTCCTCTTGTTAAAGTATCTAAAACATACCTATACCAATTGCTGATGCCAACATAAAAATTCCTAAGAAGGATTGTAGTGGAATGTTTTTAGCACACCTATGATGAGCATTACTGATTCTATACCAGGCATCTTTTAAACTCTCCCCCCCCCCCTGTTGCTTAAAGGTGTGAACCTCAACCTCAGGAGATAAAACATTATGAGTAGCACTAGACATGATAACAGAACAGAAAGATAACAACTCAAAAATAAACTAGATGCAGGAATTTTTCTTAATGTTTTTCAATTTTAACAGCAAACAAGATAAATTTTCAATTCCAGTATCCCCGGCAATGGCGCCAGAAAAGAGGCTTCTTGTTGGCGTGACAACACATGTTCGTTGGGTAACCCCAAGAGGAAGGTATGATGTAGTGTAGCAGCAGTTTTCCCTTGTAATCTACCAAGGTTATCGAATCCAGGAGGATACGGAGGTTCTTCAGAAGGTTGTCAGTGGCGCAACTGACGTGGAACCTGCACACAACACAAACAAACTACTTTGCCCAATGAAACAGGAAGGTTGTCAATCTCCCCGGCTTGCTGAAAACAAAGAATTAAACGTATGGTGTGGAAAACAATATTAAATTGCAGAAAGAAACAGGAACAGATGATTGCAGTTGGTGGTTTTATCAGTATGAGGAAATGGACCGGGGTCCATAGTTCACTAGTGGTGTCTCTCCATAAAAGATAATTAACATGCTGGGTAAACAAATTACAGCTGGGCAATTGACAAATACAGAGCGCATGACAATGCAATATATGACAAGATGAATACTATGAGATTTAATAGGGCATTACAACAAAATGCACAGACCGCTATCCAGCTGCATCTATGACTAAATATCCACCGCCAGGTTAACATCTGTGTCCCCCGTTGGTATTAAGTTACAAGCAACAGATAATTGCATTAAGCAAAGTGTGTAATGTAAACAATGCAAATGACACGTAGACATAGCATCATTGTTTTATCCCCAGTGGCAACAGCACATCCACAACCTTAGACGTTTCTGTCACTCGAGCCCAGATTACTGGAGGCGCGCATGAACCCACTGTCTAGCATAAATACTCCCTCTTGGAGTCACAAGCATCTACTTGGCCAAAGCATCTACTAGCAACGGAGATCATGCAAGATCATAAACAACATATATAGATAGATTGATAAACAACTTGCTCATAGTATCTCTATTCATTGGATCCCAGCAAACACAACATGTAGCATTACAATAAGATGACCTTGATCATGATAGGCAGCTCACAAGATCTAAACATGATAGCACAAAGTGGAGAGACAACCATCTAGCTAGTGCTATGGACCCGTAGTCCAAGGATGAACTACTCACGCATCACTCCGGATGGAGGCATGGCGATGTAGAGCCCTCCGGTGATGATCTCCCCTCCGGCAGGGTGTCGGGAAGAGCTTCAGAACCCTCCCGATCTAGGGTTGACGACGGCGGCGGAGATGGAACTTTTCGTGGAATAATGATAGGGTATTTAGGGTTTTCGGGACATCGGGAATATATAGGCGAAAGGGCGGCATCGGAGATGCCCGAGGGGCCCACACCACCCCCCGGCGCGCCTGGCATGGGGCCCGCGCCCAGGGGTGGTGTGGTGGCTCCCTGGCGCCTCTCCGTTCCCCCTTTGGACATCGTGATCGTGTCGGTGTAAAACTGGTGTACGTTGAATTTCGTCCAATTCCGAGAATATTTCCCGACTAGCTTTTCTGAAACGGAAAAATAGCAGAAAACAGGAACTGGCACTGTGGCATCTTGTTAATAGGTTATTCCCAGAAAATGCATAAAAATGTTATGAAGTGTAATCAAAACATGTAGTAATTGATATAATAACAGCATGGAACATCAAAAATTATAGATACATTTGAGACGTATCAATGTTCTCCATCAATCCAATCTTCTGGTTACTCCGGGTATTTCGAGCATAAAATATTCTTGTGTTCCACGATATACGGAGCCACCAAGCTGGAATTATGTAGAACTGTGTAGTGTGCTTGAGTGAAAGAATGTCCGTCCATACATATTGTTGATTTCTTTCCTAGCTTGCCTTTTCCACGCAGTGTCCCCTCATGGCGCGATTGAGGAACACCGATCGCTTAAGGTCAGGAATAAAGTCAACACAAAACTCAATGACCTCCTCTATTCCATAGCCCTTGGAGATGCTTCCTTCTGGCCTAGCACGGTTATGAATGTATTTCTTTAAGACTCCCATGAACTCTCAAAGGGGAACATGTTGTGTACAAATACAGGACCAGAACGGAAATCTCTCGACTAGGTGAACTATGAGGTGCGTCATAATATTGAAGAAGGATGGTGGGAACACCAACTCGAAGCTGACAAGACATTGGACACATCCTTCTGTAAACTTGGTAGAGTTAGTGGATTGATCTCCTTCTAGAAATTGCATTGAGGAATGCACATAGCTTCACAATGGGTACTCGAACATTTTCCGGCAGAAGCCCCCTCAATGCAACCGGAAGTAATTGTGTCATAATCACGTGGCAGTCATGAGACTTTAGGTTTTGGAACTTTTTCTCTGCCATGTTTATTATTCCCTTTATATTCGACGAGAAGCCAGACGGGACCTTGATACTGCTCAGGACTTCAAAAAATATCTCCTTCTCTTCTTTGGTAAGAGCGTAGCTGGCAGGACCTTGATACTTCTCTGGATTCAGGTCGTCTCATTCGTGCATACGTTGCTGGTGCAGCC
Organism: Poa pratensis; assembly: GCA_947311845.1. Taxonomy (NCBI): domain Eukaryota; kingdom Viridiplantae; phylum Streptophyta; class Magnoliopsida; order Poales; family Poaceae; genus Poa; species Poa pratensis. Next base: position 84,241,602 of record CAMZMU010000085.1, read on the forward strand.
GTGCATCTAGTGTATCTTTCGTCTTCCCATACACGCCCAAGAAGTTTAGCAGGTTCACGCAAAGATTTTTCGTCACGTGCATCACGTCGATTGCAGAGTGAACCTCTAGATTTTCCAATAGGGTAGCTCCCAAAATATAGATTTCTTTTCCACATGGGTACGTGTCCGTCAACGTCATTCGGAACAGATTGTCCGCCAAGACCCTTTCCAAAGATTACTTTTAAATCCTTGACCATATCATATATAACATCCCCAGTAGGGCGGGTAGGGTTCGTCCGGTGATCTGCCTCACCTTTGAAATGCTTGCCTTTCTTTCTTACGGGATGCTGTTTTGGAAGAAATCGACGATGCCCCGGGTACACATTCTTGTTTGTCAAATATATACTTTCAGTCTCACCTAAACAGTGCGTGCATGCATTGTATCCCTTGTTTGACTGTCCTAAAATGTTACTAAGAGTAGGCCAATCATTGATGGTTACAAACAACAACGCTCATAGGTCAAATTCTTTTGTTCGTGCTCATCCCATACAGGTACACCTTCTTCACGCCACAACTGTAAAAGTTCTTTAACCAATGGCCTCAGGTACACATCAATGTCGTTGCCGAGTTGCTTCGGTCCTTGGATGAGCACTGTCATCGTAATGAACTTCCGCTTCATGCACAACCAAGGAGGAAGGTTATAGATACATAGAGTCACAGGTCAGGTGCTATGACTGGAGCTCTGCTCCCTGAAAGATTAAAGCATCTGTACTTAGACCAAATCTTAAGTTCCTTGCGTCATCTGAAAATGTCGGGAACTCTCTGTCGATTTTTTCCACTGCGACCCATCAGCGGGGTGTCTCAGCATCACGTCTTTCTTACGGTCTTCTTTGTGCCATCGCAACAACTTGGCATGCTCTTTGTTTTGGAACAAACGTTTTAACCGTGGTATTATAGGAGCATACCACATCACCTTGGCAGGAACCCTCTTCCTGGGGCGCGGCTCGCCCTCAACATCACCAGGGTCATCTCGCCTGATCTTATACCGCAATGCACCGCATACCGGGCATGCATTCAAATTCTCGTACTCCTCGCCGCGGTAGAGGATGCAGTCATTGATGCATGCATGTATCTTCTGCACCTCTAATCCTAGAGGGCAGACAACCTTCTTGCTTCGTACGTACTGGGGGCAATACGTTATCCCTTGGAAGCATCTTCTTTATTATTTTCAGCAAATTTTCAAATCCCTTGTCAGATGTACCATTCTCTGCCTTCCATTGCAGCAATTCCAGTGTGGTACCTAGCTTTTTCTGGCCATCTTCGCAATTTGGGTACAACAATTTGTTGTGATCCTCTAACATTCTCTACAACTTCAACCTCTCGTTGTCACTTCCGTAATTTATCTTCGCATCAAGAATGACCCGACGAAGATCATCATCGGGCTCATCAACAATGGGCTCTTCTTCAGCTTCGTCTTCCCCATTGTAGTACCACCGTGTTCAGGGAACATAGGATATGTCGTTTTCTTCTTCTTCATTGTCTTCCATTATAACCCCTCTTTCTCCGTGCTTGGTCTAACAATTATAGCCGGCCATGAAACCGTACTGAATCAGGTGGACGTGATGGGTTTTTGAGGTAGAGTAATCCATCGTATTCTTACAGGCACTACATGGACAACAAATAAAACCATTCGACCGCTTGTTTGCCTCAGCCACGTGGAGAAAATTATGCATGCCACTAATGAACTCGGGACTGCGTCGGTCACCGTACATCCATTGTGGTTCATCTGCATTATATAAGTATATCAAAAACCATTACACTACATCATGAATAGATACGTGACCAAATTAATTAATACAAGTTCATCACATTAAAAGCAAAGTAGAGTAGTGACCAAATATAATACATAGTTCATAAAACATACATTAATTGAAACTAACATACAACTATCTAAAGAATTTAAATCCAACAACAAATGCGATCAAAATCGCAACTAAGGTAATTATTGAACCAACAACATAATGATACCAAGCCTCTTGATTAATGGCATATTTTCTAATCTTTTTAATCTTCAAGCGCATTGCATCCATCTTGATCTCGTGATCATCGACGACGTCGGCAAGCTTGAACTCCAATTTCAACTTCTCTTCTAAGCATTGGAGACGAAGATCTTCACTTCTTTTCAATTTTGCTTTCAAATCATTGTTTTCTTTTTCAAAAAACTCGACAGTAGGGTCGGTTGGAATTTCCGGTTCAACTACCTCCTAGATAAAAATATATCTATGTCAAGTCACTACTAGGAAACTGCCTTTCTATGGACAGGCTTTTTGTGGCGCACCAAAAAGTCCCTGCGCCACTAAAAAGATTCTGTGGCGCATACCAACTGGTGCGCCACAGAAAGTGTGGAGCTTTTGTGGCGCATCCAGGAGCCATGCGCCACAGAAAGCATGCATTCTGTGGCGCACCAGAAGGGGTGCGCCACAGATAGCCTGTGGGCCCCACCTCCAACCTTTGAATTTCGAATTCTGGGGTCCTTTCTGTGGCGCATGAGCACAGATGCGCCACAGAAATGTATATTTCTGTGGCGCATCTGTGCTCATGCGCCACAGAAAGCTTGGCGGGGCCACACCAATGATTGGTGGGACAGTAATTCTGTGGCGCATGGGCCCACATGCGCCACAGAATATAAACTTTCTGTGGCGCATGTGGGCCCATGCGCCACAGAATTACTGTCCCAGATGTACAAAAGGGGAAAGGCCCCCCTTTCCCTACCCATTTGCTCTTCTTCCTCCTCCACCTAGCTCGTGTTCCTCCTCCCTCCCATCCCATTTTGCTCACTTTTTTCTCCATTTTTTGTAGTTAAACCTATTTTGGTTGATAGATAATTGTTGAGAACCGGGAGGCTCCCCATATATACTCTCCTCCTCTCTCCCCCATCTCTTTTCCTCCCACACACTCTCTCGTCCATCGCGGTCACGTCTCGGCAACGAATCTAGTAGATGAAGCTCTAGACAAACCGACTACCGTTTTCACCCCTGGCACACTACGGAATACGGTTCGCGCGGGGCTTCCAGGGCAGGCGAAGAACCAAAAGCACAGGAAGAGGAAGGGAGGCGCCTCTTCGAGCCAGCCTCCTATGATTGTCCGGGGTCGTGAAGACTTGGTACCACCCCATCCGGATGGCATTGCGCACCGACTTCATGAAGCTGGTAAACCGATACTGCCTCCGGAGATGCTCTGCATGGCATATGGACACATGCACGTTTTGCATCAATCTATCCTGCATCTGGAGGGCCTCCTTCTTAAAGACAAGCATCCAAATTACCCGGTGTTCATTGTCCAAGTGCCAATGGATGATGAGTTCGACTTCGTCCGTGAAGCCCCCGCGGATGTGTTCTTCATAGCGTACGAGGACGTCTTCCATCTATTTCACCAAAACCGGCTGAAATATAACTTGGTCCGCCTATACGCGCTCAATGAGGCGAGGAGGATCTATAGAGATAATCTCCAGCTCGTCGCGGTAGCGGATCCCTACTACATGCGTGACAGCCAGCTAGTGGAAGGATCAAGGACGCGGACCATGGCGACGGAGTACCTCGAGAGGTTCATGCTGGAAAACAAGAGGAAGAACAGCCTTCTTCTGCCTTTCTTTCCCGAGTAAGTACACACATCCGCTCGCCGCCGTCGTAACTTATGCTTTCTTATCGATTTCTTCCATTATTGCCGATCCTTTCCAACATTCCGTTTCAATTGTGTTGAGCAGGGACACGTTCTGCGTCCTCATCGTCCTAAACCCGAGGTGGTCCGTTGCCACTTATTTCGACTCGGATAGTAGGAGGAAGAAAGAATACACCAGAATAAAGGGTGTTCTCGATGATGCTATCGAGGGCTACTATCAAAAGGGAGGCGCCTTCGAAAATAAGGCCGAAGTTTTTACGAAAGACAACAAGCACCGGTTCAAGCATGTGACCGAGTTTCCTTGCCTCAAGCAGCAGCCTGGCAGCAAGAAGGATGCCTTGTACGCCCTCCGGTTCCTTAAAGGGTATGTCCAAGATGCTGAGCAATTGAGGATGCCATCTTGTATGCGGGAATGGGTCAAAAATGACGATAGGCTCACCGATGCTGATCTTAGAGAAGACTTCCATCGCATCGTGACAAAGTTATCGGAAATCATCGTCGATGATGTCAACACATCAGGGGGGGCCTTCAACTACCGCGGCCGAGGTAGGATGTATCCACTTAGATGAATAAATCATGCATACTCTATTTATATTACTAACCAATATATATCCCAATCCATCTCCAGGGTTGCATCAGAGGGACATCGAAAAACGCCTAGAGTTGCAGAGTGACAACAGGACGTGGATGACGAAAGAGATGTATAAACCGTTCCCGGCGCCGCTCCCCAAGAAGAAGGCTTCATGATCGTCGTGCTCCTGCTCTTGCTCACCATCATCGCCGATGTACTCTATTCGATCATATAGTGTAGGCGGTGAACACTTCATCTGTAATATGTGAAACTTTTGTATCAACATTTGTGTAAAAATTCCGCACTTGTCACTCGATCTATATGTATGTTATCTCGGGCCGGATATAAGTAATGCGATGACATATATAGTACTGTGTTTGTTTTAATATACCTGTCAAAATATATTGTTGTTTCTGTTATATCTGCATAAATACTGTAATATACATGTATTTCTGTAATATATCTGTATTTGTACAGCGGGCAGCAGTAAATTGCCAAATCCTGTACATACATTCTGTGGCGCACCAAGTTTTTTTCTGTGGCGCACCCTATTCTATGGCGCACCCCTCTCTGGTGCGCCACTAAATACAATTTCTGTGGCGCATGTTATACGGTGCGCCACAGAATGTGGAATTTCTGTGGCGCATCCCAGGTGCGCCACAGAATGTGAATTTTTGTGGCGTGATGTCTGTGGCGCATGCCCCATGCGCCACAGAATCACAAAATTGGTGCGCCACTAAATGGGTTATCCCTACTAGTGAGTTGGTCGGCATAATTGTCATAAACACGAAATGAAACAAATATATAGTTATAACAAACAATCATACCATATCCGAATAATAGAGAGGACGAGAGCCGGTGTGGACAGATGTCAAAATCATGGCACTATATATAACAAACAATTATACAACTAAGAAAATTATACAATTAATAATTATGCATCTAAATCATAGAACTAAGATTTTTTAAAATAAAAGATAAAAACAAGAGGTTCACCGAGGTGGTGCCGGTGATGGGACGGCGTGGGTAATCGACGGCGGTGAGGACGGGGACGGGACGACACTAAAACCCACAAATCATACTTTAATTTGAGCTCAAAATACATATAAAACAAATGAACTCCCAAACTTAGGCATTTCATCAGACACCTAGCTAGCACTACAAAAATGAAACAAGCTAAACTAGCAATGAAATGAGCTAAATTAGCAACGCCGGAAGAAAAGATGATGTTGCTAACCCTTGGATAGATGGGTGCCGCCAATCTTGACAAATGGTGGAGAAAAATGGGATGAACTTGAACTCGGGAGAGTAAAACCGAGGTGAAAAATGGAGATGTGTTCGAGCAGGGAAAAATGGAGAGCTGGCTCGGGGTGGAAGATGATATAGGAGACCCTTTAGTCCCGGTTCGTATCACGAACCGGTACTAAAGAAATCTTTAGTACCGGTTCGTGATACGAACCGGGATTAAAGGTCCCCAACGAACCGGGACTGGAGCTTGCCGGCGCCCTGGGCATTCGAACCGGGACTAATGGTCCCATTAGTCCTGATTCGTAATGGAACCGGGACTAAAGCTCCAAACCGATGGCATGTTTTCTATTAGTGACGTAGGTATGCATTCCTAGGTAGGGGCCCCTGGCAGGTGAGGGCCCTGTGCGGCCGCACAGGCCGCACATGCTCAAGGCCGGCCCTGCCAGCAAGGTCATGGGTCCCCTTTGCCGGCGGGAGTGCATGTGGACTAGGTACCCCTGGTTAGCGTTGTGTGGTTGTACTTAGGTCTACTATGGTTAGTATTTGTTTTCTGACGATAGCGCTATG